>OY293410.1:9090264-9690264 GCA_958502065.1 Chrysolina americana
GTAGGTCCATAACTTAAATAGGAACATACAACTTTTTCTTGCCTGTACTATTCAGCATAACCATTCCTTTCTAATGATATAATAGAAAGTAATTTTTTGAAATAAAATACCAAAGAATCCAATTATTATTATTATTAAAATAACAAAAAAACAGATTTATCGAAAAAAAAAAAAAATTCAAATTGATAGGATTAAAGATAAAATAAATTCAAAACAAATGTTCGAAATGCATTCCCTCAGCGTCAATACATTTATTGACTCTGGTGATATTTTCATGTAAAACGTTTCTCAACATTTGGGGCGTGATATCTTGGAAAGCTCTACGAATTTTTACTTCTAGCTCGTGTAGAGTTGTAGGCTGTGTGGAATACACCCTATTTTTAAGATGCCCCCATAGAAAAAAGTCGCACGGAGTAAGATCAGGTGACCTTGGTGGCCACCTGACTGGACCATGGGTTGTAATAAGTCTCTCTTGAAAGCGATTTTGAAGATAATTTCTCGCTATTCTTGAATTATGCGGAGGGGCGCCATCTTTCTGGAAGTACATTCTCTCAGTCATTTCCGCTGGTAGGTTGTTAATGAATTCCGAAATTTCATTCGTTAAAAAATTAAAGTATCTCTCTCCGGTTAGTAGGCCTTGAAAAAGAATGGGGCCAACAATATGAGTTCCAACTATTCCTGCCCAAACATTCACACCAAATCTCTCCTGGAAGCCAAGCCACCTTGTCGAAACCGGTGCTCGTTTTCTATCGCCCAGTACCAGAAACAAAAGACCGTTCACACTTTTAGTACTTTACACTTCGACTATCGACAATAATCCAAATAAAGTACAGTACCTACCTTGTATTATTCCTGTTAAATAATCCATTGTTGGTAAATCTTGACTCGTCCGTAAACAAGATATAATAGTTAAATAGGTGATTCTCAGCATTTTGTCGAAGAAACCAATTACAATATTCCAGGCACCTTTCACCGTCATTTTCATACAAATGTTGATGCAACTGATACTTGAAGGATTCAAATCGATGTTTTTTCAAAATTTTCCTAGCAGAGTCCTTACTTATAGCTAATTCGGCGCCAATCTGCCTTGAAGAAATTGTGCTATCATATTGTACTAAAGCTAATACATTAATTTCAGTTTCCTCATTAATAACAAATGCTTCTTGGTCTTCGTGAACATCAGGCTCAGTTCTTAATTTTTCTTCAAGCCACTGGAAATACCTTCTTGACGGTTGCTGCCTCCCTGGATATCGCTCTAAATACAATCGTTCAGCGGCATAAGAATTTTTTAAACATTCACCATAAATGAGAAGCATGTCAATTTGTTCGGTTCGTGAATAACGGGGCATTTTTTGAATATTCCACTAACTGATTTCGATTTCCAAACCCTTTTAAAATGGCAGAATCAAAAACACTACTTCGAACGTCAAAATAATATGGATAGCAGCGTTCGTGAGAGCTCTCGTTTCTTTTTTGTTTCATTCCAAAATACATCTTAATCAGCCTACTTGTTAATATTTTGGTTCGAATGATTATTGCAATGGAATGATTATTCTGAATAGCACAAACATCGTCCATAGGTAGATATTAGAATATCTATGGACGATGGCACAGACCAAGTACGTTTATGTTCCTATTTAACCTAGAACCTACAGGATATAATTTACCATTCCACATTATTTTTAATGTTATTTTTGCGTATGGCGATAATAGAGCAAGAGCAACTGTTATCAAGTGACGTATGGTTTCCATAGCCAACTTTTCAATTTTTGGCTTTCATTTTGCTTCCACGGCCTACTCGTTGAATTTCAATAATAATTTTTTTTTGATCTAGTTTCTGGTTAGATACCAACTTGTGATATGTCATTAGAAAGGGAATTGAATGCTGAATAAAGCGAAAAGAAAAAAATAGGGTTTCCATTTAAAATAAGAAAGTTGATGTTACTTCCGGTCAGACCGGAAGTTAACTTCGACATGCCAATATGCTGAAATTCTAGCTCTTATGTCATTATATCGACGCTCCAAATTTCACAAACCTACTTCATACAATAACTGAGATATTCCGTAGGCAATTCTTCCGTAGCCACCCGGTATGTTCATGGAATTTCCTCATTCGCCCAGTGAGTTTACTAGAAACTTTTGACCTCCTTACTGTATTCTAATTTCAGTCACACTCATATAAGGAAGTTGTTTTATCCATACCTCCGCAGCCGTTTGACACAAATCCATCAAATCCTAATTTTATCCACATTAATGCAATTTCTGTAGATGTAACAGTTAACGAAAAAAGTTGTTCGGAAAACTAGGTAGGAGTGCAATATTTCCAAAACCTTTGCATACTTTGAAATCAAAAAATGAGTTTCCATTCAAACATAACTAAAACTCAGAAAAGGAATCTCCTAGACTTAGGTATTCAAACTTTTTCATTTACCTATTCGTGCATGGATGCAAGGACACACTGTATAGTGATAAATAAATGAATACCTAAGAAGTAAAAATACACCAGTTGAAATATATTTGGTAATGAAATACTAAACACATGATTAACAAAAAATGTATTCATACATTTATTTATGTATTGCGAGCATGTAGAACTATGCAGATATCTGTGGAAAGGCTTTACAATTCCATCTCTAAAATAAACGTCATGAGCCCAATTCACTGCTCTGTGTACGGTGTACGCTACCTAAATCGTTTTCAGAGCGCCATCTGGAAGACAACATAGAACTAAGGCATAATCCAATAGATGGCGCACAAGAGAATTGTTGATCTCACAAGGGTTTTTAAACACTATATCTGACGGTTGACATCAAAACACACGTTTACTCACCTCCAACTATGAGGTAGACGTTAGGAAATACGTTCTTCGCTTGCAATAGCTGTCTGGCGTGACCTTGGTGGAATAAATCGTATATGCCGTCCGCATACACCCTGACAGCCCGCGAAGTGCCGCTCAAAGCCATATCGTAGGTGATTTTCAGCGAGTAGTCGCATAACTCGCGATTCCGAATGGCTTGGATATCGTCGCTAAAAGGCGCCTCTGTACATGTAGATGACTGAAAAAGAAGGAAAAAATATATACTTATAAAAAACTTAATGTTAATTTATAGACTATTTTTAATCAGCGGCTTGAAAAAGAACAAGAAGAAATTGCATTTTGTGATGTCCAAGGGACATCTTTGAAAATGTTATCGCGAGTCTTTGAAAAGGCTTTGAAAAGAGCGAGAAAAAAATGCCTTTTGTGATGTCCCAGGAACATAATAAAAATAGCGCGTGCGGCGGACATTTGGCTATACGTACACTTCTATTCATGTATGAACAGAACATCGCAGTGGAGGTTTGATGTTCTAGAAACTCGTACTTTCAACATATCTGGGATGTTTTGGTGCTCGCTGGGTAAGAGTCTTCATTGATGATTATTCAAGATGGGATGTTCACTTCCAAAAAACGATGAAAAAATTGCAGTTCATACTATGTAAATTCAGATTTTTATGTGGCATATAACCTCAGAAAGTTGTTAATTTCGCACTTGTTGGCGTTCATTTGAAATATGGGATATTGCCTTGGGGAGCAGCACTCAAAAAACCTCTCTAGAAATTTTACAACGTAGATACTTGAAACTACTGCTACATAAAAAAGAGACTACTGAACAGAGCTAACGTATGAAGAATCTGGAGTATTTGATTTGAGACAGGAATTATTTTATGAATGTATAATCAACTATCATGCAGCTACTGAAATTGGAAAACGAATGTGAACACAACACACGTAATAAAATCTATATCCCATCTCGTTTATGTCTGAATCAATCGGTCAAAGATCTAAATGGAGTGCTTGGCCTCGAAACTTTTCAATAATCCCCCAAACGAAACAAAAAATCAGCTTTGGAACTTTTTCAAAAAAAAATTACGAACTTATATAGCCCGTTCTAGAGTTTTCGTTCATAATTTAACAAAAACGTCAGCAATATAGAGGTGATACAATAGCACACACCATTATATTTCTGTTATTATCAATATCCCTCATTTGATCCAAATTGGATAATAGATTTTAACTTAGTAATGAATACAGATCCGTATGTATTTCGTTGTATTCATATATTTCAAGGTATTCTTTAATTTTCTCAGAACAAGTACTTCATTCACCATTTTACTTCCCTATTTAATTAAATCTATTGATTATGTATAGTATGATTGTTTTAAATACCTATTGTATAATTATTCTTGATGTTTAAAGTTTATTGTTCAGTTATATTTTATTATCATTTACACCTTTAATTCTTTTACTTTCCTAACATTTTTCACATTCTAAACCTTTACAAATTTAATATTTTACATCTCACATTTTATATCTACATTCATTTGTGTTTTATTGTTATCATATACATTTTTACATGTCTTATATATATTTTTTAATTTTTTTTAGATATTTTGCATTTTTTACCCTTTTACATCTAACATTTCATATTTTGAATGGTACATTTTATGTAGTACAGTTTTTCACCAGTGAATTTTTTTTCGAGAAACAAGTGCTTTGCACTCATCCCACATTATTTACTTCCGCCATGTGGTCATCCAAATTTTTTGTATTTATATTCATTTATTGAGTGAATAAAGTTATTATCATTATTAATATTGTCTTATTGAAGATCACTTCAGCTAATAAAATCAGAAGCAGGACTCCTTTTGCTCAAGAGTGAGTGAGACTTCCTGGCTTATATTTGATGAAAAAAAATTGAATTTTAAAATGAACATGTTCAGATTTACTTTTGACACAAATTCTTGAAAGGTATTGTTGAAAATCACTGTTGCATTTGTACAAATATGGTTTTGAGATACTCAGTTTTACTCATCCCTATTGAAATAAAATGAAAGGCACTATTGTTCTTTTTTGTTTAGTGAACTGATCTACTATTGCTAATTTTCTTCCAAATGACGGCTTCAGAGTTTGTTTTTTTTTTCACTGTTGAATATCTAACTCCTGTCACGTTCGAGCACACGTTGACTTCATTAACAAAAATAATTGTATCGTATACGTTAAGCAACATTTTTATGAAGGTTTGAAGGACATCTACTCACTCTTTTCAAAGATGAAAATTTAGATATACTTACTATACAACTCATTGAACCAAAGGTTTACAAATTCTCGAATATTATTCAAAATCACCAAAGTCAAAACAAATTACAAATAACAACAGTCTTATCGGAGTCACTGACTGTACGAAACTAGCTGCCGAATCGTTGTATAAAGTTATCGTCGTTAAACTCATATTTAATGGCGACAATATTTATTATTAAAATTGCCAGGTATGTATATCTCTATGGTAAAGTGATTACCAATATACAATAAGCAACTAAAAAGGTACCTGCAGATGGGTAGTTACATACCTGCTATGATTGAATTCAATGATTATAGTTTAAGCAGTTTAAATAAAGAAAGGCAGGATTTCTTGGAGAGAAGGGTATTTAACTTTTCGCCAAATTTCTCGGACTTGGTACGAATTTTCGCATCACTCATACTGTAGGCTTTGCTTTGGAAAAGTACTTTCATAATTAAACACGCTTCATTTTTAATTACCATTACCAATACCTAATATTCTTGTATAAGAAATACATCTGATAAATGCATACAAGACCAATTGGCTCAGTAGGTAGAGCGTGTGAAACGACGCTTGTTTCGACCACAATGTTAATGAATAGGTATTTTTTTAATAGGAAAATGAAGCTGATTCTCCATGGGAGGAGTGAAGAAAGGATTTGTGTCCTACTGGCTGAAGATGTGAGCGTACCTGAGAGGGCTGAAACCATCCTGGAGGCTCAACTGGATGTGAGTGCGAGCAGTGAAAACGTGGTGATGTTATGCAAGCATTGTTAACGAGCCGAGCTTGATCATCCCAACAAAAGCGGTCAGGTCCGGCTCCAGGATCGTTGTATAAGTCTGTTATCAGAGAGATTACGTTTTCTGTTTAATAAATACTACTTCTATTATCAGGCAGTTGCAGATACCATTTTATGAACCATCAGAAACTATCAAACTGACGTGATCTTTTCTGTGGCGAATATCAATATTGTGTTGAACTACTGCAGTCGAATAGGCTTAGTACGCAATATTTTTATCACGCTCACGTCAACAAAACCTCTTATATTTTTTCTGGCTACAGCCTTGTTTAAACAAACTCTTTCATTTCACATCCCTGTTCGAAAGTAATACAAACATTTCTCATTTTCTCAATTCCCAAGAATGAGAGAGGTAAGGTAAATAACCTGAAATATGCCAATTACTATAACAAGTGCGGAAGAAATGCAGAACACTATTCATGCATCACTGATAAGTACCTAATATTATATCCGAGAAAGTGAGCATCAGTAATGCATGCCGACGACGTTGCATTTTCATGTCCTCATTCTTCTACGTAATAGTGTTATGAAAATTGTACAGAATGCCAAAAAAACTAATGTTGACAAGCTCGTCTCGGCTGGGAATAATCCTCCACAATTATTCACTGTTGCGTTAATAATTGTATGGAGTTAGTAACAAGGCCTATCCAGAACACACGGCTAATGACCATAGTCGATGCCAAAACAACAAGAAAAAAAAAACTAATGTTGACTCTTCTACAATAGATAGGTTTTTGGTACACCCTCTTTTTGTATTCACTACTGATACGCTCCACTATCTATACACATCCTCTCAAGTAATTTTCGATTCTGATTGTAGGTTTTCTTACTGTATTTCCACAGGGTGTTCTCAAAGCTCAGCATCTTCATCTAAAGTTGCCCATATAATTGTTGAAAATAGCGACGTTGCAAAACTCACTAACAAACGGCTCTCGTATATTAACAGAATTTTTCAAGACGTACGAAATGAGGCAAAATTACTTTTTGAAATAATTTTGTTTATAGATTCCGTTGAGAGGGTATGAATCAACTTGAACTTGAACACATGAAAGGACAGTGCTCACTGTTACATAGGTTTGTTGGCAATTATTACACGAAAGAGCGAGTTTGGTGTTTACACAACACCGTTTATGACTTCGCATCGTATTCGTCAGTGGTACGTTACTGGTCCGTCCAGATACTGAAAGAATATGATAGCACAATTATGTCGAGACAGTGTACAGTGGACAGAACATCAAGCTAATTTTTCAAAAAGAACTGCGTCTCACGGCTGCTGGTCATTCATATAAATGATAATAATAATAATAATACTCCCTCATCTAACACTTATAGGGTAGAGGACGGGTACTATTATTATTATTTGCCCTGAGGACGGTGACTGCATCCGTGTAAATGTGAAAGTCAGGACACTGTTTGCCCTGTACTGTCAATATTGTAGCGAGTTAGAGTCGGACCTGTCTGCTTCTGGCCTTCTCGTCGCTTGGGGGAATATATTACATCACCACCAGCTTCTAGGAGGTTCGAGATTGGCCCCCACTAGACGGCAATCGCGAAATAATAAACAGTGGAGGCTGATCCAAATGACGGTCAGCTAGTTTACTAAACGAGCGTACTCTCTTGTCGGTTCTGGATAATTCTCGCGACCCCGTAATACGCTGAACATATTTCAGTAAATGAGCATTATTGAGCCACAATACATCTGGAGGGCGCGGAGTGAAGAATTACGGCCTTCTGCATCCGTCCGGCTGAGATTACTGCCATATTACGGCAAGCTGGTATGCTTTTTAAGGTTGAGAGCAATGTGTCCATCATTCATTCCACCAAGGACCCCTATCATCAGAAAGAACATTTCAACAGAGTCCGTTTTTCCTCCTCTTTTCGAACGATGTTCGTTTCGCCAGGAGCCGAAAACTTTATGACGAAAATCGTCCTAGTTTGATGGTCAAGGAGGACTACATCAGGATTATTGGCTTGTATTTGCCGAGGGTGGAGAATGAGTAGTTCTGCGTTATATTGGTGCATATAGGCTGAGACCGCATGAGCTGGACAGGCCGACAGCAAATGCATTATGGTCTCAGCTGCCGCACGACACGTTCTGCATCCAGGGTCAGGGACCTCTATACTCATCACGCGACTACGGCAGACAAGGGTGTTGAAGACACCATCTTGCCAGGCCATTATGAATCCCTCGGTTTCCGACTACAGCCCACTTGACCGAAGAAAAACGAAGGTTAGGTTTCTGGATAAGCCAATGTTCTTGAAGAAGACCTTGGTTTTTCACGAAGGTAACTTTTTCCAACTCCCAAAACAATCAGTTCAATTTCAATATAATTTAATGTCATTATAATGAAAATGTATAATGCTCGATAAGGTTGAACCCGGAAAGACAGGCCTCTCTATCATTATTCACAAAAATATGACAACTCATTCAAAAAGAAAAGACTGACATGTCTTTGTCTTTGACAGATGTACAACTGGAATCAGTCATTCAGTTATTTTCAATAAACCATTCGAACATCGTCTAGAGTTTTCTTTAAATACCTAAGTTACAGGACAGACTCAACATTGAATAAAAGAAATGAAAATAAATAACTGAAACAATAAAGATTTTTACCACAAAAGCACAACAAACGACGAGTAAAAACTAATCAATATATTGACTAAATATAAAGTAAATAAATAGATTGAACAAAGACACAAATTTAGCACCAATAACAAACAACACGTTCGCAGCATCAGCGTCGAAACTCCCTTTGCTCATTTCACCCTTCGCCTCTTGGTAGGAACAGCCTCTTCCTCTTCACTAGAAGAGTAATCGGAAGCGATAGCGTTCATGATCTTGTCCTTGGAATTGTTCCACATGGTCAGCGGCTTCTGGAAGAAATACAGCAGAAAACTGTCCACCACCTCCCTGGACTTCTCCTCCCACAGAGCGATAACCTCATCGGTCCTTTCCCCGATCGAGTCCATCAGATTCCTGCCTTTGTGCTTGAGCTCGTGCATCTTGTTCTGTAACTTGAACTTCTTCTCCTTCAAGAACGAGACGTTCAGTTCCTTGGCCGAGTAGCCCCGCGCCAGGTTCCTCCTGACGTAGACGTCGTAGTCGCGGACGATCCTGGCGACTATGTCGGACGTGGACACCCCCTCCGTCCTCTCCGTCGCTAGGAACATGCCGCGTTTCTTCAGATCCGCGTAGATGTCTTCAGTGTCGCCGCAGGCGTACGGTATGTCGTCGTGGGCGACGAAGTCGATTTTGTTGTCTTCGAGGAACTCGTCCGAGTACGACCAGGGGGCGTCGCGCAGCACCTCGTCGACGTACCGGCAGTGCTGAACGGCGTTGTACCGTTCGTCTTCCTTCAGGACCGTCCGTCCTTTGTGTTTGTTGATCAGCCTGTCGCTGCATACTGAAATTTCAGCAAGTTAATATCTCGAGGACATAAGCAGAGACCGATGCTTTCGTCAGTTTTGTGCAGACACGTTTTTATTATTCTAGGTGTTTTATAAAAAAATGTGATTGGTTTCAGGGGTGGTATTTCATGAAAAATTTATTGTAGACTCTTAGATTCAAGATTCTTTTTTTCTGAAATGAATAGCCACACACTGCCAGTCTCCGTGAGTACTGTCATGGGTCCAATATTATTCCTAATACATATATTGTTAAGAGATCGAAAAAATCCCCTAGCTACGGCACTATCGAGTCAGATCATAAAATGTAACTCATTTGCATAACAAATAAATCGGCGCCGTGAATATTCCCTCATTCCCGGAATTATTTACATTTTTTCTGTAATGAATAATCTGGAGAAAGGAGAATCCCGAAAAATCTAGTCTGCTCAAAATGAGTATGAGGCAACACATTTCACTCGGGAAAGAAGTTTTAAGGAAGTTCATAAATGTTTGGAATATTTAGCTAGTTGAAGCATATCTAAGCGTTTAATTTGTCAGTGTAGTAGTGTATTTTTATAATAAAAACAGTTTAGTAGTGTACTCTACGTATTATTTAGAAATATCGTAACAATATCAACATTTACAACTTGAAAAACAGCACTGATTTTCTGAACATTATATCCTTCTGGCTGAATTCTAGTCAAAACAAAATTTTTGACCTTCTCATAAAAAATTAGAGACCAACCAGTAGAAGAAAACATTCTTATACATACCCCCAATTGCCAAAATTCTATAAATTGTTCTATAAATTGTCTACGTATAAAAAAAACATATTAAATAAATAAATAAATAAAATATCTGGGCGTGATGATTAACCAACATACAAGCTGGGACAAACATTTAGATTTCTTCGTGAGAAAACTTGGGTAACTAATTTTCAAATTCTACATGAACACTAAATAAATTTTTAATTCTAATGAGCTAGCCCCCCTGACAAAAATCTGTCGAAGACCCAAGGATTTTTTTTAATTACCCTAGGCAGACGTATTCCAAATTCTGACCCCCCCGGGGAAGGATTGGAATTTTTGGTTTAAGTGGGAGTAAAGATTGTTTTAATTTTTTTCAAGTTGCGAAGGTAAACGTTCGGTTAGGCCCGAGTATGGCCCACCGAGTGGTTTTAGGCTGCACCGCCCCCCCTGTTTGGGCTGAGCGTGAATTCTGGGAAATTCATACCTACGTGAAAAAATATATTTGCGCACGTTGTCGATTAGTGCGGATAGTCTCCGTAAATAATAGATATTTGTAAGGATTTGTGAGTCTTGAAAATTTGGAAGTAAAGAGAGGAAATACAAAATCAGGTAGAAAAAAAATAGAAAAAAAATTGCACAAATTAGGGGAAAGAGCCAGCGAAGCTGAAAACGTCGACTTATGGACCGACTACCCCCAACCTCCTGTCTGGGAGTTCGATAACGCGTGGGAAATTGAAAAAAAACAGATCAAAACGTGAGCAAACAATTGGTGCTCAAAAAATTTCGAAAACACTTGAAAAAAAATTGCAAAAATATAGAAAATATGTAGGTAGTAAGAGCGAACTAAGCTAAAATGTCGACATACTGATCGATCCCCCCCCCCCTATTCAAATGCATCATTTTGCGAGTTTTCAACTCGAGTTGTCGCAGCTCCTCAAGTCCATTTCATAATTCCAAAGGAGCAAAGTTGAATCGAAATGGAAAGAATAATAGTTGCAGCAACTATGTTCTTCCCCGACATTTCTGAAGGCCAGATCTGTCAGAGTTTGTGCTGATACTTGCCACGGAGGGGGTGTTAAACAGTAGTTACCTCTAGAGAATGGCGTTGTTCCATCCCTAGGTAAGTCCTCCAGAGAGGCATCAGCTGTTCAATGCATTCCTGATTATTATTACTACTATATGTAATACAACCAACTTTTGGTATAGATGCTACGTCAGAATCTGACGATAAAAAAAAACCATAACCTGTGTTCATGCACGGTAGGATGTTTTAATGAAAAAAACATTATCCCCATAATGATAATTAATATCTGAATGTGTAAATCAAACCATATCATCACATTACATTAATATTAATCAACCATTTAAGCATCACGCCACAGTTCATCATAAGTAACTCCTAATGAACCATCGATGGAAATATTTACGAATCATTCAACAATTTCTTAAAATAGAACTTGCAGAATAACAATAGTATTTTCGCAATTGGCTGCTTCCCGTGCATTTCAAGAAGTATGAACGGAAAGTAAACAAACTGATTTAGAGATTATGTTATACAAGTTAATTTCCTGCGAATGGATTCATATGTTTGCAATAATATTCAGCGTTGTTTAACCAGAATCCTAACTTAGCGTATTCTAAAAATAGGATAAAATTGAGACAGCGATATTTTTACGAAAATTCTGAGATTTTCTCAAGTTTATTGCAGTTTTTTCTGTCAATATTTGGGATAAACTATCGGAATAAATATACAGGGTGAGCCTTAAGTTCGAAACTCTCCGACGTTTATTTAGAAACATGGCGGATCATGAGAGAACATTTTTGACAGAACTTCTAGTTGCTCCATACTCTTCGAAGGCGGTTGGTGTATCAGACCTTGAAAGAGTACCTACTTGCTTCCTGGACAGAGAAGTGGGTTTGGCAGCCTCTACACGTGACAGTCACCACCTACAAAGGGTAGCATCTACGATCTTAATGAGGTCAAGGCGATTGTGTCCCGTTACGAACCTTGATATCTCATCTATCAAGAGAGAGGTCCCCATGGTGCCTGTCATTCCCAACTGTGACTTTCGAACTTAGTCTAGTAGTCTAGTTTATTTCTGGCCTTGCTCTTCATGTACCTGGCCATCACACAATTGCTGTATTCAAACTGTCTATCGCGCAGTAGGATTCTCTACAGCGACTTTTCTCTGATGTGTCGGTCTATCAGTCTTTCCAGTGTCTTCATGACAAATCATATCTGGCTTCTGGGCCGATGTGTTTTGGAATGAGACTAGTGGTTTCACCCAAGCTTTGCCGTGAAGATGATTCTGACCGACCAACAGGTAATTGTTACAACTCTCATCAGCAAGGTATAATGGTGTAGTGCTGGAAATATACCAACCTTCCCTGGTGACCTCAATGGTGCGGACCTTATGGCCCAATTTAGTTTACAACTTGTCGCCACCCTCGAGGCCGTATCGTTGAGATTTTACTTGAGAGTGTATTGTTAGATGGTTCTGAAAACGGGAAGTGTGTGAAGATAGATTCTTTAGTATCTCGAAATATCCACCACCTTTCCTGGACCTTTGGAGAGAATTTTGCTTGCTGCTGAGACAATTTTCAGTATGCTTACCAGATTTCTCTTTGAGATTGCCTGATGGCTGTCTTGTAAGCTCTTTGGAAATATTTCTATTCTTAACAGTGAAAAGGTACTGTGGTGCTGTACACTTTATTGAGTAGCTTTCGTGTTAATCTCCGATAGTCTTCAATTCACGATTTCCAACATGGTCTTTCAGCTTTGCTTGTGCTCTCACGTTAAGGCAGCTATTTTCATACAAGAAACTAATTGCTTTGTTGAGATAGGTTACTGCGGTATTCATTTCCGCTCAATTCCTATATTTTTAAGGTAGTATGACGAAACTTCCTTTTTCTGGGAAAGGGTCCTATTTGGTAACTCGTAGATTTCTAATTCAATTTTTTTCTGGT
This sequence comes from Chrysolina americana, assembly GCA_958502065.1. Classification (NCBI taxonomy): domain Eukaryota; kingdom Metazoa; phylum Arthropoda; class Insecta; order Coleoptera; family Chrysomelidae; genus Chrysolina; species Chrysolina americana. The sequence continues at coordinate 9,103,265 of OY293410.1, forward strand.
GGATTTGTATTACAGAATGTATCTGTGATCCAATGGACATCTTTCATGAGATAAACTCCGTCATCAATTTGCGAGTACATTCAGACAGCAATTTGCCCACACAAAAAGGTCGACGATTTTATCTCACCCTGTATATAGCAGATAGAGTATTGACAAATCGGATAGAAACACAAAACCATGCATGGAATTTCATCCTGTTGATATTTTCAGAAATAAAATGAAACTAAGAAAACTTCCTAACCAACCACAAATAGTTATCACAGAATCTACTGAGTACGGAATTTCGGTTTGTAAAGTATAAAAAATCATATTCAGCTATTATAACAGGTATTATCTCAAAATCCCCATATGGACTTAAAAAAAAATTCTCAGTCCAATACCAAAGAAGTTTTGACGGAATTTTAACGACCATTCAAATGTATTAGGATATATTGGTCATTTTCAACAGGGTAGGAGATTTCTTATTTACACGAAATGCCAATGATGAGAATCGAAAAATTTACGACAGGCTGCGAAGTAACCTTACAAAAACTTAAATCACCGGCATAAATGAATAGTTTCAATTGTATGTTTATTGCATTTCAAAATTTCGTAAGTTGTTCAATGGGTACTGACAAAGATTTTACGTTTCGTAATTTGTAATTAGATAATATAACCACCCCTTACCGTTTATCGAACTTGCAATTTGTAAGTACACAAAATCCAAAGGATTTTTCCTATAATGCTATTTATGCAGGTGGTCATTCACAACCAATAGTGACCTCCCGGAGCAACATAGCACAAATAAAATTCAAGAAATAGAAACTATCCAAAACACCACAACAATGTCAATTTCACTCGACGCACGTTTTGCCAGCAAAGTTTGCATCCTCAGGAGCTCAAAGCTTACTGAACTGCTAGTGATATTCCAATCCTATTAATACCACTATTCTGAGTGGCTAGTTACACTCATTATCTCCTTCTATTTGAAATTTTCCACCATAATTTTTTTCCCTAATTTTACTACTACTACTACTACTACCTACATTATACTTACCTACATTTAATTGTGTACCTACTCTAATCATTCATTTATTTATTTCATTTTAGAATTTACTTGCTATGCTATAATCTGTCTTCTACCTACTTTGTTTTGAATTCAATTACATACGTTATTGAAAGTTAATGATAAACTGGTGTCATCAAAGCATGTTGAGCCATGTTTGGTTATTCTAGTTTGACCCACATACTTTTTGCAGTCCTTACAGATCATTTCATGATTCCCCGACTTTTCTATTCCTTCGGTCTCAGCTTTGGGAGTACCCAGTATCTTTTGTAATTTATACGAGGTTTTGTATACCACCTTCATATTGAGGGTTTTTAAAATCCTTCCGAAATCCCGAGTAAGTCTCGTTTTGTATGGGATAACAATATATTTACAGGGTTCTCCTCTTTTTGGAAAGTCGAACAGTGGATTTTTGGTCAACTGTTTTCTACCCTTTTCTACCATTTCTTGAAATAAGGATTTACCAGGAATCACTACTTTATTGCCTTTATCTGCTTTCAGATGGATAGGTTCTATTTCTTGTATTTTATTCAAACCAGAGGTTCCAAATAATAATGTATTCGAATATTCAATGTTCGTAGGGGAAAGTAGTTATTTATTGACAGACGTTTGTTTCAAATTTTCCAGATAGTTTTTCTTCAAAAAATAGCAACATGGTATGACTTCTAGGAGACTTCTTCCATCACATCCTACGTGAATCAACAAGTGAAAACGTTAACGTTCAATTGGTACAGTTTTGTCCCCCAGCCGTCGCCTCTCCCGCCGGCAACTAAGGAATCTGTAATACCGACAATAGCCGCCAAATACCCGCCAAAGAGCCGACAAGCCTCACGTGGGAGGAGCTATGGCGACCAGGGTGAGAAAAATGTCCCAAATGGACCTTACGAGTTTTCTCTTGTTAATTTACATAAGAGGTGAGACAGAAGTCTCCTAGCACACATACTCGACAATAAAATATCAGAATAAACTTAGGAGTCCTTAAAAACAATCATTGACGTAATATTAAACTAGAAATGAAGAAAACCTCGATACTCCGAATAGAGTACTTTTTGGAAATAGCCAGGACTGTGTGGATATTCTTTTGAAGAAAATATTGCTTCAATTTGATGAGTTTGTTCCATAATTTGGCGAACAAACTCTGAAATGAAGTTTTATGTGAATTGGAAACTCCTTAAAGATTATGCTTTGTTGACTTAAATTGCATTAATAATAACAATAATAATATTAAATGGGCGAACGGGCGGAGTGTCAGCAGGAGCTGTCTAATTTTATAATGCAATAAGATAAAACAAAATATGTCTTTACAAAACCAAAGCACACATGCACGCCCCCTAGGATTCTTATATCACAAATTGCAAATTCGATGTCAAATGAAAAAATATCTACCTCCTACAATCAAATGAACGTTGGGAAAGGCGTTTTTTGCCTGCATCAACACCTTGGCGTGTCCCTGGTGAAAGAGATCAAACGCACCATCAGCATAAACTCTCACCGATCTCGGCGCAGTACCACTTTTGGCCATTTTGTGAGTTATTTTTATACTATAATCGCATTCCTCGCGTAATTTCGTCGGTCCGGGATCTCCACTGAAAGGTGCAGGTGTGTAGTTTTTCTGGAATATCAATACAAAAAATCAAAAAAAAAAAAATAATTCGTCATTTATCGGGAGATATCTATTCTCTCATGATGAATGGGGTGGTTAATAATCATAAAATCACCCATACATTACGTTACATACATTATGAAATACCCAAATGAGAATGGATGATTCACTTAACTAACTCTCAAGTTTTCACAAATAGATAACATACCGAGCGTGTCTGGGATGTATCGAAGTGAAATGTATACAGATCAAAAAACTCATGAAAATACATATTATGACAAATAAATCTTAACATTGTCAACTCCGATTCAACCAGAAATGATCCCGATTCCGACATTCTCTATTTGACACTTATTTCCAATCTGAAATAAGTTTCAAAATAGCCGGGAAAATGTAGTTTCTTTTTCAGACCAGAGGAGGCTATGAATGCGCAATTACACCTAAAAAGAACTCATGAATTCATATCTTAAATACAATATTACATTCTTACCACCATGATAACCGAGATTAAATTAATTATTTTTTAAACCTCTAAAAAGTCTATCTCCCCACGCCTTTGGTTTGAATGACATTCAATAAATAGAAACACAAAAACATGTCAAGTGAAACTGACATTGGATTTGGTGATTTGAGTAGTTTCTTCAATGAAGATTTCATTCAATTCCACGATTTGGGAAGGGAATTTGAACCAGGGCTTATTTTCATAATAACCTTGAACTGTGAAGAAAACATATGGGTTATCATTTGAAAAAGTTGGTATTTCAACTCTTTGGGGCACGAAATTTCTCAAATAATATCCACCCTAAAAGGAAACAAAATTAAAAAAAATCTTGAGATTTTTTTATAAATGAAAATAATTTTTTTTCTAAAACTCGATATTCTTCAATATTGACTTTGATCGTACGTGAATCTCTCGAAAATTCGAAATCAGTTCGTATTTTTTAATAATAACGACATTTCAACTAAAAAATGTTGATAGGTGGACTTTTTCGACAAAAAAATCTACTGAAATTTTATTAATTCAACTAATATCACCCTAAACGGACACAAATAAAAAAAACGTATGTGGTCGTTTCTAGCACAATTTAAAATGAGTTAATAAGGGGGGAAGAGGACCTTGCGATTTTTGTAAAAATGAAAATTGAAATTTTTCAAAAATTCGATTTTCAAAAATATTGAATATTTAATTTTTTGACTTTGATCGTATGCAAATCTCTTAAAAATGCGAAATCAGCTCGTATTTTTTAATTAAAACGCCATTTCATCTAGAAACTGTCGATAGGTGAATTTTTTTACAAAAATTCTTCTAAAATTTTATCAATTCGTCATCGAGATTTATTTTTATGGTATGATTCAGAATCAGCTCGTTGAGATACATTTGAGGAACGTTCGCAATTTTTTTCAAAATAAAAACATTAGAAAATTCGATCGTGTATGGGAATTTTTACATTTTATTTTTTTTATGCCAAACCTTGTATCTCAGCATACACGAATCATATATTTTCGGAATCTGCATGAAATTTTGCGTATATAGTGCGAATTTCAAGTAGATCTGATAATTTTGTATTTTTCATCATTTTTAGGGGAATTTTTCCAATATTTTTTTTCCGCTGACCACTTGAAATTTACAGAGAATACAAATTTCATCATACTGAATCGATTGGTGTTTGCAGAATTGATCTTTCCTCAACTGTTCTCCAATTGGAAAGTTCACCTGGAGTTGGGAGAAGCCATTTCCGTCCAAAAATAAAGAATACGTAGTTTTCAGTTCTAGATAAATTTTTTCCATAACAATTTTTGATATATCTACTTTTTTCGTTATTTTTCACATTTCTTTTTAAACCTAAAGTTTATACAAAATTCTGCATGAATATCTGAAATTAGTTTTCAATCCAAAACAACTTTTTTCCAGAACAATTTTTGACTCTGTCAAAAATTAAAGTACTTTACTCCTTGTATACGACTGATTTTTTTTTATATTCGATGATTGTAGTATTTCATGTTTTAGATCATGCAGAACTTTTTAAAAAGAACAACTTTTTTTCGTAAAGTTAGAAGTAAAAAAGTTTCCCATATGCTGCGAACTCAAGTGAACACACTAAACTTATTTTGAAACGGAAAGAATATCTCAATTTAGACGTTCATTTATCAAATCATCATCAATACATTAGCAATGAAGACTAATCTATTAATTACTTGTAATCAAAGGATACATGGGAATGACCTTTTGATTTCCACTACTAGATGGCGTCATGTCACCTATTTACTTTCAACGCGGCAGTTATGTTGAAATTACTGGAAGAATGTTTTGAGTTATCATTGTGTATTTTCAAAAAGTATGACCGCAATGCAGATCAATATTACAGGTTTCCAAAACAGATGATATAACCGAAGCATGATGTTAGCGCCATCTAGTAGTGGAACTCAAAAGCTCATTTCCATATATGCACTGGTAACAAGTGACACATATATTACTCTTCACTGCTAATATGTATTAACCATGATTTTGTATATGAATTAAAGCTTAAATTAGAATATCTGTTCAGCTTCAATATATATTTTTTAAACTATTTTTGACACTAACGGGGACATTTCCCGAAATATTGATTTCGTTCTTCGGTTCATCTGCAGTATGGAAGTATTTTTACAATTCTTCTTTTCTTGAATGTGTCACGATTTTTTTATATAATCTCTAGATGGTCTTATAGTATTTTATCACAATGTAGCTTGTCCTGGCGATGAACACTGCCGCAACTCCTCATCATCAAGCATGTATGTTCAAGTTGTGGGCACACATAGTAACAATCTTGCTTTTCACACCATGCACAATATAAATCACTGATACCTTTTATCAAACCATTGTTAAAACACCGTTTTATCAACTAATTATAACTAAAATATTCAACCTGATAAAAAATATCTGGTTGCTTTTTGGGGCCCCGTAAAATATTAAAAAAATAAGTTTCATATTCACCGGAAGCCATTAAAACGACATTTTCTTGATAAGCGCAAGAGATATGTAAAAAATAACACGCAACTTTTTTTACAGCAAATTTCATTCTAAATACTGCAATGGGCCTTCATTCTTAATTGACAAACCGTTTGGCCATAGTAAACTTGAATACCGGCAAAGATTATAATAATCACTTTTTGTTTACCTCCACATGCCATTAACACTGCAGTCATCTTGAAACGATTGGACATTTCGACACGCCTATAATAAAAGTCCTAATATGTTCTTTCCAAGTAGAAATAAACATGCGAGTGCAAAATTTGTGCTTGATCCTTTGAGAGACTCTGGCTTGAAACAATAAAGAGAGGATTAAGAGACATGTATTTTTATGAATTTACAAAATATGTTAGTGAAGACACAAAAATGTGTAATAATAATAATAGATCGATTGGTGACCTGTTTGCATGTGTCTCACATGTTTAAAAAATGATTCTCTTTCATAGACACTCGTCTTCGAAAGTTTCCAAACCATTTCAAAATATGCAAATCTCACGATCTTGACTTTTTCTCCTTCATAAAGGTATCTATTATCTAAATAACTAATTTCATTATTCTGAATCGATTGATGTTCGCAGAATTTCTCTACCCTTAATCGTTTGACAATGGACTTTTACATGATTAAAAAAAATTAATTGCAAAACTCTTTTCAATCGATTGTTAATAGTCTAAAATGTATATTCATCAACTAGTGCCACTCCACTTTTTTTATTTTAGTAAAATATCATTTTTCAAAGTTTGCCTCTGACGTCACGTTCATCGGAAACATCCCCCACCATAATCCATGTTATGAAATACAGAATATCGTTCTCCCATAAAATACAGCTACCGGCTGATTATAAGCCATCAAGAAATAATTGAAACTTTGTCACTGGATCAACACATCAAAAAAAATTACGTAAATCAATTTTTTATATTACCTATTTGCAACTTTAAAATTTTCTGAACGAACCTGCTTTTTGATGAAAACACATACAGTTCAGACAACCGGGTACAAAGCACTTTTTAGACATTTTCACGGTTATAAGGAATACAGAAATTACTTTACACAAACAACAAAACTTTGAATTTGAATACCACATTAACCTCAGAAAATAAAATATTCGAGAGTCTGTTAGTTTCCAGCATACAGATTTGATCTACTAGCATCTATCTTGTATCTACGAAGGCTTAGAAGGGCCAACAACAAAATATTTTTTAAATTAGTTGGAATTGCCACTTTGACAATTGTCACTTTGGTCTGGCAATTGTCACTTTGAACTGGCAATTGTCACTTTGAACTGGCAATTGTCACTTTGAACTGGCAATTGTCACTTTGAAGTGGCAATTGTCACTTTGAACTGGCAATTGTCACTTTGATCTGACAATTGTCACTTTGATCTGACATTTGTCATTTCGAACTGGCAATTGTCACTTTGAATTTGACTGAAAAACAATATTTTTTGCATGGAGTTGGGAAAAAAAGTGCCAGTTAAAACAGAAAGTTGCCAGATCGAAGTGACAATTGTCAGTTCAAAGTGACGATTGTCACTTCAAAGTGGCAATTGCCAGTTCAAAGTGACAATTACCACTTCAAAGTGGCAATTGTCAATTCAAAGTGACAATTGCCACTTCAAAGTGACAATTGCCAGTTCAAAGTGACAATTGCCAGTTCAAAGTGACAATTGTCAGTTCAAAGTGGCAATTGCCAGTTCAAAGTTACAATTGTCACTTCAAAGTGATGACTACTTTGATTGAGAAATGTCATCACACCAATGTTGTAGAAAATTGAATTCTTAATCAGATGCTGTTCAAAATTTGGAATTTGCTCACTCCAGTGCTGAGACATGAATTTTAAACCAAAAAAGGACGTACATAGCGGTGAGGCAGCCCAATGCTGAAAACTTTGTCTGAACTCGAAACTTTTCACTTCAACACCCTAGCCAAAAATCCTGATCTAATTGACCAGGAGGTGGTGATAGGTGAGGTTCTCCCATTTCACACTGCATGCCTTTTTAAGGCTTGATAATCAACCCTTAATTATGAAAAATAGACGGGTTCCTGGCCGCCGCACGTGTACACTTCATAAGGAAAAGTGCTTTTCTTTTTATGAAGAATTTTCGTGTTCTTCCGCGATATTATACTGCCTGCCGTTGTAATACACGGAAATTCAAACAAATGGAAACGCTACTAATTGATGGCATGCAATTCGCAGCGGCCGAAAGTGCTCAAAGGGTTACGAAAAACTGAAAAAAATTAAAGGGGACTTCCGCGTTTTCAAATTGCATGCCGATGTGAATAACTGAAGTTTTAGTAACGAAAACACTCTGGAAAAATTGGCGTGTGCCCCTCGTCTGACCAATGGTGGAAAACTGCGGGAAAACTCTGTAAAAATTTAATACAGTTACGTGTTTCCAAACTGCATGCCACTAGACAGATACGTCATTTGTATACTTATTTATTGGAGGTAGTTTGGCATGCACACCAGGATTTCGCAAAACAGAGGCATGCATGACGAAAGTTGCAAAAGAGACTGTGAAAATTTATGTGACTTTGTTTTGACTTTTGTTTTGAAATTCTGGTGTGCATGCCAAATCACCTACTATTAATTAGTTATACAAATGACGTATCTTTCTAATGGCATACAGTTGATTCCAAGTAAAACCTGTATTAAATTTTTACAGAGTTTTCCCGCAGTTTTCCACCATTGGTCAGACGAGGGGCACACGCCAATTTTTCCAGAGTGTTTTCGTTACTAAAACTTCAGTTATTCACATCGGCATGCAATTTGAAAACGCGGAAGTCCCCTTTAATTTTTTTCAGTTTTTCGTAACCCTTTGAGCACTTTCGGCCGCTGCGAATTGCATGCCATCAATTAGTAGCGTTTCCATTTGTTTGAATTTCCGTATATTACAACGGCAGGCAGTATAATATCGCGGAAGAACACGAAGATTCTCCACAAAAAGAAAAGCGCTTTTCCTTAGGAAGTGCACACGTTTTCATATTTTAGGGTTAATTATCAAGCCTCAAAAAGGCATGCAGTGTAAAATGGAAGAACGTCGCCTGTCACCAGCTCCTGGTCTGTAAATGTTGTCTTACAGCTCTCGACAAATTTTCAGGGGCTAGAGACATTTTTTGCACTAACTTTCCTGGGCTAGTATAAAAGTTCGTGCTGAATTAACTCATTTTAACACGTACCTCATTCTCGACTCAACCCATCCTAGGCCAGAACTAAAAAATGAGCATGGGTTAAAATAAGATAACCTTGCACTGATTGCCGGCTCATGAATTTATAATTCTATTTATATTAAAACGGGGCTCATTATGGGTGGAACTTCCCTGATAACAGAGAAAATATCCCGACATTGGACTTCAAGTGTTTGCTTCGTTCAATCAACACCGTCAATTCAAAACAATAACAATATAATATCTCATTTCATTGGGGTCAATTTTGTATCTCGACGTAAGATATTCGAATGGACCATTACTCAGTAACCCGAATGTTTCAGATCGATTTGTAAAATCGGAGCGGGAATGAGCAAGACCAATTTTAACTTTTTTTCAATTGCCAAAACTATTCCTGAAATCGCAAAAAGTTTAAGCAAAACTTTTTAAAATACAATTGAAAGTTGGTGTGAGAAATACTCTGTCCAATTTTATAAAAGTGTCTCGTTTATCCATTAACTATTTGAATAAAGGTATTGGGCAAATATCTTTCTCTAAAATATTAGGCGTAATCCATTTGCTGTCACATAATTTATTGTTGCCGCCTTGTCTCTTTTACGAAAATAGACGATTATACTCGATACGTACAGTTTCTTTTCCATTATTTTCAATTTCAGAAACGAAATAAGTGGTTTTGCAGTAAGCTGCTTCTCCTCCGCGCCAAATTAATTCAAACGCCAAAATGCGATATAATTTCTTTTGAAGTCCTTCCGGTTTATTTTCGTCATATAATCTGGCCAATACAAAGAATTATTAAGGTCTGATAAACTAGATTTTTTCTTTTCGGGTTGTGCTTGTAGGATTTTACGTTTAGCATTACGTGCAGCTCGTATTAAATCAAACTGAAAGGGTTAAATACAATATTGAATGCGTTATAATATTTACTTTGTAGCATATTAGCTGTGGTGTTCCAAATTGTTTCAACTACCGCTTCTTTGTTGTCTTCTCTGTTACTTTTCCGCATATTGAATGCCCAATCTTGCAATATTACATTCAATTTCTCGATGAAAGTATCTGGCTCAAACTCATATTTTTTTGCATCGCAAAACGTAGAAAATTGTCGTCTTTCAATTTGTGAAAAAAAAAATAACACAAAATATAATGATTTCTAAAATAAGATTGAGATCAAGAATTAGGTTACATTGACTCGGAGATCACCCTGTATCGTCTAAAATCCTCTGTGGATTTTCCAAATATCACTCGTTCTTGAAACTTGATTGCAATTTGAGCAGTTTGAAATTTGCTCTACTCAATTAGTTCACAGACTGAAGGACCCAACCTAACCATACTGAGTTATATGCCTTCTTGCCTTCCGCCATTTTCATATAAATAAACCACAGCTTAAAACATAATATCGATAGCACAATGGGAGTGAGTTGGATTGTTATGCAAGTGGTCATGGGTTCAATACCATATACAGTGTTTTTTTTTTACATTTTGTCTACGTAAGGTACGGTAATCGATTATTTTTATGTTCCTGTTTTATAACTAGTAATTTTTTTTATTAATAAATGTTGAAGGTTACGGACAAAGTCCGACAAGTTTGTCCGAAACGTAAAAAATAAATGAAACTAGTCTGCGGTGCTATTAGCCGAATGACTCGTCATAAAATGAAAATAGTTTAGAAATAATCAGCCTATAGAGTCTGTTTCACAAGTTCTTGTAATAAAACTGCACTAAGCTAATTTTTTTAATTTATTTTAAAACTCGTCTTAAACGATAATTTATATCACAGTCACTATTTTACAAATTTATCTTCACTGTCAGTCTCTATCCGCGAACTTTGGAACTATATTTGTTACTCTCTGTGGCTATCTCTGACTACTCTGCCATCACCCGCCGAGCGACTTATATATCCGCATTTACAGTTCTCGATAAATCGAGTATATCCGGCGACTTCTTAGATATCCCTAGAACCTTTAGAAAGTTCGCGTTCCTTCTACGCGGGACTCATGTGTTTGTCAGCGGAGAACTTGTTTACATTTCGAGTGTGCATTATCAATTGGATGATCAGGGCCGGTCTCCAAATCGTTACGTTCTATTTCATCAAGAACCTAGACTGGCTTACAGGAAAAATTTCAAAAGTTATAAACAATAAAGTAAAAGACAATAGAATGGTTTGTTTTTCGCAAATATTTCAAAACTATTTGAGATAACCAAAATTCGAAAAAATATCATAAAATAGCAGAAAATTTACTAAAAAAAAGTCCGCCTTACCAGAACTGTACCAAAAATATTTGTAGTTTAAATATTATCGAATACAAAAATCTAAACACACGAAAGCAATAATTCATCTACAACAAAAAAAATTTTACCCAACTTTATAATTGACTACGCTTTTGTTAATTAGTTAATTTTTACGTTGAAAGTTAACATAAAAACGCTGAATATTTCAGAAATGAAAACATTTTTTTTTTACTTTTTGGAGGTACTCTTGATTTTATTTTTAAATAATTGTTACGAACAAATGCATAGGTAATCATATTTTTTTATTTTTTGAAGGGGAGTCTAATCCTTGATGAAAATGATAATTTTGGAAAAAAAAACTAGCTTCTTAAAAAAAAATTCGATGATAAAAAAACTCACTTGTTAATAATTTTTTTTTGTTACTAAACTGTTATATCAAGGAACTATTTTTTTAAATCATCATTTATCACGTTCTTTCATAATCTGAAAAAAATTTATCATCTTGCTTAGTTACTAAAAATATTATGGAAACTATTATACGCATCTTTTAATGTGAAAACATTTTTTTTAATTTTTATACAGGAAATTTTTAAAATATTGTAGTCTTGGACTTGTCGCTTCATTTTTTAATACCTTTGATTGATAATAAAAAAGTGAAAAATCTCAATTTTAATTTTTTCAAACTTTATTTCGCCTCTTGAATAAAATTATAAATATTGTCGGTAAATTTTCTGCTCTTTCAGGATTTTTTTTCAAATTTTGGTTTTCTCAATTAATTTTTGGAATATTTGCAAAAAACAAACCATTCTATTGTCTTTAACTTTATTACTCAACAAAAAACTTCGACTACGGTCAAAAATATCCTTCCCTTCACACATTTCCATAAAGCGGAAAAATTAGCCAAATATCTGACAGAAAACAACTACAACTTCCAACAAAATGAAGGATAATATTCAATGGCTTTATTACAATCAACACTTACAAATATTGTCCATCTTTGCACAAATGGATTACAGATGTAATTCAATGTCCGTAGGTGGAAGTAGTTGTTTTATGTCAGAGTTTCCCTCATTTTTTCCTTGCTTCGAGGTATGGAATAAATTCGTTATTTCCGTGAAGCCAGTTTTTGAACAATACCCAAAGTATATAAGCTACGACCTGGAGTCGGACTTGTCTATACTCCACCTGTCTGCTGGTCGCCAGCTTGTAAGGAATGCATTAGGTCACCACTTCTCAACAAACCGAGACATACAGCATCTAGAAACGAGTCTAAAAATCGAGATATATCGAGAACTCAGCTGAGTAAATAAATGCAGAGACCGTGAATATAAAGAAGTGATTTTACTGATGAAAATGAATTAGTTTCAATCTTTGGAGAAATTTTTATTAGAATTTATTTATTAAACCCTGTGTTGAACTGCAATCTGGATGTATCTCGAATTTTCATTCAGTTATTCGACAACTCGCTTTTAGATTGCTTCTCGGTATGTTTTTCACTAGTAAAATCACTAATTCATTCACTTACTTACAAACGAAGCGTTCGTTTAAGCCTAACTGGTCGAACGCTTCGTCCGTTGCCTCACCGCCTTTGCAAATGTCTACCGCATATGTAGACGAAACGTCAGGAAGACTTACCTCGAGACCTCGAGCTACAAATCCGAAAACCACCGAAAGTTCAGAGATTACCGGTCGTGAAAGTTCGATAATCTGTCGGAATGTTTTCAATTTATTCAAACTCCCTAAAACAGCCTAAAACTTGGGTCCATTAAAAAAATTGCCAAGACGTCAGCATACAGACAAGTTCAGACTTAATATATCATTATTTAAAAATCGTTGAGAAATTATTAATGACTAATAAATAGTTATTTTCGACTAATCATTAACTTTATGACTAAGCCTGTGAAGGTTTGTTACGATCATAATTATTACGTGTATGAATAACTTTCAGGGTAATTTTTTGCCCATTTCATAATACTTACCAGCATGTAGATACAGGGAGCGACTAGTAGACGTTATCCTTGAAAAATTGTTATGCCTCCTTCCTATATTTTAACAATTCTAATAGTGCGGGTGCTCAGTACATAACTTTGCACATCAATGAAATGAAATGTGTGGATGGCATGCAAAGTAACAACTGGTAACCGTTTTTTGCAATGTGAGGAGTCATTGGATGTGTGAAAGATCTACGCACGGGGAATGTTCTAGATTTGATGACAATGAAACTAAGGTTATGAACCGCAAAGACAAAATAACTCTAAAATTCTACTGTAGCGATTGTCAGAATATAGAGTCGATAATCTGGTAACAAAATTAAAGAAATGCACACATCGTGTGAACTATGGCATAATGGGCCGTGATGGTCATGATGGTAGAGCACTCGTCTCTTAACCTGAGGGTCATGGGTTCGATTCCCAGCATGGTCTCAATCTCTGGCCGACTAATTTTCACCATTAATCAACTAGTTAAAAAATGCTATGCGGTTCATAGAAATGACGAAGTTCAAACAGATTTGAAATCCCTATTGTTAAATTCAGAATTGTGCAACTTTTATGAGCAATAAAAGTTGTTTAAGATAATTCTGTTGGTTTTAGGAAACTTTGTAATTCCTGTATTCTTACATCAAATCTTTCAATATAAATATAAATTGTCCTTCATAGAGTTGGCATCATATGGAAAAAACTGTTATTGATAATTTATTTTCAAATTCGACATGGGCATTGTGTTTCGATTTAGAAGTTGTTTCTATTTCGATTTTGATGTAATGTTCTATTGCAACTTTTAATTTCTGTAATATTTTTAATCACTCAGTCTACCTACTCAATTTCTTACACGCTGAAAAAATGTGCAGCACAAAAATGTGTGTTTTTTTTACTGGTTTGTCCGTATTTTTTTAAATACTTGGATTCTACCTGACGAGCTGATTTCAACGACCAATAACACTTATTAGTTGAATTAATTTCAATACTAGTTAAATAGTGTACTAGATTGACTTGTCTAAGTGTATTTCCTACTATGGGTTTTCCCAGGTCTTTTGAATTTCAGAATTCAGCCCCTAAAGTTCATTAAATAATTCCTTCAACCAGTAATAATAATAAAATCGTCTTTCATTGCAAATCCGGTTCGAATGACCAAAAAATCTGCGCCACATTCAAAACAAAATTCGACCTGTTCGAGCATTTCTCATAATATTTTCGGATATCGCCTGAAGAGATTTTATACAATGGTTGGTTTCCACACCATACAGGGTGTTTATTGAGTACTTGTACAAACTTCAATGAACAAATCTTTGATTGATTTCAAGATAAAAAGTTCGTACTTACATGTGTCCACAAATGTATCATTTCGGAGATACAGGGTGTTGAAGTTGAAATTGAATTTTCAATAATTTCAAATAACTTTGGCAATAAATTAATTTTTTCAACAAAATTTGGTGAACTGTTTTTTCTGGGGTGAGAAATTGAAGTATGGTATTGATTTTTATATACAACTTGGAGGGTGCTGTGTACGCTATCATTATTTCTTTTAATTTACTTACCTACTTTTTTGACAGTCAACTTTTGGGATTTTTATAGTCAAGTCTTATTTATACACATTTTCTCAGCAACTATCTGTGCTTCACCAGATTTGGTTCAAAAAATTTAATTTCTGTCTTAAGTTATTCAAAATAATTGAAAGAAAAATTTCAACTTCAACACCCCTGTATCTCCGAAACGATACATTTGCGAACACATGTTCATATGAACTTTTTACCCTGAAATTGGTAAAATTCCGTTAACTAATAGTCCCGAGATATCAATATAATTTTTGTTGAACTTAGTAGTTTGACCTCCTGAACAAAAAATCCATATGAAATTTTTGGCGGTCTCAACTAATTTCGGAGATATGGGCCTATTTTTAAGCGATGAATGGCATTTTTTAGGACACATTTCTACAGCGGAAAAACACTCAAAATTCTTCCTTCTTTAAACTAACACAATGTACACACCCTAATTCACCTGTTTAACACTATTTTTTTAATTAAAAACGGCATTGCCCACTAAACAAGATACATAACAAAAATATTTTCCAGTTGAAACTTTTGTGCAATTTTGTGATATTGGCAATATAACATTATATAATGTCATCTTAACGTTTCCAGCACAGTGTTTTCAACTTTATGTTTATGTAACATCAAAATAATGTAACCAATAATATTCATTAGATAATACGTATAATGTTGATTATATGTTGCCCAGATATGTCTTAGACAGAGTTAGTTATGTTATTTTCCACTTGGTGGAAACGCTTAGAGAGAAGGGTACCCCGTATTCTTTCAACATTGTTGATACCTCTCTGGCACAGTGTATTCGAACTCGTTCGAATTTTATAGTTATGTTATTTGTTCGATATATTTGTCTAACCTTCTCAAAACATTACTAACATGTGTACAGGGAGCCTTGAAATTAATATTATCTTAAAGTTGTTTCTTAAATGTTATTTTTGGGTAAGGACCACTTCATGACGTCATTCATATGACATATTATGACATTTCAACATAACCTAAATCCTAACCTCCTAACCATATAACAACATATATCATAAATGTCGACAAAAACTCAAAGTGAATGTAGTGATATCTACTATTGATTAGAGAGTATCTACATATGATGCTATGAATAGTAGAACAGCTATCAGTTGTGGTTCCTGCTAATCAGATATTGGACAGTATGGAAATGGTTGCTGACATCTGGAGCTGTGTCAGATTATTTTGAACCGATTGATCAAGGAATTTTTAGAACTGAAACAAATTAATTTAGCTTGCTAAAACAACAATATTGGAGCTGCTTAATTTATAAGTGAACTCAAAATTATATATTTTATACAGAGTGTTCTGATCTTTCTTAATTTCATTAATCTATGATAATATTAACGTTTCTTGAGATTGTAGAGAAATCACTTGAATTGTTTAATACAAATTATCAATAAACTAACTGCATTTTCTCTTTCTTTTCAGTTTGGTAGTGTCCTTTCACATTCCTCTATCAGTTTTGATGTACAAACTGGTACTTATTGAATGATCAGATTACAAAAACTTAAATAGCAGTTGTTGTTTCCGAACTAATCGAAGATGAGCCCTTCTGGACTGGGCAAAGAAAAAATCCAAGAGTTTTGAATTGATAATTATGGACATATTGAAACGTAAGTAATTATTTTTCTTTTACCTCTAGGGGCAACATAGAATTATTAATAATTATTGGATGGTCATTTTCTTATATCATAAAGATTAATATGAGTTTTCAGTGACTGTAATGACTATATTTTCAGAATATGTAAAAGATGTTTGCAGTTCAATCACAGATGAAGAGTTTGACTCATAGTGATGTGTTGGATGACATTAGCAAAGCAGAAACTAAAAAGAAAGGATGAGTGAACGAGACAACAACCATATAATTATTGATTCAGTGATATCTGTTTTTATTTTTCAAAAGAAATAGGTTTTCATTCAATATTATTTTTCTAATAACACTTAACTTTGGTAGATCTATCAATAAATTTTTCATCTGATTCAGGTGGTAAGTCATATTATTAGGTACTTTGGTCTGTTCATAGTGATTCAAGATTACTGCTAATTTTAATTTAATTGTTAATGATGTAACTGTCTTGTTTTATAATGCTTTATCCATGAGATTTTAATTATTGACAATAAAGTTTTTTGATTGATTGGTATGTTTTACATCATTACCCCCTTATATACATATTTTATTTCTTAGTATACAGGTTGGAGTTTATACTCATTGTTTACCAACACTTATTTTTCTACACCTGAAGTTGTATTTCTGGAATTTCAATCGCCACTCTTTGGTAGATGAATAACTTTGTTAATTGCTATTGTTGTTATTCATCTACTGAAATTCCAGAAATATACCTATAAATATAGAAAAAAGTGTTGGTAAACCATGAGTATATGCTCCACCCTGATGTTACAATGTTACATTTTACAAATGTTGCATAGATTTTTTGAGTAACATTATATGTATGTAATAAAGTCACATTAAAGTTGTGCAAAATATGATACATTCATGTAATGTTAAGTAATTAACATTACAATGTAATATTTAAAAGAGGCACAAAGGCATATGGACGCAACGTATCTGTAACATCAAGCATATCTCTGAATATCATCACCAAGTCACAATGTGATATAGTGTTATGTTTAAGTTATGTGTTTATGTTTACTGGGTGTTTATCCAAAAATTCAACCTTCTTTTTAAAACATCAAAACAACACATTCATGTCAAATGTTTAGTGAATTTATTAACTTATGTCAAATTAGTTACTTTGAACTTTGCATATTTGCACAGCCAACTTTCCCATACATTTAATTTCAACATGAAAAGGAAAATATTCACTCACTTTTTTTCCAGAAACCAACTTGACATGAATAAAATTCACTAACCATTTTGCTTAGATTTGTAGGTTATAAGATCATAAAAGAAGGACGAGTTATTTTCCTAAAAAGTAGCGTTTTCAATAAAGAAAGAGTATGAAACAGGTCCATTAGGGTGTGTACATTGTGTGAGTTTAAAGAAGGAAGAATTTTGAGTGTATTTTACGCGGTAGAAATGTGTCCTAAATATGCTATTTATCACTCAAAAATAGGCCCATATCTCCGACATGAGTTGAGACCACCAAAAATTTCATTTGTTTTTGTTCAGTAGGCCAAACTACGTAAGTTCAAAAAAAATTATGTTGATAGCTCGTGGCTATTAGTTAACGGAATTTTACCCTGAAATTAGTCAAAGATGTGTCCTTTGAAGTTTATATAAGTACTTAATAAACACCCTGTAATTATTTTTTGATATCAAGTTGAATACACTCAGTTTCAACCTAATCCGGTAAAAACTCAGTTAATTATTTTGGGATACTGATTTTAATCATGCAAATGCAAGTTATTAGATATGAATGACTAGATTAAAATTTGTTCTTTTTTAGAAATGATTGATAAGTCATATGGCGTGATCGCAATTCATGGATTATTGTAATGATTGATTTTATCACTTTCCTTTCCAAGAAATAAATATATTGATCAATAATAACAAGAATTGATCTCTTGACCTCAATCTCTATGGATTTCCTACTCTTTGAATGAAATCTAACGTAAGAATTGTTGAAATTGTTCCAAACTTGTTTTCATTTCAGTAATTGTCAGCATAATTTAAAAAAGTCAACAACGATCACATTCTTTGTCAAGACAGATTTCAGGCAATTTGAAATTAGGTAAGTGAGAATTGTACAATACAAATCTACAATAATTAATGCAAAAGAAAATCATTACCTTACAAGAAAAAATCTTATTATTTTCAAATCAGTTTCCCAAATGATAATAATCATTCTTCTGGAACTACTTTCAAGGATTCTGCAGATAAATTGACAAAAACAGATAATTACCTATCTGTAATTGAAAAAATAAGTAGGTATATCCATGAACTATAAATCTTCAGTGATAGTACATATTTTTCATTGCCAAAGTACCACCACATAAAAGTCTTGAGAAACTGAATCTACCAATCGCATACGTCAATTATAGATAGTGAGTTAGTGTGTAGTCTGGATCAAACAATCATATAATTTAATTAGATTACTATAATTAGTACCAAGTACAATAAAAAATTCCCACCTCACCTTCATTGGTGCTCATGAAAGTTCTCTAAATATTACAGAATTATCGTCTTGGTGCAAACCACGGACAAAAAAGCAATACTAATTTCATTCAATTGATCCAATACTGTGAGTGAGAAGTCAAAATGCAATTCTAGTTATAAAAATCAGGTTTAATAAAATTTCAAAAACTCTGGCTTATCAAAATTACTATAATTTAAATACATAATATTGGTTTTAATCTGTAGTTAATTATTAATTAAAATCGAATTGGATGACCTCCAAATTGATGAATCATGCAAATCTACTTTCATCTACTTACTGTCAAGCTTCTGTCCTAACGTAACCTACAAATCTTAAAGTCAACTCACCATCTGTAAAGGTTGTATATGCGATTGTGATGTTATCATTTCTTCAGAGCGGCTTCTTGTTCTTTTCCTAGACATGTTGGTTAATGAAGGACTACACAATTTTGACTGAATATCTGGAAAAAAAATATTACATTTCAATTATACTGGCGATGTCTCGCAAATCTGAAGACCGGGCAAAAATTTATATTTTTAGTCACTACACTCTATCAATGTACTACTTGAAAAATTATTTTCAAAATATGCGATTCAACTACTTACCTAACATTTAAAATACGCATAAAAAATATTTGGGGTTTGCATTTTTATTGACACGTAGGTTTAATTTATTTGGCAAGATATTGTCAAAAAGTTCAAGCACTAAGGGCACTCAATTTTTCTGAACTATGTTAAGTAGTGAAAAGTTTATTATCTACTTTCATCCAGAGCAAATACACGTAAATAACGTTCAACAATCAAGCCATTTGATGGCAATGAATGAACCACAAAATATTTCTAGCATATAACTCGGAATATCCCTTGCGTCATCGTAATTTACTGTCACTCCACTAGTTCACAAGTCCAACACGAAACACGACGAAAATCTAGGTCTACGATTGGCACATTCAAATTCCAAATTGGCGTCACCGGACACGTCACATCAGAAATTGCTGACAGCTAGAATTCAAATCGACCAGACTTCAGATGGGTGACTACGTTAGGGCAGAATGGCTAATTTATTCAACTTATAAATATTGTAACTTTACAGAGATAAATGAGCGTAAATAGCGCTATTTACACCTCCAATGTTACGTTTTTGACCAAATTGTGAAGTTCGTAATTTTTCAATATTTTTCTTGGCGAATATTAAACAATTGAACTTATGACTCTGTCACAGTAACAACGCAAACTACATGGAAAACGATTCGATTTTCACAAACTTTATTTTGTACACTTTAGCTTTTTTTAAGTAAAGTCAAGAGAAGTTATTTGCTCTTATTTGAATTGTAGCCAGCGCAGATTCCAAGTGACCAACTTACCGCGAGAATAAGTTCCTAATAAATGGCATTTTATTTTTGTTTCTCCAGGTGTAATTCTCTCGAGAAGTGCGATTTTTCGTAAAAACCTGATGACACATGTTCTTAAACTTTTATACCTCGATCGATTCTCAAAAATTTCGTGTAAATATTTTTTGTATTAAAATATTGACAAAGTGGATGAGATTCAGTATAATACATATTTACTAGGTTATTTTCCCAAGAAAACCTTCATAATAAAGAACTCATTTGAACTTAAAACAGCCTAATGTGGGTCATTTCTTCAGAAATAACATTAAAAAAAATCTGTTGTTTTATCACAGCAAATGAAATAAAAGATCAAAACTCATCTTAAACAAAAAGACAAAGCAATGTTGGATTTTTTACTATCTATCCACATTAATTTTTATTGTTTGACTGGACTATTCTTAACTGAGAGGACTAACAATCTTGAAGCTATTATTATGAGAAAGAATTACTCCTAGAAACAGTTATAAAAACATGTGATATAATTACTTAAGATGGGGTCAAAACTAGAGAAGAAGTTTCTAGTTGGTTTGAAAGAATATTTCAAGAATAATTCAATATGAATCACTGACTTGTTCCTCATATTCTAATGGATGATTGTTTGGATTGAATATTTAGTTTATGAATCAACAATCAATATTGAAATGTGTACTTACTTATTTATCCAATCTGTTGAAGCACAGCAGAAAAGGTAGCTGATTTATAGAAATAAACACTTTTTTCTTGCTTGATTGAAAGTTGTCTTTATATGAAACATGTTTCTTCAAGGTATGTTAGTGATTAGGTAGTTTTTCTGCTTCAAATACAAGCTAAACAAAGAAAAACATTGCTGCCAGAGTGAGAGAATGATATTGAAGAATAAAGCTAGATTTATTGCTTTGGATTTTAGCCAATGATGATGTTGATTGATTCATTGAAAGTAAACCTAGCTAAACTCTTGAAATCTGCCAACTAAACAGCAGGTTAATAGACTAAAAACTGCTAAATTCTTAACCCTTTCATAGAAGTAATTGATGCAAATGAAAGAAATACATGTGAACTATTCGTTTAACAGATTCATACACAGCTAATAATAATGTGTTTTTGTTTTCCTATTCAAAAATTTATAAAGCCATGATATCCTCTTGTCAAGCTGGTAAAACTTGGTAGGTCTAGCTATAGGATATGCTGTTTGCCCCAACATTCTTCTTTTCCTTATCATAACTTGGAATTCATTACCTCCCAAACCTCTCAGCCATCTCGGCATATTATACAATATCTTAGTGGGATGTAAATGTTCATTTCCCAATATATCAATGTAGTCATTCTGGCCAAAAAGAGCTCGTTTCTCATTCCAAGAAGCTTTGGGATGGTATGCTGGTATTGGCAACCTCTTTCCATTTGGATCTCTGGGTAAGAGACCACTCTGAAGAATTCTATCATCATAACCATATCTTTTGACTACAGGACCTCTTGCAATTTTTTCTGCGTGATATCTGTATCTGACTGTTGTTAGCGAAGGTATCCATGATCGAATTTTGGTGCAACATGCTTTTCCTAAGCTATTTACCAGAGACATATTATTTATCCTCTTGATCAAAATATTAGTTATTACTTCTGAAAATATATGTTGTTCAGAACAGGACAAGTCAGTACATTGAACATACCTCAAATTCCTCTTCATCTGTGATATATACAGATTAAGAAACGGTATTTTTTCAATGAAAAAATTAAATAATCAAACAACTTCTAAACTTAACCAAACTTCATAACTTCTTGAACTATCCTAACCTAACCTATATGCACAGATTACGGAAGGTAATCTGTGCCTATATGTGGTCTGTGGCACAGAACACCATCATTACCTATGAACTAAAATCCAGTCGAACCAGTCGAACGAACTAGTGCCATGTTCCGTTTCCACACTTGAGTACAATTATTGCACGTACCGGCGTACCGCATATGGTCTCGTTCATACCCTCACGAACTTCGCAATTTTTCTGCGAATAAAATAGCAGAACCATGTCGGCATCTGTTAAACGAATAGTTCACATGTATTTCTTTCATTTGCATCAATTACTTCTATGAAACGGTTAAGAATTTAGCAGTTTTTAGTCTATTAACCTGCTGTTTAGTTGGCAGATTTCAAGAGTTTAGCTAGGTTTACTTTCAATGAATCAATCTACATCATCATTGGCTAAAATCCAAAGCAATAAATCTAGCTTTATTCTTCAATATCATTCTCTCACTCTGGCAGCAATGTTTTTCTTTGTTTAGCTTGTATTTGAAGCAGAAAAACTACCTAATCACTAACATACCTTGAAGAAACATGTTTCATATAAAGACAACTTTCAATCAAGCAAGAAAAAAGTGTTTATTTCTATAAATCAGCTACCTTTTCTGCTGTGCTTCAACAGATTGGATAAATAAGTAAGTACACATTTCAATATTGATTGTTGATTCATAAACTAAATATTCAATCCAAACAATCATCCATTAGAATATGAGGAACAAGTCAGTGATTCATATTGAATTATTCTTGAAATATTCTTTCAAACCAACTAGAAACTTCTGCTCTAGTTTTGACATGGTTCTGCCATTTTATTCGCAGAAAAATTGCGAAATTCGCGAGGGTAAGAACAAGCCTCCAGGTACACGGAATCCCACGTCAGTGGAAATTCTTAGACGGCAGTAAAGTGCACGAAATGAGCGCTCTGTGATTGGTCATTTCAATAGCGGTAAGTTTGAATGACAAGGCATGCAACTTAGTTGAAAATATGACAATTCATAAACTATTCGCCAATCTAACGTAGACAGAATAACCATACAAAATCTTTAACGATAGAACGACTATACATTCAAAAAATTGTTAATAACATCCGTTACGGTCGATGCGCTTGATCGTGCATTTTACTGTATTGTGAAATTCTTGCATTCAAGTCTTGTGCTCAAAACTGAAGTTTGGAAAGCCAAACATTTATTGCTCTAGCAGTGTTTCCACTACACGGTATCTGCTATAAACGTATTCTACAAAGCTATGTTGAAGGAATTCAAAATACTACACACTTTTTGTACATACATTTTTCATCGAGATAATGCATTGTTCACGGGTTTACAAATTTACTGGCTCTTCTTGTAGAATAATGTTAATTATATGAAACAAAAAAAAATCCATTTAGATCCTAAACATTATACAATTTTATTTCAAACATAAGTATTTTTTTATACACTGCTGCTATATTCAGAGAATTTACAACTGTATAATATTGAGAAGTAGTTGAGAGATTGAGTCTTCCCACAATATATTCCCTGGTCTTATTCCTAGCCAATTCAAGTAACGAAGGTATTTTCGGCAGGTTTTGAATGGTATATGATAATTCCTTTCTAAACCTTTTCGAAGGATTATCAGAAAGAAGGCTTGCGATTGCTTCAATGAGTGGACGATAATTCCAGTACTGCAAGAAACTCTTCGCATCTGCTATAAGTTGAACTTCATCAATCCAGAATTCTGTAAAAAAGTTTATTTCTCTACAACTCATCGTCATGTTACTTCTTATATCAAAGATCATCCTTGAAGTTATCATAAGGGGGTTCCAATCACTCTCATAGTCCATGAATAGTAATAGTTTGAAAAATTCGCAGTAACCGTAATTTGCAAAAACTTCGAAAATAACGCAACTACTCAGTTTAAAGCCATACTGTAACATGACACATATAAGTTTGGATAATGTATCCAAGTTCCAATTATGTTTTGCATATTGGTGAACTATCAATGCCATATCAACACTGTGAAGGTGTTCTGCCATTGCCTCTAGCATGGAACAATCAGTATTTTCCAGGATAATATTCATATAAGCCAGGGAATACCTTTCAGGATCTTCATCTTTCAAGAAGCATATCCTCTCTAGGCGAACATAATGTTTTGCTTTTTCCGGGGGCAGTTTTTTCCAGACAATCTTGAAGTTTTTAGGATTTCGGATAGTTATACACATCTTATAAGCTAACTCATCCACCTTGGCACCTCTCTTGATCATTTCCTCAACGAAGTGATTATTATGTGTTAGGGCAAGGGCTAATGTGCTCATTCCTTCCAGAGATGTGACATTAAAATCATCCACATACTCGAACAACACTTCTTGTAAAGCATGATTTTCAGTAATGAGAGCTTTCATGAATGGTGTTAAATTGCTGCCTCCTCTCCTATTAGCATCTGCATTGTAGTAGAGAAACATACACACAGTTTCCAAATGACAGTCGGCTACTGCATCATGCAATGGGGTATCATCACTATAATCTGAAACATCTATGTTTGCCCCACTTTTTAGCAGTAAATGAGCTATGTTAGGAAACTGAACAGATACATGAAGAGGTGTTACATCTTCGGAATTAGGAAGATTTACATTAGCTCCATTATCAATAAGGCACTGTACTAATTCGACACTGCCATTTTTCACAGCAATAAATAGAGGGGTCTGTCCTAGGAAATTTCTTGCATTTATAACTATGTTCTCTTCAGAAAGAAGGTATGTTACTATACTCAAACTGCAAAATATAGACATCAAGAATTTAATTCATCCAATAATGCAAGTTGCTTACTTTTTTTTTATCACAGCTACGTGGAGTGGTGTATTTCCATTATTATCATTAATGTTGACAGATTTACCAGATCCAATCAATTGCTTGATCTTTTCCAAGTTTTCAGCCACAACAGCTCTCAAAACACCCGATACCAGAAATGGATCATTGTACTCATATACCTGAGACTCTCTGAAGGCACCCTGCATAGGATGAAAAAAAAGATAGATGAATGTCTTATTTATAACATAAGAAGTTCTATCTCAACCTGTCATCCGATATGAACACTGCCTATATTATCAATAATTTGTTTTGCAGTTTGTGAAGAATCTGAATCCTTGCTTATGATCTATTCTTACATGAATATCTTGATTAACGAGGAATGAACAATGAAAAATTGTTGCACACAAACGAAAAGTAAAGATAAGAAAATGAAAACTGTACTTATGTACATTTCAACCGGAATAACTTGATATCTTGTATACAATGCGTTTGCAGATATGAACAAGGCAAATTATGGATACATACGTAATGTATTGGGAAATATTCCTCATCGGAGTCAGAAGCCATGGTATTGCACACAAAACAAATCAATATGATGTTTATTTGACGATGATCTATTCTTATTTATCCTTCCTGAAAATTTTGAATCTTTTGCATTAGCTTATATCCAATCATTTCCACCTGTCACTTGTCAGTTCACAGTTCACAGAACATCTGAGTCTTCTAAGCTGTTAAGCTGAGTGTCAATGTGTCAGTTGTCATTTTGTATGGTTTTGCTAATGTTCACAGACCACCTACTCTAAATGGTTCTAGCGATTAAGCGATTGATCACCTAACAATTATTATTATTTATCGTACAAGAAAAGCAGTACAATAGTTTATCACACAGTTGGCATGTTATAAATGCGAAGATGTTCATAATGTACGGGCTTATTTGATGTTTACGACAGTTGCCGAGAAGTTTATGAAAAAGGTGTGACATGAATAAACAGACAATTATTTATTCATGTCGTTAGTTAGGACGACTCTACCAAAGAGTAGAGGTTCTATACAGAACAAACAAACCAATCAATAATTCAACAAACAACCAATCAAAATTGAACAAACAAATGAACAAACATTTTCATGGCGAAATTAGAAGAGAAAACAAAACCAACATAATAATTGCAGTGGTCAGCACATAAAAATGTATAGTGAAAAGTATAACTAAAAATGCTCTCTCCGTATAACCAACGCATAGCACCTTTAATATAGTTATAAATATAACTATATCTTATGAAAAATCAATGATTTATTCGTTTCTTAAATAATGTCAAATTGTAGCCGTTATGTTTACAGCTGCGTTTTATTGGCGCCATTTTGATACCGGTTTGGGAATGAATTGTCATTTATCTGTCAGTTCCGACATTTTTATCATTGTATTCGTGTCATATGTCAGTTGATTCTATCAAACCGGTATCGGAATGAGGTCCAATAAAACGTAGCTTTATGTAACCCACAATCTACAATTTCTTTTTCTTCTTCTGATTCTCTAACTCTGACGTCGATGTCACATGACCTGCCAACTAGGCTCGTGATTGGTGACACCAGAATCCAACCAGATTTTAAATTTAAGAATGAAATTAAAAGTACAGTGGTTTCAAGGATTTCAAAACGATTTTACTACTCCATTCATAAATAGGTCATGTGATCTCTCTTGTTCTGTATAGAACCTCTCCCTTTGACTCTACTCTGCTCAATGCTTATCGCTTCGGTACAGCTGTTCATCGACGAAGATAATGGCCGCTTTTCATTTGAAAGTTTCAAGCACCGGAGTTTCTTATTCTAGCTCAATCATTGTCTAGAAAATGATATCTGTCAAAATCCACCAATAGCAAGTATGGAATAAGAAGCCCCGGTCCCGATGCTTGAAACTGTCAAAATTCACCAATAGCAAGTATGGAATAAGAAGCCCCGGTCCCGATGCTTGAAACT
Organism: Chrysolina americana; assembly: GCA_958502065.1. Taxonomy (NCBI): domain Eukaryota; kingdom Metazoa; phylum Arthropoda; class Insecta; order Coleoptera; family Chrysomelidae; genus Chrysolina; species Chrysolina americana. The sequence goes on from OY293410.1 coordinate 9,129,894, forward strand.
CTCAAATGGAAAGCGGTGATAATGATCTGTCGTTGTTCGTTATGCAAGAGTAACCTACTCCAGATCAAGTAGATCATGCTCTGCTCTGAAAGATCTAAGTATTTGGAAGAAGCAGAAAGAGCATTTCATGTTGAGGCCGATTCAGATACATGCGTGTCCATCTCATTCAGAATGGGCACACATATGTATCTAAACCGGCCTTAAAGGCAGGGAAAAATACGTCGGGGTTATTTGAAAAACTCATATAGCATTACTTCAGCATTGACAAAACTATTACGGAACCAAATAAAGTAGTTCTTGTGATAGCAACGTGAGTAAAAGGTGTTTAAACCGCCCGTGCTTCAAACACCCGGCATGGGTACGCAAATATCTGAATCGGCCTTCAAGACCTATAAGTTAAGTGTTGTCACGATTGGGCGAAGCTTAATAAATCTTTTCAAACAAATGGGTAATATGTGCTGAAAACTCATAAGAAATTATTGAATTGATAAGTTTGCTTATTTTCATTCATTTCTTCTTTCTTTTAGTTATATTGTCCTACACTGAAGGAATCCATTACTACCACAATTCACTATACTATGCAGGAATTATTAGGCATCGATACATTCTCAAGCTTTAACGAGAACCAAAACATGTATAACAAACAACCGCCAATGTTTATCCTCCAAACAACTGATTGTAACGTCAGCAGCAGATGATATATAAGATGTCTAAAAACCCTGGTGATTGCAATGATTCGATTTTGTTTTGATCTTTTCGGACGGCACCACCTGTTGCATTACGTCCTAGTTCCCGATTCTCCGCTACGCTGTGCTTACATCGCTGACAGAAAACTATTAGGCAGCTTACGCATAAAGGCGTTTTGCGTTCACGACTTTTATTTTTATTCTGTTATCTTATTGGTTTCTTCAAAAACTATTGAAGCTGTCATATATTTGACATTTTTATTATGTTGGTCTGATTTCCGTAGTCATTTTGATGGTATTCAATAGACATGCAATCATTTTGAATGGCAAACGACAGCTCTCTCGTAACAGCGAAGCAAATTTTGCGACGTTGCCAATTTGATTCCAGAAATATTCAATTTACTATCACGAGATATATTATGAAAAAGGTAAAGTGAATAGAGTATTTTCGTTTCAATTCCGAGAGCTCACGATCCGTGGACAGCGCTATTTCGTTGTTACCAACTCATAGTAGATATACCAAATTTTTCAAACATCAACTGCACATTAAAAATGTTGGTACTTAAAATGTTTCCAAATGAATGCAGACTGTCCGAATTAAAAGAACGTGATAGAATCACGAAAACTATTTTTGCATGTGCGCGAACATGTATACACATACGCGCGCACATGTGCGTTAATATGCGCACACGCATGCGTAAGTACTGTTATTCTGTAAACGCAGAAAGAAATTCAGCGTTCAGCTTCACAAAAATGAGGACTACTTTTTAAATAATAGAACGTACTTCATGACTTTAATCCACATACCTAAAATGAGAATGGGATTGTTCGGGTTTCGTCGGGTCTAGTAGGTAAGCAAGGTAAAAGGTAATAAGTTTATCGGCAGGTTGTGTGCGAGCACCTGCTTTGATTTCACTTTTTCATACCAATTACTGAACCGAAGATTTACCGAAAACAATTTCTCGCTTTCTTCGTCCTCACAACGCTGGCTTTCCTAGTACCAATTCAGGTTGTGGCGTGATATATTCTCCATGAAGTTCACATCTTCATCTGTTTTCAGAATATTCGCAAATTATGTTTCTAATTTTTTTATTCTTGTTCTAAAATATTCCTATTTCGAATATTTTTGGAATTTAATTCTTACTTTGATAGCTAGTGTTTTTATCATGTTTTAATCCATCTGTGAAAATTTCGTACAATTCCGACTTTCAACCATATTCCCTACCATTGCCGTAATTTATCAACAATAACCTCACCTCAACTCACTCAAATCAAACGTACCACTCCTAACAAACCTCGAACATGAACGATCACCATCGGTCAAGAATTATTGGCGACAAGATGTCTATTCTATCACGAAAATATGAGCACCTTGTGTATAAACACAATTGAGTCGGCCCTCTGGTAGTGCATTCGGTACTAAGCCGTAATTGTCAAAAATCAAGCATAATCAAGTAGGCTGGTGTCTTCTGTTTGATCCCACAGTTTTACGGGTATAAGTGCAAACGCCAGGGTTTTTAGACATCTTATCTATATACAAGTGAATCACTTGTATATGGATAAGATCACTTGAAGTGATACAGGAAATTGTATTTCTATTGATTTTATTCTAGGTTAATAAATATAAAAATATCAATCACAAATTGAAACACTCAATGGGGTCTTCTGAAAATTCCTGTGAAAAGTATGGAATTATGTTCTTTCTCATAAATGACATAGATAAACGGATGGTTGCATACAAATTGAGCTGGTTCCACCGGCCTACTAGATCGGAAACTGAAAAGAGCCGTTGCGGCAGCAGCTTTCGTGCCTTGTTCATTAACTTCGATCTTCGCTTTGTGCAAGGCCCCATCGAGGGACACTTTCGTGTCGGATAGGAAGGAGAAGTCGGACGTTGACTGGAAAACGTCGCCTGCGCCCATGTATTCAAGAACCTGAAACATTAGTTTTTAGCTTGTTACTTCTTTCAAGTTTAATATGGAGTTAATGAAATGATGGAATATCAGTTGACTGTTGAATGAATATTTAATTTCTAAGATCTTTAGATTTGTAGGATCCTATTAGGTGGGGTTACACATTAATACAGTTATAAGACTACCTGATTGGTAGTTACATTTGAGTCCATGCATGCGTTCATGAATGAACAATGATTCTTTGTAAAGGGTCTTTTAATTCTGTTGTATGCATTTACCTGTTGTTTCAAATTACAACAAAGAAATATTTGTCTAATAACATTGCATTGCAGGGATTCTTCTCCGTTAAAAAAATTGTGTTTGTGTATCTCTATTGCTTCTCTATTAAATAATTTCAACAAAAAATAATTACAACAACATATAATATGGACACAAACGAATATATTATGACCCACCACAAAGCGCGCTAACTTGACTCAAATTTTTGAGATCACTTTAAATTATATAAAATCCGACCGCACTCCTCTGACAATGATCTTTGATGAAGACAAGTTGTTATTTGAATAGGAACAAATGTATTTCGACCCACCTCGAAGCGCGCCAACTTGACTCCTATTTTTGAGATCACTTCATCAAAGGTCAACGTCGGGTTGTCAGGAAAGTGCGGTCGAATTTTATATATTATGAAGTGATCTCAAAACTAGGATTTGAGTTGGCGCGCTTCGTGGTGGGTCATGATACATTATCCAAATAACAACTTCTCATCATCAAAGATCATTGTCGGGTCGTCAGATGAGTGCGGTCGGATTTTATATAATTTAAAGTGATCTCAAAAATTGGATTCGAGTTGGTGCGCTTTGTAGTTAGTCAGAATACATTCATTACTGTCTAAATTACAAGTTCTCATCATCAAAGGTCATCGTCGGGGGTTGTCAGGGATGAAGTGCGGTCGAATTTTATATAATTTGAAGTGATCTCAAAAATAGGATTCGAGTTGGCGCGCTTTGTGGTGGGTCTTAATACATTCATTCCTATCCAAATAACAACTTCTCAACATCAAAGATCATTGCTGCATGGGTCGTCAGAGGAGTGCGGTGGGATTTTATATAATTTAAAGTGATCTCAAAAATAGGATTCGAGTTGGCGCGCTTTGTAGGTAGTCGGAATATATTCATTTCTGTCTAAATTACAAATTCTCATCATCAAAATCGTCGGGTTATCAGGGAAGTGCGGTCGAATTTTATATATTTTGAAGTGATCTCAAAAATAGGATTCGAGTTGGCGCGCTTTGTAGGTAGTCGGAATATATTCATTTCTGTCTAAATTACAAATTCTCATCATCAAAATCGTCGGATTGTCAGGGAAGTGCGGTCGAATTTTATATATTTTGAAGTGATCTCAAAAATAGTATTCGAATTGGCGCGCTTTGTGGTGGGTCATAATACATTCATTCCTATCCAAATAACAACTTCTCATCATCAAAGATCATTGCCGGGTTGTTAGAGGAGTGCGGTCGATTTTTTTTATAGTTTAAAGTGATCTCAAAAATTGAATTGGAGTTGGCGCGCTTTGTGGTGGGTCATTATACATTAATTTCTGTCGAAATATCAACTTCTCATTATAAAAGGTCATTGTCGGGTCGTCGGGAAAGTGCGGTCGAAATTAATATATCTTTATAAAGTAATATCAAAAATAGGATTCGAGTTAGCGCGCTTTATGGTGGTTTAGAATACATTCGTTTTTGTCCAAATAACAACGTTGCTGGGTCGTCAGAGTCATATTCAAAAACCAAAGTTTTCACAGTAGCTGCTATGACCAAGAATATTTACCTCATCAAAACTTCAATCATATTTTTTTAATTCTCGTTCTTCACTCTCCGTCGAAAAATCATACAGGAGGTTCTATGAAATGGTTGAATGTTTTAAAAAAATAACATGGTCTTTATTTGACGATATTTATCATTCTATACAATCTAACAGAACTAACTTCACAATGGCAACTAGTTCTTATGGCACGTCACAAGTTGTTTGTGTCATAAGTTATCATAAAAATAATCTTAAAAGCGATTTTTTTTATGAACAGGTCAACTCTTGAATTGAAAAAATATTTATCGATACCATGATCTACAACTAGCTTTTTTCGTGAAAAACTCCTATAATTTGAAAATATTTGAAAGAGGTTCCTATTACTATAATAGATTTACAAATATTTACTGTAGTTTTTACTGTGTTCATATTTGGTTGGAGCTAGGGGTGTGTTATTCTTGGGCAAGTACACTAAAAATTCAAACAATCTATGGTGCATTAAATATCTTGCGCATTTACAACGTACTAATTACTTCACCAAATATAAACCTACAATATTCTATTCTAAAAGAAATTTTCATGAAATGTGTCATGGAAATACCTCAACACTGTTTTGAGGTTGAAAAATCGAAGGCATTTTAAAATTTGGATGGATTTTTTAATGAACTAATCTCGTACTGAAGGGTTCTCTACAAATTCATTCTATTGAATAGAATAACTTCTGAAAAAAGTGTTGTTAAAAAGAAGAAGGTATTTTTTGTGATTTTTTATGGATTTTGTTTGTGAAAATGGGCCATTTAAGGGCAAGGTTCATGTGTAATCAAGTGGTCCATTAGGCTCCTTATTAAAGATCTATTCAAACCAAAAAGAAAACCTAAAGTATTATCTTCAGGATCTTTAAATATTTCAGACAGCCCATTTCAAGAGTTGACGTTCGGTCAAAAGAATCAAAATGCCTCGTTCAGTTTTTTGAAGTCGGTTTCCTGAACACCCCAGCAAACAACACCGTGTGCGTCTTGTTATTGTAAATCATGAAAATGAAAGGTTTATTGCAAATGAATTTGACGTCATCTTCTTCATCCTTCATCATCCTCCAGGTAAACAAAGCCGTGGCGGCAGCAGCATGCGCTCCATTTTCGTTAATTTCAATTCTCGCCTTGTGTACCCCTTCGCCGATGGATACTTTTTCGGTAGTGAGACCGCTAAAGTTGGCATCACTATCGAACGGGTTCCCCACACCCGAATCTAATATCTACCAGAGAAAGAAAAGAGAGGTGTTAGTTTTGTTAATGGAAAAGAAAAAGAGTATAATATATTTACAAGAATTACTCAACTACTTTTTATCACTACCATGTATTTTTAGCTCATACAGAGTGAACTATGACCACTTACCGAAAATAAAATGGGGTGCTAGTGTATCATGTGTACAATTTCAGATCAATTCGTGATGATTTATATAATTTTTTGGTCTCCAATCTTTTAAGATACGCTGCTGAATCATTTATTTTTACAATTTTCCGCTGAAAGTCACGCTGAAACTTTATCTCTATCTCAATTCACCAGCTTCAGTCCCGCTTTTGATGAAGGAGGAAGAGGAACACTAATTTTCACCAAATTTCAAAATTTAATGGAGCTTTTCACTTATTTTGTGGGGAGAGCAGCACACTGTACAATTTTCTGTAATTGGTCGTAGTTCACCCTGTATATGAACCGTTCTACATATTTTATATCAATAGTTATTTAAGTATCACCGACAAATTAATGCAAAGCTGATGCTTTTTGCTTGCCGAGAGTGTTAACAGTCGAAACATATGCTCACTTCTTACGTTTTTCCCGCTTCCTGTCGAAATCTCTTGAAATTAGCCCATTTACTCGTCATGACTATTCAATCTGATTTTTTCATTACTTGCTTGTGCGCGTTACTAGATTATCACACGTAACTGGATTATCACGCCTAACAAGATTATCGGCGTGACAAGATTATCACGCTCAACTAAATAACCGCGCGTAACAAGATTAACGCGCCTAACTAGATTATTACACGTAACTAAATTGTCGCGCGTAAATAGTTAACCGCGGGTAACTAGATTATCAAATAATAATGATAATAGCCGTCCTCTACATGCACAGGTTATGCCTTTGGGTACACTCAACGAGTGTTTATGAGGGAGTATTATTATTAAACAGATTATTACGCGTAACTAGATTATAGCACATAACTAGGTTATTACGCGTAATTAGATTATTACGCATAACAAGATTATCACGCGTAACCAGATTATTGCGCCTAACTAGATTATCGCGCGTAATTAGATTATCGCGTGAAGGTTAGGTTTAAAATGAGCGGGTCTGCTCGGCCCTCCACTTAGACCCGTAAGGGTCTATTGTGTCTCATACCAGCTTTTTGAGGAAGCCGATAAGATTATTAAGTGTATGATCTTTCAGGTCCAAGAGAGAGAGTGAAACTCTGCCAAACATCGAAAACCTGATTTGGTCCGCGGCGGGGCAGGCACAAAGTATGTGCTCTGCTGTTTTATCATCTTCAAATCAGAGACGATATGTCGGGTCCTCTGACAGATTGAGTTTTGTCATGTGATGATTCAAACAGTGTTTTGGTAAATGTATGTATGAATGCGTTGAGATTTTGCTAGAAGTTCAATACTTTCCTTGCTAGATACAGGTGTTCAATGTATATTTGGGAAAACTTGGTGAGATGCCAATGGTAGGTTCTGGTCCGATGAATCTACTTGCGGCACCTCGTCTTGCAAAAAGTCCGCCATTTCATTGCCCTCCATACCGAAGTGGCCAGGAATCCAGACCACAGACAGACTGTTGAGTCTTCCTATTGAGGAGAGTCTTCTCTGGCAGTTTGACTCCAGCTTATAGACGATGATCGATATGCACCAAGTCCTTTCAAAGCCGCTTGACTGTCCGAGAAAGTTTCGATTGATTTTTGTGTGATGTTGGTTTCTTCCAGTCTTTCTACACATAGATCGATAGCGTGAATTTCCGCCTGGAATACTTTCGCATATAATCCTAAACAGGTTAATATTTCTGTTCTAGGTTTACGACTGCATACACTTGCACCAGAACCTGGGGATGTTTTTAAACATCTGTGAACCAACAGTAATCTGCTCTCAGTAGGTCTTCTTCTTTGAGCACCCAGTCGTCTCTCTTAGGAATTAGAACGATTGGGTGATTTTCTCTACAAGGTTATAAAATATGCTGAATCTGTCGATTCGCTGGTTTGATAGGCACATTGGTGGTTGTTCAGGGGGAGCGTGCAAAAAGCTTTGCGTCTGATATGTCTGTCCAGGATCCTTTCAAGTCCTTTTAACAGGAAGGATGTTAAGCTGACTGATTGGTCGTACCGATTTGGGGTGTGAGTCTGTGCGGCCGCCTTCTTTTGGACTGTATACCGCCCTAGCCGCCAACTAACTGGGTGGTATATAATTCCACGCTAGACTAGCTTTATACAGTTTAATTAGGATAGGTAGAAGCAAATCAAGTCCGTTTTGAAGCAGAGTTGGAAAAATGCCATCCGCACCGGGGAATTTGATTGGCTGAAATATTTTAATTGCTCCATTCAACTGCCGGTAAGGTGAAAACTTTCTTAGCGACCTCCCAATTATCGCATGTAACTAGATTTTACGCGTAACAATATTATCGCGCGTAACTAGATTATCGTGCGTAAATAGATTATTACGCGTAACTAGAACATCGCGCATAATTAGATCATTACGCGAAACTAGATCACCGCGCGTAACTATATAGATCAATGTCATTATTTTTCTAGGCATGCGGTCAAGGCAAATTAGTGAACGAGTGATATTGGCTACGATTAGACTGGACATTCACGCATGTTTTGTAGCTAAGCATGTTGGGTCAGTTGTATTTCATTTGGTAGGAAATGAATAGTGCGAAACCCTTCCAACAAAATTAAAACCAAACAAATATATCGTACCTTATTTTTTGTACAAATGCTTTCATATTTGGTAAAAATTAAAAAAAAAACACAAACATAGAAAGTAATATCAGTGCTCTTCGAACCAGCGATCAATATACTTGGTGATTGAAATTCGATGGGTAAAATATGTTTAAATAGGGACAAAGTTGCACATTTGTCTGACAAATGGTATATTGTTCAGAAAGTTTTGAAATTCTGGGTATTTCCAGAGATACACGAAACAAAAGGGAATATTGAAATGAAATGCCCATTTACATTGCTATTTTCCCCACCATACGATGTCTATACAGTTTCTTTTTTTTTGCCACCATCATCAACTTTGTTTCTTCTTGTAAGCCAGACTGACAGAAAATCCAATATGCTTGCTACCCATAAGAAAAAAATAAGTTGATGAAGGTTGTTAAGAGAAGAAACATCGGATTGGAAATCTGGAAATACCATCGTATAGGGGATAGAAAATGGCAATGAAAGTTCTTTTTGATATCTATCATTTCAGCTAAAATTGAAATTATTTTTTAATCATTCAACAAATATCTTTTGTCACCGAATCGTTTTGACCTGTCATATTTATTTTGGTTTTGTCTAGTAGGTATTCGTTGTTGAAATAAGATACTCGACCTCTTGAACCTGCAACTGCTTAGTACTGATATGAAATGCATAAAATAATTCCAAACATTTCAAAGAATTTGATTAGAAATATAAAGTAATATGATATAGTTTAATGCAACAATAAATTTCAGATATCTACTATACTAAGAGTCACGGTCATATAGGTCCTATATACAGTGAAAAATGCTGTCTGCTGAAAATGTCGAAAATCGTCAATATTTCCGAAAAAAAGATTCACATGAAATACCCTTTATTTCTCACGAAGAAAATGAAAAACTGTTAAAAAATACAGGTTGCTATTTAAAAAAACTTCGGGACCTTCCCAGAAAAAACTAAACACCCTGTGCAAGTGCATAATTTTTATTTTGAAGAGCTCTAGAAATATTATAATTTTTCAAATAAATTCATCCATCTCTCTATTACCATAATAGAGGCTCTGTTTAATATATCACCCTTGCATTAATTTAACTTCAACATCAAAAAAATCTGACGTGAAATCAGTGAACAAAACAATATAACAAAATCAACTGACAGCTTTAAACTGTCATTAAACCATGATTTCAAAATTATACCATGCATTTTCGAACATTCCGTATACAGTGTCATTGTTTCAACGTTAAAATGCAAAAGGATAAAGAAAAGTGAAACGGGGAATATTCACTATAGGATTCGCGACTGATTTGGGTATCCACTAACAAGCAGTTTTGAGAAGTCTTTTTTTTCTCTCATCATTCAGTCATACTCGATATGTATAATGTACAAATTAGTTTGAGTGAGAAGGTGGTATGGTGTCTTCAGAAATTCTGAGTAAAGGAAATGAAAAAAATTATTGGTTACTTACCGGTGTCAAATCAAACTGAGTTTCCAAACTGAACCTGGGTAAAGCTACTTGTACGTTTTTGACAATCCATTCGTCACTCTCGATGATTTTCTTGAAGTTATTCACATTGAGTCTTTTCAAGGTAGTCTCAATGGAGTCTTCTGCGTCAGACCATGGCGGTAAAAATATCATCATGTTTATGTTTTCTCCCTCGTAAGGCAGTTGTAGAATATGTGCACCAAGAGATTCGGATATGTCTGGAAGAGTAGAGACTGTTAGAACAATCTCCAATTCAGATAAAAAAATTGGGAGATGTTTGAAATTAAATGAAATTGTTTATTCAAATAGGTATCCTAATATCCTATAACATAACCGAAATGGCAAGGCTCACATTAAATTTATTACCAGAATCATCTCAAAGAAAAAAATAATAATTTTCAATTAAATGGTGAAAGGAACATAATGAACGATTTTTTATACATTTTTGCGACGTTATTCGATTTGTCCGACGGTCCCAAGTCAGCGCCATCTAGGAGATAATAGAGCAAGTTTTAAAACGGGTTGATCGTTCCCTACAAGGCTGGTTCATTATCCGCTTATCCCCTCCACGCTTTCTGTTAGATTTCGATTCTGCTCATTTTATATCTTACAAATTTCAGTTCCACGGCTTTAACGTTACTAAAAATTAATTTTCGAACAGTTTGTTGATTTTATGTTCTCAGATAGGACTAAGTAATGTTTTGATAAAATTCAATTCTGTTAGTTTTAAAATTTGACTGTTTTATGTCATAAACAGTTTGGGTTATTGAGTTTTGCGATTATTTAATTTTATCATTTTAGTCACTGTCGTTTCCTAACGAATTCAGTTCTATGAAAACTAGTTCTTTCGGTTGTCGTTTATGCTGCTTTATCAGTTCTCATAAATACACATCAGAAGCATTATTCGTTTCCGATTATAAAGCAGTTTTATGCTGATTTAGTGCTGTTTTGAGGTTTTATAGAAACTTATTTTGGTAATGATTGATTTTTGATTTTATTCATTACGTACCGTGTTTGAAAGTCGCCTCGACGTGCATCATATCAACCATAATTTGCTTGCTTGGGCTCACGTAGAAGACTTCTTGCTTGGTGTTCTCCGGGGAAAACTTGGTAGCCCATAATCCCTTGAAGTAAGCCGCATTGACTAGTACCATGTTCGTACTTGAATCAATAGTGCCGGCAGGAAGCAAATCTTTGATCATGTTGTGGGTGGTGTTTTCGACCCAGTTGTTGATGGATATCCTGGCTTCTTCGGAGTTTGTTTTGAACGATTTTCTTTCGAGTTCGTCGGGGAAGTCGTTAATGACGCAATCTCTGATAGGGATTTCTTCCTCGACGAATATTTTATTGGCGTTTGTAAATTCGTAGGGTGCGCTCTTCGCTAGAAGTTGCGTCATTATTTTGTCAAGTTTGTAGGCGGCATAGTTGTCTGATTTTTCCTGAAAATAAAAAAGGTAGTGAGGAGTGAGCAGTATTCTTAATCGTATAGTATAAGTACAGTATTTTTAGGGCATTTAGCTTTGTTAACTTTTCGCGCTTTTTTCTCTATTCTATGGATGTATGTTAGTTTTCTAGTGAGTGACAACTTTACAAATACTTTTTTTTCAACTACTTTCCAAGTATCTTAATTTTAGTTTTTCAGGTACTCATTTAATATATTTTCTATGAACTATTCACTTGAAATATATAATTCGTTCGTTATGTACCAAGGCAGAATAAACACTAGATTCAGAAATCATCGTATAATTTGCCAAAAAAGTACGAAAGAATTCTGCAAATAGTCGTAGAAGTCATTGAGTAACAAATAATATAAAGAATAACGGCCCTAATACACAGCCGTGTATTCTGAGTTGACTTTAATTTTTTTAAATTCATCAATGATGTCATTTCTCATCCATTTAGAAATGATTCCCATTTTGACATTTATTTCACATTTTAATATTAATTTATTCCTATCGACAATTTCAAATACACAAAATTACAACGTTCGCTTCGTCGATTTCTCTTCTTCAATTATTACAGTGATTATTTTTTTCGTATGATTTTCAACCAATCAGAATGTCCAATTTAGTTAAGTTACCTCGTATAATTTCGATAATACCTGATTATACATAGAGTAGCTCCACCAATCGAAAATTTTAAAATAAATTAATTTTCATAGTAACCACATCGACATCAATATACAACAAACAGAACTGTCAAATTGTGACGTTTATCAAAAATTGTTCAAAAATGAGTCGATTCGGAGATTTATCATCAAATGCAATAGACGAAAGTATACAAAATACTGAGCCTCATAATACAGTGAAAATAAAAAAGTGCGTATGGAAACAATTTCTTACGTTTTGCAGTGAAAGAAACTATGTGCTAAATGAATCAATTTCCACTGAAATGATAGCGTCCATTTTGAAAGATTGTGCTTTCAATATGCGAAAATGTAATGGAGAAAATTATAAAGAAAATGTGGTTAAAACGATGTGGAAAATTACTGCAAAACAAGTACAAGAAAAATATATGAAGGAGTTTAATAGAGTAATTGATCCATTCTCTAGTCCCATATTTTTAGCCGCACGAAACGCAAGAAATTCAAAAAGAAGGGAACTTCAAATGTTACCGGACAAGAGAAAGGTTAGTGCATCAGCATTTAAAGATAACGAGTATATAGCAATGATAGAAGCGTGGGATGAAAATACACCGGAAGGATTACAAATCAATTTTTTCTTAATTGCTTCTGTAGAACTTGCGTGGGGAGGAAATGAAGGAGCGTCATGCTTAACTCATTATTTTCAAAAAAAAAAAACTGGAAATGATGATACTCCAACTGGTAGAATACAATATAATCCTATTTTTACCAAAACCACACAGGGAGGAGCAAAACCATGTGCTAATAATAAATGGCTTGGACATAACCATAATGAAGTGAGTCGTTGTCCAGTGAGACTTCTAGATAAGCTTATGATGAAAAAAAGCGAAAACATCAATATTAAAACAGATTCTGACAGTAAATCCCAACTGGAGAAAAGAAAAAACCCTTGGCTGGTACAAAAATATGCCAATTGGAGTGCATGAAATTAGTAAATGGACCAAAAAGTCTGCAGAATTGGCAAATTTCAATATGACAAATAAAAAATTTTCAAATCATTTTCACCGAGCCTCTGCTGTTTCACAATTGGCAAAAGCAGGTGTATCAGAACAAGAACTTATTAAAATAACAGGACATGGTAATAGCAATAGATGAACATCACCAAAACATAATAAATAAGATGAGATCCAATTTTAAAAACGCTGCAGGTTCAAGTAATATCACCTCCAGTATTTCCAGCACTTCAATGAGCAGTGGACACGTTTCCTGCGCCGAAAATAACTCAGTTAAAAAAAACGTAGTATATAATAATTGTAACTTTCATTGCACCAATTGGTATTTAAATTAATAAATTGTTTATATATTTACTTAATTTACTCAAAAAATAATCGTATCAAATACAATACGTACTTCAAAATAAATACGGTTATACATCTCAAACTTCCTGCATAATTACAAATTGTGTCAGTTTGACAGAATAATCCTCCCGCTTCGCGGTCGGTATATTTAAACTGTCAAACTGACACTCTTTATAATTATGCAACAAGTTATCGATGTATAACCTGATTATTTTGAAGTACTTATAGTATTACTACTGATTACACACCAACACGTAAATATGCAAAAAATTATTACTATTAAATATGGATTAAATACAGCACACACGTTTACGCACATGTAATAGTTGGGGATGGGTTCAGGTTTTAACCACTTCCAGGGTGATGAGTTTTTGTCCTACCTCCTGTCTCCAGGGGCGGGCAAAACTGACCAACGCAACGTCTATCAGAAGTCGTAAGTGGTTTGGTCTCAGCTTGCCTGTGTCCCTGCCTCCAACAAGTTATGCAGGGGTACTACGTGGGCTATCTGGCATCACTTCATTGTTATTTCGTGGATAAAATCATCTGCTCAAGTCCTGGAACAGGCCCAGCGACTGGTATATACGCCCCTGAAGCCTTCTCGGGGAGTTATGGTAGCTTCTGATCCTGCTGATGTCCCTGCTTAGGGGGCTTCCAAGGATATATTGTCTGTAAATCCTATCTGCTATCTTTTTTACTTTACGTAGTCAGTTATCGTTTCTACATTGTCCAGCTCATGCAATGCGGCTAGTTGAATGTAACTATCACTCAGTGATGATACGAAGTAATTTATTTTGTATTATCTTCAACCACACCATCTGATATGCGGGAAAGCTACAAAATATTGGACACGCATCATAGGTCATCGATGGCCTGATAACCTGTATCAACCTTCTGTTTTCCCTCGACACCTTGGAACTCCTCGCTATCAACGGATATGGCCGTTTTACTGCTCCTGCAGCTCGGTGAACTGCCAAGCTGATATGTTTGACAAACGTCAATCAACTGCCAATTGTACTCCCAGGCACAACTGCTTCGACCAGCTGGCCTTGTTGATTCTGACCCTGAGAGCCCTACCAACCAGACAGGAGTCCAAAAGTCAGGCCATATGCCTAAGTATGCCTAAGCATGCCTGCTCTCAACACCTTATCTACAAAGCCCTCCGTCCAGGCCTTCTGTACATCCAACAACACCATCACTGTGTTAAGGCCTCGGTGGAAACCTTTCCTCACCCCGTGATCAATTCTTGCCATCAGAGGTGTTATAAAATGACCTCTCCGGAAGCCGAACTGCTTGTCTGGGATGAGCTGAAGATCTCCCTCGAGATTTTTAAATCTCTTCAGCAGAGTCCTGGCCACCACCTTGAATTGATGTGCAAATCCAGATTGATTGATTTATCTTTAATAACTTAGTTCTATCCTGGCATTTAGTCAGCTGTTCATGAACGAAGATTCGAATTACCATTTCAAAACTTCCTGTTTAAGTGGATAACACTTTTGGTGCTTTAGTTTATTTGACATTACATCAGTTTGCGAACGCGCATTCATGAGATCTGATGAGGAATAATAATAATAATACTCACTCATAAACCGCATAGTCTGTGGATGTAGAGAATGGCCATTATTATTATTTTTCGTGGCGAATACTCAACATCAAAAATGTCTTTCAGTAATTTCACTGTTAACATGAACTGTTAACTCACTTTCAAGATTCAATAATCCTTTCGTGAAATTTCAGATTTATCCAATTATATTTTTCAACTAAATCGATCAAGCGTCTCGAAAATACGTCTTGATTGTAAAATATGCTCATCCAGTGATGTAAATTGGACAAAAATATTATCCATATAAACGATACAACGTTCATGTAAAGATTTTAAGAGAATGTGTCCCATAATTGTTTGAAATGATTCCGGAGCATTTTTTAAACCAAACGGCATTCTTATATGTTCATAATGACCATTTTCTAAGGATAACGTAGTTTTTTCTAGGAAGTCTTTATGTGAAGGTATCTGATTAAACCCTTTAGCTATATCAAGAGTGAAAAATATTCACACATTCCCAAATATCTTGATTTTTACTTATGATAATGAAGTTATTCAGTTCTTAGAGGAAATGCAAATGGATTAAAATTTCCTTGAATTACTACTTTTTGTCAGTCGGCACCTAATATTTCAAGTGATACGATGCTAGATACAATTCGACTCGATAAATGGGGTGGTAGTGATGAAATAACTCTTGATAGTTTGTATTTATCCCTTAAAGTCAAGTGTTTGAAATTGATAGCAATTAAACTCTGGTAAGAAAACAAGTTTTTCTATTCACGATCTTATACCTTCATCTTACAACTTATAACCGCAAAAAATGGGTTTAACGGGCATCAACAAACAATGGTGGACGTGTTTTATGATTTCTGGTTAACCGCACACTCTGATAAATGCTAATTTATACTTTTGATCATCAATGCAATGATTATTTCATTGTTCCAATCATGGTCAAACAAAGAACAAAGAAACATTTGCTAAATTGAGATACATGTCAAAATGCAAATAACATAAAAATCGAGGAAAATAATGTGTTTGTACAAGATTATTGGAACTTTTATCGTCCATTTATAGGTAATACTGTTTACCGAATATATTGATTATACACAAAATTCATGTATCACATAACCATGAATAACCGAGTGCATTTTTAAGCTAAAATTGCTGGGCGACAGAGTTTATGATAAACTACCGATGAACAGCGCCGCAGGCGGAACATTTTTGAGGTTTTATATGGAAAGGAGCTTTGAAATAAAATATTTCTTTCAAATACAGTAAGAATATTTGAAAAATTGTGATTGTACGTCAATTTCATTTCCAAGGGGTACACTTGTGAATAATATTTGAAGCAGTTGTGAAATGGAATTTTTCATGTAATGAGAAACGGACAATATTTAAAAAAATAATTTCACAAGTTTTATTTAAATTTGTAAAATACATGCATTAATGAAACACCAAATGAAAATATTATGTTGATTGACTTCATTTGGAGGGAGGAAGAAGTCGTTTCCCTCTCTATTTTTTTCTATTTCTATTCGTGACATTTTTGACATTGTATTACGTTTATATGCCAAACCTTGAAGCTGAGCATAAACAAATCATATATTTTCGGAATCTGCATGAAATTTTACGTTATAGTGCGGATTGCAAGTGAATCTGCCGATTTTGCATTTTTCATGATTTTCTCGATTTCTCGAATATTTTTTTTTTATATCGATTGACTCGACATTCACAGATTATACTAATTTGATCATTCTGAATCGATTGGCGTTCGCAGAATTGCTCTATCTTTAGTAGTCATTTCCCTCTCTATTTTTTTCTACTTCAATTCGTGACATTTTTGACATTGTATTACGTTTATATGCCAAACTTTGAAGCTGAGCATGAACAAATCATATATTTTCGAAATCTGCATGCAATTTTACGTATATAGTGCGGATTGCAAGTGAATCCGCCCCTTTGGACTTTTCTCGATTTCTTGAATAATTTTGTTTTATATCGATTGACTCGAAATTCACAGATTATACTAAATTGATCATTCTGAATCGATTGGCGTTCGCAGAATTGCTCTATCTTTAGCCGTTCCCGAGTTAAATAGTTTATCTGAAGTGGGAAGTAGTCATTTCCCTCTCTATTTGTTTCTACTTCAATTCGTGACATTGTATTACGTTTATATGCCAAACTTTGAAGCTGAGCATAAACAAATCGTATATTTTCGGAATCTGCATGCAATTTTACGTATATAGTGCGGATTGCAAGTGAATCTGCCGATTTTGCATTTTTCATGATTTTTAGGGGTTTTGGACTTTTCTCGATTTCTTGAATAATTTTGTTTTATATCGATTGACTCGAAATTCACAGATTATACTAATTTGATCATTCTGAATCGATTGGCGTTCGCAGAATTGCTCTATCTTTAGCCGTTCCCGATTTAAATAGTTTATCTGAAGTGGGAAGTACTCATTTCCCTCTATATTTTTTTCTACTTGTATTCGTAACATTTTTGACTTGTATTCCTTTTATGTGCCAAACCTTGAAACTGAGCATACACTTTTTTCGAAATCTGCATAAAATTTTGCGCATGCAGTACATATTTCAAGTGAATCTGCCGATTTTCTATTTTTCATGTTTTTAGGGACTTTTTCCGATTTTTCTTATAATTTTGTTTTGCAGCGATTGACTTGCAATTCTCAGATTATACTAATTTGATCATTCTGAATCGATTGGCGTTTACACATATGGAAATGAGCTTTTAAGCTCCACTACTAGATGGCGCCATGTACCAATTTCTTTGCAGCGTGGCAGCATCATTAAATAGTTTCAAAATGTATTAATGCAATGCAGATCACATTACAGGTTTCCAAAACAGATCATGTTCGAAAACATGATGTTAGCGCCATCTGGTAGTGGAAATCAAAAGCTCATTTTTTATATATTATGCATTTCGTAACATGTAATGAATCTTAAAAAGATTGATAAACTTCTTAATTCCATAATCTTTCAATAGGAAATAAAGAATGCCAGTGAATGTGTTAACACGCAGTGGGTAAAATCAAGATATTATGCGATGCAGTTTCATTCATTCATTGACGATCAGATCAGTACGTAATAGATATCCTGATTCGCGGTTTTATCCATTTAAACGCTCGAAGATGGCAATGAACCATTAATAATCTAATAATCAGTTACATCATCGTATTTGAATGAGTTATTTCCAATGAATATACTACACTGACGGACGTAAACAATTGCAGAAACCTGAAACTTGGGTATTTTCTAGAGACCACAGAATTCCATAACGAATAATTTTCTCAAAAAATCTGCGTTTTTTCTGATTAACTGGGCAATGCCACAATTATCATTGCAAACAGTTTTCCAAGCACTATTAGCATTTTGTCACCTCAAAATGAACAACTGTTATAAGGTTAAACTGAAATTTTAACAGTAAAACTTATGTTTCCACTGAAAAATGTTTGAATTACGTACTTACGACAGAGACAATTTATATCGCTATTATTTCCACCATAGTAAATTATTTCTGGTGCGAGTAAAATATAGTTGTCACCTGTAGGTACCATTTCCGAGTTGGCTCATGTTCATTGGGCACACTGAGGTTCTTAAAACAGATTAAACTAGAGTTTATGAGTGAAAATCTGAGACATCATATCACATTCCTTCCAAACATTCACTACTTATCCTTTGGCAAGGATACAATCAAATATTATCTACCCTTGGACATGTACCTTTAGACCAATCGATATTCTTTCTCCGTGTCTTGAAAACTGTGAGGGAACATCTGATTTCCTGCAGTATATTCTATCAAGCTTTCGTGAGCAATCTAATACCACCAAAACATTGGACATAGGAGATAAGATTCTCAAATCTCTAGATGGTAGATTGGCTGGAGCAACACTTTTCGACCAATAGGAGTGCTATCAGAATTGCACCAGCTGCCTTCGTTTTCGACTTACGTCCAATAATTCGAGTTTTTTCGAATTTGGCGCGTCTCTCCCTCATTTGACGGAAACATGATGTGTGTAAGTGTGATGTGTAAGTGACTCGAAACTTTTCGACCAACCTAATTCCATGATTCCGCAATCGGAAGGGGTATCAGAATTGCTCCAGCTAGGATGTTCCTAGACTATATGTATACTATTAAAAAAATAGGCAGATATTTTTCCAAATACTCACTGGAAAAGAAACAGTTGGGCTGCTGCTCAAGACACATTTTTCAGAATCTACCATATTGTCACAAATTCTAGCGATGGAATCCACGTCGAACAGGGCAGGCTGGAAGTATCGTAACATACCCAAATCAAATATAGGCAATACACTCTTTCAACCCGTATAAATCGCCTTTAGCAGGGAATATGAGATCTAACACCAAAAATATTCAATTCATACTATCATTTGACCAGGCCAAGGACCACAAGGTCCTTACAGCTTATAGGAATGGCGAAAATAATTATGTGGGTCAAACTATGAGGGCCATGAAAGTACGGTTCAAAGAGCGCATTGCTCGTATCCGATTTTCGAGAGCAGAAAAGTCGAGTGTGGCACAACATTGTGAAATTATTGTTTGTTGTTGAAAATTGTTAAAAATTTCCCAAAATGCTTTCGATCCCTACCATATATTTGATAACACAAGTTTGAAATTAATTTGACATGAATTTGAGAGTCTGGAAATGAAGTACTGTCAATGACGTAATCGGTCAGTTGTCAAGCAGCTAATGGGGGGACAAACAAAGCTATTTTCCATAAGAGAACTTCTGTCTTTTTTGTAAATTTCCTGCGGCAAAGTGTGGAGTTAGTGCATAAGTCTGTTGTAGTGTTTTAAGTTTGACTTTCTCAATTTTAAAATACGTTGTCATGATGACAACACACCTAAACAGATTTCCTTCTTGGATTTGGTGAGAGAAATAATGAAGATTGTGCTGTAGGTGGAGGCTGTTAGAGTACAGAGACGTGCTAGTTGGATACCTGCTCCACGGATTCTAAGTTGCATTATTGCTCTTCACATATAAGAAGCTACACTCGTCATCTAAATATGTAAGGATTGATATATTTTCAGGTTAACATCAAATGTGTAGTACTGAACAAAAGCTGGGGAGTTACAGTCAACTTTTTGAATTTGGCTGGGACTGCATGTTTCGAGGTTTATTGCCTCTCATCAGTGACAGGGTAGGTCGGACAACATTATGATTGTCCTGTCCATGCCAAATAAATAATGATCAACCGTTTAACTAATATTTCCCCACGACCCACAAATAAGTTGATCGTAGCGCTATTCGCACGGAAAATCAAGAACAAGACAATCAATCCCAAGCAGCACAGACTCCCGGGAGGAGAAAAATGTCTGCAGGTTATAGGTGAAGGACTAAGCTAGCGAGCAGTGTGAGAAAGTAGTTCTAACACTAAAGAAAATAGTGAATATTAATGCTCATCGTATTTGAACATTTCAATATATTTACGATACAAAATTTTTTGGCGAAGAACATTCCTGGTCAGTTAAATTTCTCACCTTATTTAACACCGATTTAAGCAGACTCAAAGATTGCCTACCTGATCTTCCTTCAGATGCAGAATCTTCTTCAGATAAGTCTCGGTCTGCTTCCCAGCCAAAAAATAGGCGATCAACAGCGCATGGTACGTCGAGTACGGCGAGAAAAACAAATTCTCATTGGGCATGACTTTGTTGATGGCGTTGAGGAGGTCCAGGGAAAATTCTTGCTGCCCGTGATACAGATCGGAATGGGCATTTTTGTTCGGTTGGCTGTCGGCGTAGGGTGGAAAACACTGTTGACTGGATTCTTCGAAAAACACTCCGACCAACGCCGTTATCACGAAGGTTAACCTCATCTTCATTTTATCTGTAAAACAAACACACTTTCAGACGCTGGTGTCGACCGACGGAATATGTGTGGTGTACTGATACAGATGCAGAGAAAGCTCGTTCATGACCCACATGGCAAAAAGAACACTTTCTCGTTATAGTCCGGGAGCAAAAGGGTTACGTGATAATAATTTGTTGTTACTTATTCAAAATGCATATATAAAATTTTGTTAATAAATTGGCATGATAAATGATGGGTATTTGTTTTAGTATACACTGTATATGAGGTTAGTAGAGGAGAAAGGAAAGAAAGAGGAGAGAGAGAAGGGAGAGAGAGAAGAGAGAGAAAAGGAAAGACAGAGGAAAGAGAGAAGAGAGAGAGAGAAGAGAGGGCAGAGAGGGCAGAGAGAGGAGAGAGATAGAGGAGAAAGAGGAGAGCGAGATGAGTGTGAGAGGAGAGTGGAAAGGGGGTGAGACAGAAAACCGAGAGAGGAGCGAGAGGAGAGTGATAGGAGAGTGATAGGAGAGCGAGAGGAGAGTGATAGGAGAGCGAGAGGAGAGTGAGAGGAGAAAAAGATGAGAGAGAGCGAAGAGAGAGAGGAGAGTGAGAGAATAGTGAGAGAACAGGAGAGGAGAGTGAGAGGAGAGTGAGAGGAGAGTGAGAGGAGAGTGAGAGGAGAGTGAGAGGAGAGTGAGAGGAGAGTGAGAGGAGAGTGAGAGGAGAGTGAGAGGAGAGTGAGAGGAGAGTGAGAGGAGAGTGAGAGGAGAGTGAGAGGAGAGTGAGAGGAGAGTGAGAGGAGAGTGAGAGGAGAGTGAGAGGAGAGTGAGAGGAGAGTGAGAGGAGAGTGAGAGGAGAGTGAGAGGAGAGTGAGAGGAGAGTGAGAGGAGAGTGAGAGGAGAGTGAGAGGAGAGTGAGAGGAGAGTGAGAGGAGAGTGAGAGGAGAGTGAGAGGAGAGTGAGAGGAGAGTGAGAGGAGAGTGAGAGGAGAGGAGAGTGAGAGGAGAGTGAGAGGAGAGTGAGAGGAGAGGAGAGTGAGAGGAGAGTGAGAGGAGAGTGAGAGGAGAGTGAGAGGAGAGTGAGAGGAGAGTGAGAGGAGAGTGAGAGGAGAGGAGAGTGAGAGGAGAGTGAGAGGAGAGTGAGAGGAGAGGAGAGGAGAGGAGAGTGAGAGGAGAGGAGAGTGAGAGGAGAGGAAAGTGATAGGAGAGGAGAGGAATAGGAGAGTGATGGGAGAGGAGAGTGATAGGAGAGGAGAGTGATAGGAGAGGAGAGTGATAGGAGAGGAGAGTGAGAGGAGAGTGAGAGGAGAGTGAGAGGAGAGTGAGAGGATAGTGAGAGGAGAGTGAGAGGAGAGTGAGAGGAGAGTGAGAGGAGAGTGAGAGGAGAGTGAGAGGAGAGTGAGAGGAGAGTGAGAGGATAGTGAGAGGAGAGTGAGAGGAGAGTGAGAGGAGAGTGAGAGGAGAGTGAGAGTGAGAGGAGAGTGAGAGGAGAGGGAGAGGAGAGGAGAGTGAGAGGAGAGGAGAGGAGAGTGAGAGGAGAGTGAGAGGAGAGTGAGAGGAGAGTGAGAGGAGAGTGAGAGGAGAGTGAGAGGAGAGTGAGAGTGAGAGGAGAGTGAGAGGAGAGTGAGAGGAGAGTGAGAGGAGAGTGAGAGGAGAGTGAGAGGAGAGTGAGAGGAGAGTGAGAGGAGAGTGAGAGGAGAGTGAGAGGAGAGTGAGAGGAGAGTAAGAGGAGAGTGAGAGGAGAGTGAGAGGAGATTCAGAGGAGAGTGAAAGAAGAGCCAAAAGAGAGAGAGGAGAATGAGAGGAGAAAGAGAGGATGGAGATAGAAGTGAGAGAAGAGGGAGTGAAAAGTGATAGAGTGGAAGAGGAGAGAGAGGAGACAAACATGAGAGAAAACAGAGAGCGGGAGAGAGAAAACAATCCATATAATTATATATAAATATAAGTGAAGTGAATCTGAATGTCGACTACGACTACGGTTTTTTTGTATCATTATAAAATTCTTGTATATTATAATGATGTCTATCACTTGAAAATGATGCACAGTCTTCCTGAAATGTTTCTTTTACTTAATTCGGCAGATGATTGAACATTTTAGAACCATTACAAACAATGGAGTCCTTTATGACTAATGTCATCGACATCGGCAACTCGATATTGCTGGATTGCTTGTTACATAATGGGATGATGAAGAAGAGGATTTGTTCAAATAATTTTTGATAAAGTACAAATTATTATCCCCATGTGCCTTCAGAGTCTGCTTTTGATTGTTGGCAGATATTTTAATAAAAAAATACTATTGTTGAAAGTATTGTTTATGCCAAAAATAAACCTATTTTTATAATTATCATCTGATGGCAATTATGACCCCCTAGTGGTTGAAAATCGGTTTTTATGTTTTCATTGTACTCTCCTGTATATGTAATAGCTTTATGTTGAAATTTAGTGTTTTGAGCTGTACGACTCCCTGAACTACTCCATTTGAAATAACTTGCGTGATGAACTCTAGTCTGCATTTACTTTGTATAAACTAATGGTTTTGTAAAACGTAGTGGAATTGTAAAATCAATTTCGAACAATTTTCGATTGAAATTTTGGATAAATTTTCATTTTATTCATAAATTCCAATCCGGTTTGAAAAATGATTACTTATAGTAACTATATGGAGCAATCATAGATAGGTAATTACATATCTATGTATAAATATTCATGAATTTAATATTTTCAGCATTTGTTACCAGACTATATCCGTCCGGAATTATTGTCGGCGGCAGACGTAGGAATTTTAGCAATGAAAAATTGCAATTTACGATGAAGGATTCGACTTCGTTATGAAATGTGGATGATTTGACACTCAGTTCGAAAGTGAAGGTTAAATTAATGATAGTCTTGAAACTTTTACTTTCAGAGAACTGCGACAGTCTTTGTTCTCTCTCCGCTTTCTTTTCGTCGGATGTATGATGATCTACTTTAGTGTACACAAAAATAATTCTTCAAAGAAGATAAACATTTCCTCCAAAACGAAAACAATGTCACTGTTGTTCAATTTATCATATTCTCATATAATGGCCATTAATTTAGGTGGGTACAGGAAATGAAGACTGATTTCCTGGTTGGTTCATTTAAGTGAGATTACGAGAGGAGTTCCATCAGTGGGTTATTTTATTGATTCGCGTTATTTGAATACGGGTCTGTATTATCAATCATCTATGTTGCCAAGAAAGACTGCAATTTCAGTAATAATATTTTCAGTTTAGTTAGAGATCACCTTGTATGTGCCTATATTCATTAAACATCCAACTGTGTACGGCAGAAATCTTAATTTTTCCCAAGAATAATTATATATTTCCAATTGTTTACTTTATGACTAAACACCGATTCTATATTATTAAAAGCTAACAGTTAATAACAGATACTCATCTGTTGTTCCAATAATTGACAAAAACATTTAAGAAGCAGACGCAACTGGGAATTTTATTCAGTATCCGTGAATGATTAATACATAAAATTATTAAACTTTCCAACTTTATATCCGATAATTCAGAATTTGAAAATTTCTCAAAACTATATCGACAGACTTGAAAAAAATTAAGTACCCACTAGGTTCTACAAACACTTTGTTTGCACCGGTTCACCATTGGGTTCTACCATTTTAATGAGGTCAATGATTCGTCAACAAACTGCATTTTTATAATAATATCCGACAATAAAAAAAATCATTTGCTTATCTTTCGAACTATTTCCACTATTTCAATAATGTCAATGTGAGTTTATATTTCATAACAGAATATGTTAGTTGGCTTTCAAACACAGAACACATATGTTTTAATGCAGAAAAAATCTATTCATATCCGATTTTTACTACAATTTCCAAGCAGAATACAAATTATTTTCGAAGATCATCAACGATGATGTCAACTCAGGCACTGTTATTAACATTAAACGGCACGTTGGGTGAAAATCCATCAAATGCGGAGTATTATACAGGGTGATCTATGACCACATTTCGAAAATAAAATGGAGTATTAGTCTATCATGTGAAATAGAGAAATCCGTGAAGATTTATATATTTTTTGTTCGCTAACCTTGCAGAAACGCTACTGAATGAAACGTCTATGATTGAGCTCTCCGCCTACGATGTCTCGATCTTCAGTTTTTGTGGTTCCACGTAAATTAACAACGGTTTACAGATCATTAGCCTGTATCACAAAATGTAAACCCCTTTTTAAAGTGACAATAATTTCGAACAAAATTCTTCACGAAACCCCGAACCTTTCTAATGAAAAGAAAATATATCAACTGCTTTTGAAATTGAGCAAAGTTCATAGTTCTCATAGGCGGTCTACTACTCCCCTGACTGACACCACGATGGGTATTGAATCTCATCCAATAGATAGTTGTGCAATGCCCCTCATTATATCAGAGGATATAATTGTATTCTACTGGTAATTTTCTTGAATTTCTGTAGGCCGTGTGAACCAATAATTAAAAAATCTTCCAAACAGTTAACACGGAATATTACCATTTGATCAGATTAGATTAGTTTGGGGCTTTCGCTTGTTTTTAGAACTCCCATGTATCTGGGAGCTCTTGGTTTTTCTTCTCCCAGCGTTAGAAACCTTAGCCTTGGCACGCCCTCGCAGTGGCATAGTATGTGTACTGATGTTTCCTCTTCTTTCTGACAGAATCTGCATAGCATTTCTTCTGCCAGACCGATCGTACTCATATGATTGTTTAGCCTGCAATGCTCTGTGAGAAGTCCTACTAAAATTCTAGTTATGCTCCTCTTTGGACTTAGTACATATTCTGTGAAAGTCAGCTGCGGTTGTTTGATAAACTCTCTGGCCAGTCTCATTCCTGGTGAATTGTTCCACCATTCTTGAGATTTCTGTTGGATCCATGATTTGGTGTTTGTTTTTAGTACAGCTTTTCATATACCTGTGCCAGTCAGAGCCTCACTTGCCCCTTCACGGGCTATTGAATCGGCCTCTCCATTACCTCTATAACCTGTGTGTGCTGGTACTCAGGCTAGGGTCAGTCTGATCTGACTGCCCAGCTCTTTTAGAGCTTCAATTCAGCTGAACGCAATGGTGTATTACGAAGATTTCCGCTTGAAATATCGTCGCATATATACCTATTCTTAATGAGATTTATATCTTCGGCTTGGTTCCATAATAGTACCTACGCAAGCCATCGTACAAAATCTGAAGTGATAACTTTGTATACTGTTTAAGTGCGACGAGTCTGACAAGATGTCGCAGAGAGAAAATATTTGGAGCGTCGGACTGCTGAAGGTCCTCAATAATTTTGTCGGACAATGGTGCATGCCATTGATCATCTCATTAAATTTTTGTATTCTCCTAGAAAAATCAGTCAAAAAAGTTCGGTACTTCTAGGTTGTCCACCACTATGAATTTGTCTATATCACTACTTAGATTGGCGACAGGCAGCAATCTGATTTCTCTAGGAAAATTCAAAAATTTAATGAGATTTTCAATGGCACCATTGTCCGACAAAATTAATCAGGATCTTCAGCAGTCCGACGCTCCAAAGAAGTCGATTTGGCGACAAAGGAAAACTTACCACTTTCAAGATTTCCTCTCTGCAACATCTTGTCAGACACGTCACACTTAAACAGTATACAAAGTTACAACTTCAGATTGTGTACGATGACTTGGTTACTATAAATGCCGGCTCCTGAACCTTCATCACTAAACTAGGGGAGACTAGGGAAGCTTGATACTGTGGGAGGTATGATACACGTTTAAATTAACCGCCTAAAATATGTTGCCATTACTAGATTTGACAACAGCTCTGAGTCCTTGCACGTGTCCGTTACACTTAATATCAGTTTTTTTTTTCGTTAGACGCAAAGATAACTTCTTGGTGATAAAAATTCGTTATTGGTTACATATTTTGTACATTTTGTAGAGGTAAGTGTAAATCTTTTGCAGACAACTGTTTCAGAATATCCTGTTTATTCAATATATATGAGATAATATATAGATTTAGCTTTCATTTATCATATGATTTAGGTTCGCTATATATTTAGAGTTTTCCTAATACGATGTTTTGTAAAATATTCCACATTAGGGAGGCTTGATACATGTTACGTGAGGGAGACCTGATACATGTATCATGCCTCCCGTAATAGTGGCATTTAAACAATAATATTCCTTATCACTTCAGATGCCATTCAAATGAAAAAAAACGACTGAAATAGCTCTTTCACTTACTGAAGAGCATACCCAGAGGGAACGTACACCAGAAGTAGAAGTAGCATACTTGTTGAACATCACACACACCATCAACTTCAGATCATACAAACCATACACCGTAATATGATTTTGGACAGATTAGACATAAGAAGACGCTTGTGGGCATACGACCACTCAGGCCTCACCAAGAAAACAGTCCAGCTCAAGCGGGAAACCCACAATAACTAAAATTCTAACTGATACACCTACCGTGGAGGAAATTAAAGTAAGCATGAAAAGAGGTCGGAATGAAAGAAACAGGGAGCGCAATATAAAAAGAACTTTGAAGGAAAAATTGTGGACGATACGGTAAATAAGACAAAAAACAAAGGTGAAATGAACAAGAAACAAAAGAATATTGTTGACTAAGATTCTGACACATCAGAGGAGCCAAAATTCGACGGATCATCTGACGAGCTCACTGATATAGATAAACAAATTGAGAAAGAAATAGAAGAAAATTTTGTTGCAGGAGTAGTAAATGAAAATAATTACGTGCTAGTATGATTTGCCACAAAAAAGACAATAGCATACTACATTGCCCAAGTCTTACAAAAAGTCGAGGATGAATATTTTATAAAATGTATGCGTCGCAAAAATACCTGCTCTCCATTTTGTATATCTTGATATAAAAGATAAATTTTTTGTGCCCGAAGAAGATGTCATCAAACTACCACCACCGAGTTTTGTGAGCGGAACTGCCAGATCTTCAAAAAGTTGAAATTTCCGATTAATTTTTCAAAATAGAATAATGTTCTGTAAAAGTTTTGCGTAGTAATTTATAATGTTTTCAAGAATAAAAAATGTTTTGTAAATAATATTTCTGGTTTACTTAGAATTACTCTTACCCACAAAAATTTAAAATGCTAGATGATTTAGATTATTCAAATGTCAAAACTTTCAGAGGTAAAAGCCGCTCTAAATAAAGTTATAATAATGTCTATAATAATTGCAAAAACCTAGTCATGTAGCAAAGCTCCCATATATTGTATCAAAGGTCCCTCACTATGGGAGGACTGATACACTTTGCATATTTTAATAAAACAGTAACTCAATGCACATTCTAAACTGTAAAGTATCCGAAATAGACTGCAAGTTATTCAGTTGTGTGAGTACCCATTTAGAGAATTTGCACGATGAATAGTTTTCTAGTTATTTTGGATGGAGTGTTGAGTGTATCAAGCCTCCCTAGTCTCCCCTAGTTGATATTTCTACACGCACACATATACACTATTTCGTTGATTTAATCGTTAACGGAATTAATCGACCGAAAACATCAATGAATTTCAATATATTCGATAGTCACAATTTAATATATGATTTCACCTATCGTGCTTTGAATGAAAAAGCAGTGACGAATTAAATTTCCGATGAATACCGTTCGTGTCTGTAAACCTCCGACTAAACAACATTTTCTAATTTGAATATCCACTGAATTAACTGAATAGATCATTCGGGATCATTTTGTGAGTGAATGGTAATGGGAGTTGGGTATAAAGTGGTATGCATGCCAGACTTATTATCCTCCGATGTAGGTTAGTGGGTGAAATCGACATCATTATTTTGAATTTAGTACGACACATGGATTTACTTGACCCAATGCTTCCAAGGGCAGTAACATATGTAGTTGTTTCTGTTTCAATCGATACCCAGTAATGAATTCGAAACGTTGAATTATTTTCAAGCAAAACATTTTTCTATGAGAATGAATAGAGCAGAAATAGGTGAAACGTTACAATCCAAACAAATTAACATACAGTGCTACTTAAAAGCCCACTCTCCTACCCGTATCTAATGAACGGCGATGGTTAAGTAAATGAAATATGGAAAGTGAACATAAGAGGATGTGAACTCCTATTCAGTGCCATTGTGACCAACTCCTCACAAAATTTATATCTTCAATATTTTATCGCCAGAATATCCACGTTAGGTTAGGTTAGATAAGGTTGGGTTAGGTAATGTTAGGTTAGGTCAGGTAAGGTTAGGTTAGGTTAGTTAAGGTTGGTTAAGGTTAGTTAACTGTAGGCTCGCTAAAGTTATGATAGGTCAGGTAAGGTTAGGTCAGAAAAGATTAGGTCAGGTAAGATTGGGTCAGTTAAGGTTAGTTCAGGTAAGGTTAGGTTAGCTAAAATTAGTTAGGGTTATGTTAGGTCGGGTAAGGTTAGGTAAGGTTGGGTCAGGTAAGGTTAGGTCAGGTAAGGTAAGGTTAGTTCAGGTAAGGTAAAGTCAGGATATTTAGTAAAGTTAGGTTAGAGAAGGTTGGGTGAGGTAAGGTTAGGTTGTGTTAGGTTAAAACAGAGTAAAAAATACCTTAGCGTATATTCGACTAATAGCAGTAGGGAAGCAAATTGAATTTGATTGATCATAATTTGAAAAGTTTAAGAGAACGCCGCGAATATACGGAGCTGCATCTGTTTTGGGTTCCTCCATTCAATTCCGTTATTATTGACGTTACGAATTCAGTTGATTGGACAAGCTAGTGATACTTTTTTATTATTCAATAACAATTGAAAGCTTTCTTTTAACTTGCATGTGTGTTAGTATGATAGTGAGGTCAAATCTTGCAGACAGAATTTTAACAACTTCTTCTTGTCCCACGGAGTTGAAAATTTTCATGTTGGTTGAGCCTCGATGACAAATCAATTATATCAAAAAAAAATTCAGCCTCCTAAAGGCTAGATAGAAAACGCATATAGGAATAAAACGTCGAAAACTAAGACGACGAATTTTGTCATGCGGGTGCTCAACTCCCTTTCCCACATTCTCGAAAAAATTGTTGCAAAAACTCGCGAAACTGAAGTCGAAAAAATCTTTTAAAATAGTGAAAAGTATTATATGAAAGTCGAATATGTCAATATAAAAAATATCTA
Source organism: Chrysolina americana (assembly GCA_958502065.1). Lineage (NCBI taxonomy): Eukaryota > Metazoa > Arthropoda > Insecta > Coleoptera > Chrysomelidae > Chrysolina > Chrysolina americana. The sequence continues at coordinate 9,159,670 of OY293410.1, forward strand.
CCAACCTGTTCCTTTGAAAGCTAGATAGAGAGTAGAAATTCGGAAAGAAATTTGGGTTAGAAAAATTACGACGAAAAAAATATCAGTTGGGCATCCGCAAAAGATGTTAGTTGGGGGCTTCGGACCACCCTTCTTCTCAAAGAACAATGCGGAAACTCGCCAAAATAAAATTGGAATAACCCGTAAAAATAGTGAAATACATCGGATAGTCGATAAATCAATAAAAAAAATTAACCAACCTGTTCCACTTAAAGCTAGATAGGCAGTAGAAATTCAGAAATAATTCTGAATGTTTCCGACTTGGAAAATTACAATGTATAAAAATATCGGTTGGAGTGCTCGAACCCCTTATATACTTTCACAAAAAGATGCGAAAACTCACGAAAGTAAAATTGGAAAAATGTATATAAATTGTGGGAAACATCGAATAATTTTCGTAGCGTGACTTGTATTTATGTAGGTATCTGATAAGATGGGGTACGTACAAAGAAGTGGGGCCTCGGTTGAGGGCCTTGGTTCTCCCTCTAAAAAATTGCGAAAACTCGCCAAAATGAAATCGGGAACACTCGTAAAAATAGTGAAAACATCGGACAGTTGAATAACTCAATTTCAAAAAAATTTACGACCCTATCCCCTTGACGGTCAGATAGAAAACGTGTAGAATTTGGCAAAAAATTTTTACTATTTCAGACGTGAAAACTATCGAAGAAAAACGACATCGATCGGGGACTGAACATCCTACATGAAGAAGAAAATTTTTTGGGTACATTTATTTACTCAATTTTTAAATCTCCATAATATTTCAGATTTGAAAAAACGCTGAGATATATTAAGAAAATATTTAAAAACACCTTCTTGTTCACATATTTGGGCCCTTCTTTCAACACTGCCTTGCAGTTCGACCATCAAGACTATTAATAATTACACTTCTGATATGATTCTTCAACTAATTCATATCATTATGAATTACTTTGTATTCCTTTTTTTCAAAAAATCGGGGGGTGTTATTACTGGTGAACGAGAGGGTTACATAATAGGACCATTTGTAACAATCCATCTGTTTTCATTCTTTTTATGCCACTGAAACAACAAAAAGCCAGTCTTTTTGAAGATTTACTCAATACATCTCAACTTCTAATCAGATCTGAATTATTATTGTGATTTAAAAATAAAATAATCATTTTCCATAAAAAAAATTATTATTTTCAACTCAACAAGAAAGACAAGAAAGATTTTTTGCTGAGAAAGTGATCATATAAGATGTTTCATCTGAAATATTTTGATGAGAGTTAATTTTTTTTTTGTCTTAGTATCGAGACTGCCTTGCAAAATGCCCATCTAATTGAATTCGTAGCGTCAATAATATCGCAGGATAATACTTAATTTAAAATGTATTGTGATATACAATATAATCAAATTGTGAATACATTTTTGTTCTGGTCTGATAGACAAGAGGAATAGAAAGAAATGAAAAAAAATAAAGAAAAAATATATACCTACTTAACGAGTTTCGCACTGATGATGGTAACACACGAAAGCGTTTTGCTATGCTCTACTTAGTGAAAAAAATAATAAAAAAATGTACCACTCTACAAAACTTCGAGTACTGAGGTCAGTGGAAAAAGATATTTTCCTCGATACTTCAAAAGCTTTCGATACATACACCTAGGCCTGATTAAGTGGATTGAATTCTAGTAACCTAACGGGCATATCGTTTCGGATCACAGCTGGACATCTACAGAGTCGACCACGTGATCGTCAGTTAGATATTTTCAACGGGCAGTAGGAGAGCTAGAAAACTGGTCCCGGTGATGTGAAATCTAGATGAATTCCGAATAGCCCCAGTTTACACCCCTTGGGAAGGGCCAAGCACCTCGAGCAACAGTCTGTGGTCGAGACATCCCATGGACTATCATTGGCTCATATTAAAGCTGTCCATAATTTAATAAATCAAGGAATTGGCAAGTACTATCTTCTAATCACCATGCTCAGCAAGCTTAGTCTAAAACACAAGTTTGTGCTGTAAAACAAGGCTCTCAGGCTATTTAGGAGATTCGCCTCTGCAGCATGGTACCTCACAGCTCCAACCAAATATATCAGGACTGGATCCTCAGTCTTCTAACCCCTTTTGACATTTATTGGCATACATCTAGAAGCTCATCTGTTTTCAAGGCTTGTTAATACTAAGAATTTTTCTAAAGTTCACAACTTTCAAAAACGATTTCCTTTTAAAATTCATAAGTATTTCATGTCCTTCTTGGCGACGTTACTAGTATCTGGTCTCTAATAAAGCTTTGCATAAGGGTACCTACATATTTATGCAATAGCAAAACGGATGTTCAAAAATCACCAGGACGGAACCAGATGCAATTCCAATGTTTCACAATTACATAAAAAATTTAAATCACGAATATGCACACTTACAACATATTAGTATGAAAAGAAAATAATGGCATGTGGTAACTATTAAATCATTTGAGAGTGCGTGACTTTGAATGGAAATGCTTTGATAATTTCGATGTACGTGTGCCAGCAAATAAACAAACGGTTTGACGGCGAATATTACTAGAAAATAAAAATGTGTATTCCTGAAAATATATATTTTTTATCTAACACTCATTCTCCAGAATTTTTTGACTTGCGGAAAATGTGTGGATGTTGATACGAGGGCACATTTTTCAACAACACTCGTATTTCTTCTTAGATTATAGTACTTCATGCAACGATTCGTCAATTTTTCTTGAGATTCTTCTGTACCCTTAGAATAATATATCAATTCTTATCGTAGAGCCATTTCTTCCGGTTTCTTCATATCGGCTTTGCGTAATATACGCGATGAAAGTTTTATTTAAGATAATAATACCAAAAAGCACCACACGTTTATAGATTTACACCACAGCAAACATCTATAAAAAGGAGTTGGGAAATTCTCTGAAAGAACATAAAAAAACAGGAAAGGAATATTGATCATAAGGATTAAAAGACCGTTTCCTAAAAACCAGGTAATGCTACAAACCTGACGAGCGAAATAGATATGAGATGGAAAAAATAGAAAATGAAAACACAATAGGCAACGAAAATGATAGAATAAAAAACTTAAAAGGATAGAAAACGCAACTGGATACGTAAGAAATAATTTGAAAAATAGAAAAAATTGATGAACTGAGAATAATCACATGTAATAATGCAATTCAGGTAAAAACTCATTATATTATTAAGGAGCGGCATGTTTTTATGTTTCTTAGTTATATGTTGTATTGGAAAGTTTCTTTTTTCTCAGTTCAGTAGTACTGAAATTGTTTCAACTCGTTCGCTAGTTAGTTTTTTTGTGGCCACCCCTGTTTCTCAAGTACCTATTGGATATATTTCTCGATTGATTAAATAATTCAAAAAATCAAGTAATAAGTTTTGGATTTACAACGGTAGTAAAAAAAACGAATACACACACTGTATCTTCCGAATATATTGAAATAATATTAGAACTAATGAACTAAGAATAAAACAAGCTTTTCAACCATTTCATATCACTGAAAAACTTGTTTTTTTTTTCAATGAAAAAATTATATTTAATAAAATTTCAATAATGTAATTTCTAAAAAATACTTGGGTTCACGAAAATGTGGAAAATAACATACCCTTCAAGTCTACACTTTTGACTTACTCTGTATATATTCGAAACAAATTAATACAGTGTCATTAATAACCTCATTTTTATAAATATTAAAATTTTGATTTTATCAGCTAATTTGTTAATTTTTCATTATTGCTATGTTTTGTGACTATGTTATCAAATGTATCATTTGAATGCATTTTAATAGATTAAATGTTAGTTAATTATGATAATAGTAATGGTAATGCCTCATAGGCATAGCTTGTGCGGGTAAAGGACGGCTATTATTATTATTTGCCGTGGAGGGTTAAATTAATAATTTATAATTTACTGAAGGAATATGAAACTTATTCGTATTCATTGATGGCAAGAGATGAACGATCCCCCCTCCTTTTTGAATAAAAGTGCAATAACTCGTACAAATAAAAACAACAAAAAAAATCGTAAAAATAGTTAAGAATATCGGACCGTCTTATTTTACATCTCTGTTCCCTTGAAACTAGATAGACAACACGTTGGATTTTTTGATTTTTTTTTAACTAAAAGAAATGTTGATTGTGGTCTCGCCCTACTTTTCTTTTAGAAAAAGTTGCAATAACTTGGAAAAATAAAATTTGAAAAATCAGTAAAAACAATGGAAAACATCAAAACGTCGGATTTTACCCACCTGCTCTCCTAAAAGCTAGATGAAGAACGTGTAGTGATTCTAGTCTAGTCTAAGACGTACGAAAAATTCTGAAGGATAATAAAACAAAGTCTGGTGCTAGAATGTACAAATGATAAATATATATAATGTTTTTAAAAAGGCACATGATTATTAGGACCAATAACCAGTTATCTACCCCATAGATGTGATGGGGTGCAGGTGAACGTTTGGGAATAGGGTGGGACTTTATTGTTCCCTCTTTTAGAGGATAAAGTCCAACGCAAGGGAATTCCAGCAATGAGGAATTACAGGAAAATGCCCAAATAATATTGAAAGTGACCACAAATTATAATTCCAGCGTAATAGGATTATCGAAATTTCCAACATTCGGAAGCCTGAGACTTTACTAGATATTTTCGATTATACTAACAGAGAAATATACCTACCTGAATACGTCATAGAATTTCCGTCAAACATGTTGGCGAACTAGGTTTTTGTATAAATACCTACTCTTTTAAACCCCCCATACACAATCGAGCATAATGGACGAGCATGTTGGTGAAAGTAGTTGAAAGGTGGCTTGGCGAACATGCGCGAATGTGTGTGACAACGACAAACGTGGTTCGTAGTTGGAATGCTCTGCTCGGTGTGCAGCTTGCCGATACGTACCAACACGAACAAAGGTCAAAGGGCCCTTTGGAACGTCCGAAGCAAAGAATACAGCAATAAACACATGAAAAAGAATAGTTATATTGTACTTGTCGATAAAGCTGCCGAAATTTTTTTGAATGCTGATGAAAAATTCGTAAAAGCAAAAATACAAAGTTTAAGAGCTTCATTTCGTCGGGAACCGGAAAAAAGTTATGGTATCTTAATTAATTCCCATAAGTTAGGCTCGCGATTTGAATTTTGAACTGAAGTTGGGATGTTCGGTGCGTACATGTGTGGAAACCGACGAGCATGCGCGGTTCGAAGTTGGGTTCGAGGTGCTTTCTCCGAGCCGAGCATGCTTGAGCGTGTATGGGGGACTTTTGAAGTCTTTTACACGATCGATGCTCAGAATTTACCAAGGGGATTATTTAATGACGTACATATTATCAGAATAGAAATTCAACGTGTTTATAATTTTTTCAACTTTAATAGCCAACCCATTTGTAGCATTCATGTATTCACGTTCATTTGTCATTCTGAGGACCAGTTGGTAAATTACGAATTAAAAATAAGATCGAAGGTGGTCGTTTACATGTAATACAACATATCTACTAATATAAAACTCATAGAGTGTCTGCGACAGTAAAGGGCCAAACTAAGGATGGTCTACAGATTTTTTGAAGGTGAAAAGTTTATCAGAGACCTGATATAGTACAGGGATATTTTGAAACAAAGGAAATATGTATACAGTGTGGCTTTCAATAGTGCCCCCCGTGTTAACTTTTGAATGATTTGACGTACAAACATAAAAAAAATGTTTGGAGGGTATCACCGAAACTACTTTTTAACACATTGTGATAACTCAAAAAATGGCGCAAGCGGCACAACTTGAAAATTTTAAATGACATGAGGGCTCAAGTATCACATCATTTAAAAAAATTTGTTTAAAAAAAATGTAATTTTTTTTGTTTTTTCCGTTAACCAGCTGTCATCCCTCTACTAACGACAGCCCTCAGAAGTCGAAACTTGTGGGAGCTGACCACTGCGGCCCATTGAAAAGATAATTCAATTCTCTTATGAAGCGTCAACATTTTTTCGAATTCCGTGACACTTGATTGACCCCCATGATTTTTAAAATTTGTAAGTTGATGTGCCCCCCCCCGCATAAAAACAAAACCCAGTCCCATTCCGTAATAAAGAGAATTTCCCCATGGCAATAAAGCATATTATTATTATGATTTGCGAATACAACAGCAGGGTGAGCAGTTGTTCCGAGATAACTTGGTAGATGCATTAGATACCTAGACAGATATAATAGGCCAGGTATCATAGGGTTTATAGGCGAATTAATTCCCGGAAAGCTGTAAACGGTTTTAATCTCTTCATCTGCTTATAGAAAGAGTTTATTGAAGTGAGCCCCAATTATCTGCCTGTGCTGTATACGTGTTCCAAAATCCCAGAAAATTTCTGACTTTCTTTGGTTTTCACTAATAACCTATAAACGATGCATTTATAGGACAATTTTACTCTATAATAAATTAAAGTGCGTAATATTCTTCATCGATTGAAATTACAAATCGTGTCGTTGACAGAATATTCCTCCCACTTATCAGTCGGATTATTTTAACTGTCAAACTGACACCCTTTGCGTGATTGTGCAACAAGTTATCTATAGGTACATCGATAATATTTGATCTAGTCGTGATATTATTACTGAATATTCACTCTATCAGAGATAGTTATGTGAAATTCATGAATTACTCGTTAAATAAATAAGTACAGATGCAATTTAATTTTTCGAAAATGTTGGAAAGTCATGAGATATGAGATATACAAAGACTACAAAGAGGTATCTTTTTTAAGTTTCAATCAAACGAGAATATAGAGATATAGTTATCTACGGTTGTCAATTTTTGAGTAGGTATGCAATATATGTATGCATAGGTACGAGCATAGCAATGTATGAACTGAAGGCAGGATTAGATCAATAAAATTGAAGATGATTCGAAAACGTTAAGAAGATTTTAAATTATCAATTCATCGGTATCCACTGAAAAATAAGACATACTGTACCTATTGGTCCAACTCACAATAATACAAAAACATTCTCAACTTTATCTTATTTTTCTGAAAGCTAAAGGCATACGTACATCACGTGGGTTCTACTGACAATCCGAAGGAAAATCATTCAGTGATACTGTTTTTGAAAATCCTAATTGCAGCACTAGCGTCGATAAGGGGGGGGGGGTACTGGGGGACAGTAACCCTCCCAGTAGAAGCATTGGAAGCAGAAAAATTGTAAAGTGTAGAATTTTTCTATAAATAATACTAGTAATCCCTATTTCACTACTAAGTACCCCCCTTAGAAAACAAATCTGATTTGCATATTCAAATATAAAAAGAAGTATGATTTGCTCATCATCACCCTGTTTACTACGTTTTCATCATTGAACTAGCCACAGCAGAGTACATACATGTTAAAATCACCTTTGTTTACAAATTTCTTCTCCGGAAAGGAAAAACGTTAACGAGAACACAGTTTCCGGGATATAAAACAGTTCAATAACCAACACTCACAACTGACAAACCACTACTGTTCACCTGAGGAGAACAGGTTTATATATAAATGACTAATTTCAAACCAGCCAATACAAATCAAGTTCAGCATAAATTCCGAATCCATAGAAGTAAGGATGCGAGGAAAGAGGTGTTCGGAACACCTGAAATGTGATTTGTGACACTGTTTCATTTCTACTAGAAAAATTCCTCCCCTGCCTGGGGGGAGGGGGCTAAACGCAAGTCTAGAACCCCAGTTTGTACATGTGGAGAAAGCGAATGTTTTAATTATTATCAGGGAAAATGCATGGTAAGTTAATTCAGATTTTATACAAAATAATAATGATAAAGCAATTTAATGAAAACTGTCATAACAACAAATTTAGAAAATGGAAAAAGAAAAACATTTTCCAGGTAGATACAATATAAATCATATAATGAAAAACATTTTATCGTGATAATTAATTTAATATTTTACGTGTGGAATTTGGCGTACTTTGCGAATGACCATAATTTCATTAAATGAAAATAGATTATAAATAATCTAACCTGTCGCAATTTCCCTATACTCTAGAATTTTTGTCGATCAGTTTTTGGGAGGGGATCCTAAAATATAACTAGAAATTATATAAAAATAATCTGCATTTATATGCCAACAGCGTGACCGATCAAAAGAATCCATCAAATTTAATACTTTTTCAAGTGAGTTTCCAAAACTTTGGGAACTTTTTTGTCCGCATTGAAATATACCTGTCCAACAAACATAATTAACTTTTTTGTTGACATAGCCGTACTCTTTCTTCAAACTTCTTACTTCGCTTAGAGATAAGCTAGGATTTTCCCAATATCCTCCATTGTTGCCACTCTCGGAAGTTTTCAAGGATTCCCATGAAAACAAAAATTTATTGACTTATTCAAATCGTTTGTTTTTATATTGAGATCCAGTGTTTACTTTCTGTTTCCATTCTCGAAAATACATTTGATCGTAATACAATACCGGATCTAAGTAACCAATTTTCAGTGCGACGTTTCGTTCATTAGATTCTATCACTTTATTTTTTGACCAAATATTGATAATATCATTTCGGAGAAAAACGTCGAGAAACACATGTATTGTAATACATACATGAATTGTTTATGGAAGTGGCTACAAAAATCGATGAAACCAAGCACTGGTCCGTATTTATAAAAATAAAGTTGATGATGGAATCTAATGAACGAAACGTCGCATTGAAAATTGATTCATATCAGATTATAACAAATATGAAACATTATTGAAAGTTCCTGTGGCTTTTTCTTATATCATTCGAAATGGAGGCGATAGATGCCAAAAGAAATTCCGACCATTATAGTTTTTGGCGAATATCTCAAAAACAACCATTGATATTTAAGATCTGAAAGATTATTATTGCTCCTCAAAAAAGAAAACTTTCGTCCAATTTAACCGACCTTGTAGGTCTCTCCGTTTCCGAGTATTAATAGTGAAATCAGCTGAAAAAAGTGCCTGTATTGGGCGTTACAAACTTCCGGGATAGATAGGACTTGACACAGTAATTAAAAAGGTCCCACGAATACTCATCAGCATGTAAACAAAAATTTCATTAATAGAGTCACGAATCAAAAAACCTATACTGAAAATAATGTACAATAAGATTACAGAACATTTTTTTGGGTCAATTCATGTTTACGAAAACTTGGCAACATCGATATTGTCTCATGACGTACGCTCTGCGGGTACTGTTGCATCAATTCCTCTTATATAGATTGTAAGAAGGTATTACCCCAGAATCTCAAAAAGATATGGACCTTTCCAGTTTATCCGGAAACCCGATATGTATGAATAAGAATAATCGCAACCAGGTCCGGTCCAAGGTGATTGGTGTGTTTTTGTTGGGTCTAAAAGTCAAACGATAATGATCATTATGTGGGATAATATTAATCTACGACTAATATGTAATACATTATTATGGATATGATATTTGCAATATAAAGTAAATCATTATGATGGGGGGGCACTGGCGGATCTGAGGAGGGGGTCATGTCCCTCCTAGAGTTCTGAACAAGAAGAAAACACATGTTATACAAACCAAAATTATTGGTATTTTTCGTATTGAATATTTCCTCAAACACTCAAAGTCAGGAACCTCTATACCTATCACGCGACTACGGTAGACGAGAGTGTTGAAGACACCATCCTGGCAGGCAATCATGAATACCTACCTCGGTTTCCGACTTCAGCCCACTGTCAATGTTCATGAAGAAGACCCCATGCATTGGCTCATCCTTATATAGCTGCAGAAGACTTTCACTCTCCGCAGCTTTGACGTAGAGTTTTTGCTGAACGGGTTCCAACTTGGTGACAGAGTTTGAGTTCGTTCGAGACCGAATTCATCGGCTGCACGGGTTGCTTGCTTGAAGAGAAATGCTCCAATCCCTGCTTTTTCATGATCGTCTACTTAGCAGAGAAGAGGATCTGAACTCCTGATGACTTCATAGACTCCATTCAGTACCATTCTGTTATATGGACACCCCAAACTCAAAAGTCCAAAGCCTCCCGTTGTCGGAGAAGTAAATCCGTGGAACGGACAATTTAGGATGCGAGCTCCTATAAAGAGCTCTTCCTTAGTACATTTTATAACTCCAAAGGAGTAAAGTAGAATTGGAACGACAAGCATATTAGTTGCAGCAACTGTCTTCTTCCTCGACAGTTCTGATTACTAGATCTGTCGAAGTTTAAGCCGATACTTGCCGCGGAGAGAGTTTTTAACAGTAGTTACCTCTTGGGTGTGGCGTTGTTCCACCTCTAGGAATTCGTCTCTCTGGCATCCAGATGATGTAGGATGCTTCCGTCTACGAGTTGAACGTATATTATTATTATTATGTATTTGAGTATAGTCTATGATTGTTCATCATGGAGTATTATTATCATTATATTCCCTGAGAGCTGTCTGTATAATGACTCCTTTGGCAATTTCAAACGAAATCCGCGGAATTTGTTAACAGATGAATGACAATAATATCTAGAAAATAATAAATTGTGGGGTTTTTCAACTATAAAATAACAATTTTTAATTGTATGGTGAATCAATGAAACGACATTATTCATTGTTGACTGGTTTCATAACAATGTGTTATTGAAAAATGATAATTTTTCAATTTTCGTGTTATGGAGTTCTTATCTCATTTTTCCGATTATTCACGGTCTATACGTGTTCTTACGGCGTCGACGTAAAAAATGAAATGTCCGCAAACACAATTCTTTTCCGCATTCAATTTAGACCATGGATTATGGTGATTTCCAATCGTTAACTAAGTACATACATTTTCTAACTCATTTTCACAGAATTATTTACTTTGTTGACACTAATTCCATACGCAAAAACAATCTGAATTGGTATAATACTTGAGATTCGAACAAATATTTGACAAGAATCACATTAAACTTCTGTGGGTTTATGACTCACCCAATGAATACAGGTAGAAATCCTTTCAGATTAATTTTTTTCCTAATAATGAAAAATGGATTTGTTAATTCAATCTTTCTCAAAAACCTGTACATGAGGATGTTTTGGCAAGTCTCTGATATAAAACAACTACTCTCCCATACGGCTGTTGAGTTGTATCTGATTCCTTTCTAAACATGAGTACTTTCATTCAGAAAATTTTGTTTTGCTGAAAAATAGTGAAAAATCTGTAATTTCAAAGTTTTGAGGTGTGGATCTTATAAGAAAAGAGGGAATCATGAGATACTGTATAGCATAGTAATTTTTTGTGTTTTTTTGGAAAGAAAGGCGAGTCTAAATGTAGAAATATATTATTCATTTATATTACAAAAATAGTAAAAAATACTGAAAATATATGGCAACAGGGCGAAAGAAATTTTAGGCATATATACAATTGGAGTTTCATTTTTAATTAGGTACTTAACTAAAAGACTATTCTCAAATATGAACTAACCTAATATGGCACACTTGATTCACTTAGGCGAAGCATTCACGTAATCTCTGGCGTTTTCCTTCTAATATTAGGTAATATTAGAGGAGTCCCATATTTCACAAGTTTCTTTTTACAATAATATACAACATTTCATTCAAATGAACGTACAAAAATAATACAAAATACCAAAAATATATGGCATCAGGCCGAAGACAACTTTGGGCAAAACTAAAACTAAAGTTTCAATTTCAGTTGGCTAACTGAAAAAAAAACTTAAAAATTCTCATATACATTAGTCCCCACAGCGCTACGAACATAGGAGAAAATGAATAAGGTCAATTAACTATAACAAAAAGCACATTCAATAATATTTCTATCGTTGACATGAATCACCGGCGATTGTCGAGGAAATATTACTACGATATTGCCATATAACGAATAACAACAGTAAAGTCTAAAGATATTCAACCTCGTATGCCGTACACTTTCCATCTGTATAAACTACTGAAAAAACTAACCTAATATGGCACAATTGGTTCACATGTTATTTATTTAAATATTTTCAGGTGTTTTGGTTTTAATTAGTCTTACATAATGCGATGTGGTATATCTTTCAAATTTCAGTCAAGTAAAATAAAATCTGCAGACTACAAAAAGAAAACTTCAGCAAACAATTGCTAAAATCATACCCAAAGTTAACAGTATCAGTGATTTATAATCTACTTCAGTAAGCTGGAATATATTTACTGAGTTTAGAAATTTGTAAGATTTCAGTTACATGTATGTGTCTGTTGTAATTGATAACATTTCATACGAAGTTTAACTAGGGAGCCACTTTCTGCTTCAAAAATTACACGAAGTTCCGTAGAAAGAAATAACAAGGTCGTACCATTTTTCAAATTCGATATTTTTTTTTAAACTTGAGAGAAATCTGGTAATTATACAAATTTTCGAAAGACATCAGATGGAAAAGATGTTTTTCTTTAAATTTCTGTTTGAAAAATGTTTTGGTCACCGTTTTTGCTCATTTGGTTTTTGACAAAATTCAAAGGTGCACACATAGTTCGGAATTTTAACGGTGTAAACATCTTTTCTCTTGAAAAAAACAAAAATCTGTAGTAGTAGATGCTGAGTTCATTTAATTTCAACAATTCGTATGAAACTATTATCCTTACATTTTTCAGAGAGAAAAGTCCCCAATCTGGTCTATAATTAGTTTCTTTGAATTTTTATCTTTTGTTATTTGAGGAAATATTTCACTGAATTCTTCAAATCTACTACAAAATCAAACAAATGACTATAGTTTCATTCAAATAGTTGAAATTACACGAAATTTGGTCAAATTAACAAACTAATTAGGATTCAGTTCAGTATTTTCTAAATTACTTAGTCTATTTTTCAATATGATGGCATAAAATCGAAAACGAAGCATTTTTCCTATTTGATGTTTTCCAAATATTTGAAATATGACCCAATTTTCAAATTATTTAAACTTCCAGAATAAAATTTAAAAGTTTGGGAGATATTACGCTTTCCTTGAAAATTTACTGGAATTCCGATTTTTTTGTTCAGAAAAAGGAACCGTAAATCAAACTTTGCAGAAATTTAATGACAAAAAAATGTTCCATATTATCCGGACTCCACGATAGTGTATATGGAACTCAAAAATGTTTTTATGAAAAACTGATCAGATGATTCAGATGTACACAGAACATTGAATGATCTCAATACATCATTTCGCTACTAAATCTACTAAATATCTTTCTAGTTTATATACAAATTATTTTGACAAATGAGCTCGTTCAGCCTCAAACTATATACAAATAACGTATGTTGATTGGCACAACCAAAAGAAAAAAGTGCAGTTTTCATAACTTATTGATAACTGTTTTCTAATACAACTCCCAATTTTCAAAAACAAGTGGTTACGGAAACAAGGAATTAATTCAGGTTAGGCTATGTGAGGTTAGGTTAGGGTAGGTTACGTTAGGTTAGGATAGGTTACGTTAGGTTAGCTTAGGTAAGGTAAGCATGAAAACATTTTGATGATATAAATTATTATAATTTCAATAGCTTTCTAGTGATATTTAACGGGTTTCAAGTGCTACAAGAGTTCTGAAATTCCGCGTCATATGGAGTAAAAATCATCATATTAATCCAATAAAATATAATATAGTAAATACATTCGAAGCTATTAGTTTTTTCACATGGCGTAGACGTTACAAAAGATTCTCAGTGGGATGAATATAATTTCATATCTCCTCAACATTATTTCCTGTAATTTTGTTTAAGTTTGAAAATGAAAGATCAAACAAAATGATGAGATTATATTTCCTACCTCATCACGTTGAATGCTATTTTCGTTTTTGTTGAGATCACATGGGGGATATATTGCTAGCTCAAGCTAGCACAACCGCCATTTTCCGGACCCATATAAGTTAGAAAATTGAGTGATGTGTTGAAAAATGGTTATCAATTAGTTTTTAAAATACTGCACCAATTTTTTTGTGTTATAAGAGCTGTGTCCGTTTAACAAACCTATACAAATACGTCAAACCTTCTAAAAATAGTGTCTATTAACAAGTTTGGCTAATTCCGAAAAGGGGGCAGCGTAACATACGTTTGACCGCCACTACCAGGCTCCGGCTTCAACTCCTTTATCCTCCCGTCCTCGTGATAACCCTGATCCTGCTTGGGAGACCCGTTCTCGTACCACTCCGGCGACTGACTGACGCTGAGCGTGTTGTGATCCGCGTACTCGATCTTCACCCCCATGGAATTCTCGTCGGCCGGCGGCGAATGGGTCTGCAGCATCGAATACTCTCGTCCCAATGGAGGACTGTGATTGGCCGGCGGCGTAGAGTACTCGTGCGCGCGAATCGGCGCATTGAACAGCTGACTGTCGTGCGAATTCAACATGTAGCTGTAGCTGTTCTGGGCCGAGCCGAAGCTGGAGTAAGACGCGGGCGATCCGAAGCTAGAGTACGATCCTGACGTCCCGTTAAGTAGATTGAGGTGAGAGCCGAGATCGTAGGACGACTGGTAGCTCCAGGAGTCCACGGGCGCTGCCGAGGGTAGGGCGTTCGGCTGGGTGAACGGTATGGGGTTGCTGAAGTTGGTCGTGATGCTGGAGCTGGGGGATGTGGAGCTGATGTAGCCTGTTTTGCGGGGCGGCTCTCGCTTCCGCCACTTGGCTCGTCGGTTCTGGAACCAGACCTGGACTCTGGATTCGCTGAGGTTTAGTTTCAGAGCGAGTTCTTCTCTGGCGAAGACATCGGGGTAAGGGGCGCGTTCGAAGGCACGCTCGAGTTCCTCGAGTTGGAATGCGGTGAAAGTAGTTCTGCAACAAGAGAATAATCGTATTACACAAAAGTTATCGTAAGTGAATATCGTATCAGTGATTATTTCTTTCGTCTAATAAATATCAGTCAACCAATAATACGTTTGTTTCCTATTTGACAGGACCAATCAACACGCTCTATTGCGACTATTTGCATGGTACACAATAATAGTAATCGACGAATCAGCATGATACCTATATATCAAGGAACCTGTGCATCTGACAGTACTCTAAATAAATACATCTTAAACGTCAAATAATCAATCGTGCTGAAGCTGTATAAGTATTTGAAAATGAATCGGTTTGAAGAAACCAAAAACGAAGAGATAGATAAGGTAATCGAGGACACAATCCCTGACTATACAGGATCATTCATATGACTGATATAAAGAATTGGATTCAAGAAATAATCTTCGTAAATATAACACAACCTTGATTAATTGCCGACTATTTTATTGCAGCGAAATTTCTCTTGTATTTATTAATTTTACTCGACATTACTTTGGCATTAATAATCAGAGATGAAAGCCCTCGAGCTTTGCGCTCGGGTTTTCATCAGATTATTAATGCCAAAATGATTTCTCGTTAAATTATTATAAAATACAGACGAAATTTAGATGCAATAAAAATTGTCGATTATTTATCAAGGTCTTGTTATATTACCCTTGATAATAGTCTTTTCAATCCAAGAGCTGATGACGAATTTGGAGAAGGCATTGTGGGCAATTGGAAAAAACTGTAATATATCAATGTTAGTGCATCTGGAATCGACAGTCAGAATATAGTTATTCCCTACGATCTCCTATCAAATCTTAAAGATATCAGTATTGAGGAGAACCTAACTTTGTATGGCACAAATATTAATGAGTCGGTAAAACTTTTGAGGAATATAAAAAACAAAAACGCGACTGATTATGATGGAATTTAGATAAAAGTCATCAAAAATCTGCTAATTAATGCACTTATATCACTCATCAACACTTCATTCCACAATGGAGTCTTCCTTTATTTCCTAAAAATATCTATTGCCATTCCATTGTATAAAGGTGGAGATACAGATGATATGTCGAATCTTCGCCCGATCTCCATCATTCCAACTATAACCAAATTATTCGAGAAACTGGTGAAAATACGTCCAATCAGTTTGTTTTTCAAAACAATAAAAATACACACGGTGCAATAATTTCATTTTCATACGAAATTTATTCAAAGTTGAATTCTGGTAATATAGCTGCTCAGTCTTTCGTGATTTATCAAAAGCGTTCGATTGTGTTGATCATTAATTATTACTAAGAAAAAGTGAACATTGCGGTTGAAGAGAAATGACACATAGATGGTTTCATACCTTTCAGGAAGGAATCAAATGGTAAGAACCACAGAACAGTCTGAAAAAAAAAAGGATATTATGTCTGGAGTACCACAAGGATAAGTTTTAGGGCCCATTTTATTTTTATTATTGTATGTTAATGACCTAGCCAATTTGAGCATTTCTGGCAAATTCGCTATGTTTGCTGATGACATGACGATATTGTGGAACAGCGAAAACTCAAATAATTTACACGACGCAACATCTACAGATATGAATAAAATCAAGGAGCGGTGCGATACAAATTTGTCAAGTCAAACATTATTTCATTCAGATGTTCTCTAGATGACCTAACAATTGGCGACAACTTAATGATTGAGAAGAAGTCTGAAACTAAATTTCTACGAAGACGCATAGACAATAGGCTCAAATTTGATAACCATATCAAGCATTTTTTAAATAAATTTTTTTCTAGATGTTTTGAAGTGAGACTAACTCCAATAAATTTGGGAATTGAATCTGCCAGAACGGTGTATTACACCTTTATAGAGTCTCATTTACGTTATGGAATAACATTTTGGGGAGTATGCAACTCATCAGCACTAAAGACTGTTATGGTACTGCAAAAACGGGCGATCATGTATATGTATAAGCTAAAATCTCGTGATTCCTGCAGATGCATATTCGCATAGGAAAAAATATTGACTTAGATTGTGCATTACTCATTTTAGAATCAGTTTGCCTCATTTACAAGAATATAAGACTGCACCCAATCATTACACAACTCGTTCTATCGCCTTAAAATTGCCAATTCCCTAAACAAATATGGCCAGAAATTCTATTCATTATAATGGGGTCAAGATGTTCAATCACTTGTCTCAGATATAAGAAAGGCAAATTTGACCAACTAAAAGTTTAGAAACACAGTTAAAATCTTTAAGTTGATAAACCTTATTATAATTTGCAAGAGTATTATAATGATGAATTTACATGATATAATGTGCGAGTCCGAATATCAGGTGCTCTGATCAGGAGTGAACCAAGGATGATGGCCTTCTGCATTCGTCGGGCTAAGAGTTCTGCCATATCAGGGCAATCCGGAACCATTTTTAGGTTCGAGAGCAGTGTGTCCGTCATTCCAACATAAACCCCTGTTATCAGAACCACGATTTTTTTCAATAAATCTCTTATTAACTGAGAAAAATTGGTGAGTCCATACATTTGACTTATGTATGTATTTTTATTTTTTTTTTTTGGGGGGAGGAGGTGGAGGATATCTTTGTGGAGAAATATCAACAAGGTCACGCTAAATATGAAATCCCTATCAACTTCGGCTTTCAAAAGACAATATAGAAAATTATTGGTTAATGACTGACAATCATTTTAACATTGTCTCAATATTTCAATAATCCGGAAAAAGGGCTGACACCTAGAATCAGTTTTACTGTCTGTCAGCTCTCTTTTTTAGTTTTGTGTTACGTTGTATAAAACAAGTTAGTAACGGATATATAATGTAATGTAAAAGCTGCAAATAAATTATTATTATTATTATTATATTGAGTCTCCACGTATGTATTATTATGTTTACATAATCACCCCAGTATAATAATATACTGACTAGTTATAATGAGACTCAATATCTCGTTATAATCTCATTATAATGAGATAGCTAACTAATTAGGTTGAGAAAAATCAGTACCTATTCCTCCAATTAGCAATTCGAGATTGAAAATGAAAAAAGCGTAAGAAAGTGAAACATGAGACATGGTTATATGCAGAATCTCGAAATGAATTGATAGAGCATAACATAAACAGGGTGTTCCTAGAAACACACTCTTTCCCAAAGGGAATGCCGAAATAAACTTGCGAAGACAATCCAAGTTGGCTGAATTGTAATGCTCGTGAGTCGGGAAGGTATTGTGCTACTCGAAGGGGTGGACACATAATGAGTGATGAAAATTAGGGTGTGATCGGAATTCCCAATGTTTGACACGGCATCACACGTTAAAAGGTGAGGGCTACGTCTTTCCTAGCTCGCACAAGTCTCTAACTTCTGAGGGTTGCTCGCAAGGGTGCAGCCGGTTGACGGATATAGCAATGTCTTGGTTGATGATAAATGAACATTTTTTTCAAAGATGTTGCTCAGGAATGCCCCTTCTATAAAATACCTTCTCAACAGCCAACCTTTTTTAAGGAAAATCCAGACCGGCAAGAAGGCTGTGGAGAACTTCAAATCGTGGCGGACCACAAACACTGCCATACACGGAGAAAGGTAATAATATGGTGATGGCCAGTCCCTTATATCGACCCCAAAATGGCTTTAGCATAGCCTACAGTTAAGGAAACATAAGCCATTATTTGGACTCGCACCGTAGAAATTTCAGAAAAAAACTCAAACATTATTTTAGTCTTGAAAAATTCCCAGTTGAAACAGCGCTCATCCTTCATTTAATACCCCGTATATGTCTAATTCGGCGATCGATTAGTCATTGAAAACAACCAGCGTTATCTTAACTCCCCTATAAAGTGCACTGCAACATTTGTAGTGCTGAGGGTTGGTAGGGTACGTCAGTTGATGCATTTACAGGAATTCACACCTTGTGGCTCGTGCTATATTGAAATTTTGATACAACAGATGCATGAAAGGCATAGCATACTGGTGGATACATAAAAATACTCTGAGTCATCATTTGCAAGTACCATATTTAAAATTGTTCTATTTTTTACCATTGATTTATAAAAATAATTTTTGATATGATGAAAAAATATGTCTTCCCCATTTCTTATACAGATCAAATACAATAATTCTGATATTTTTGTTCTTTTTCTTGATCGAGATTTGATTTCGACAAAGAAAATCCCGCAAGAATCTCACCAACCCCTTCTCATCCGTTTTGCTGTTGATCTGTGGGTCTTGTATATACCTATTGTAGATCTTCTGTTTAACAAAACATTATTTCCAAAACAAAATTTACTTCGTTGACAATAGTACCATTTTTTATTAGATATTTTGAGTAGAATTATTAAAATGATTGAATGATGAATAAAGAATTGAATCTTCATTCCACAAGGACGAGAAAGTGTGTAGTAGAGGGAAACATATAATTGTTCTCATTGTCTAACATCACAGTATCTCATTGCACACCCTCCTGCAATATTATCGACAAGCATAACAAAAATCAACCAGTATCCATTATACTAACACCGAATTATAGCTACGAGATTCAGACAAAGATTCTACAAGAATCACAGATGTAATTTTATATTCTTCAATTGAGAAGCCTTTGTGTGCTTACCTCAACATTAATAATAACTTAATAACAGCCACCCTTGGGGACAGTTGACAAATAATGTTGCTGGATTTTTAAATTCAGTCTCGTTTTTTTTTAAATTTCCATCGATTACGTCAAAAATTACGGAAGCTACGGGGGTGTTTCCAAGAGGAGTGAGACACGCTGTATATGTAAGAACTAAGCAAGTAGTGGTTTTTTTGCCATGGTTCTTCGGTTGCTGTTGCTAGTTACGGTCTTCTTCCCTGTTTTAGGGATTGGTTGTACAGTTTTTGCTATTAAACAATTCCTTTAGAAGATTACACAAAACTGGAGAAAACTCGAATTATGTCACTCTTCAATCTGGTCAACGGTTCGTTATTTCCAGAAACAATAACAATTCAAATTAATCACATGCATATTGAATTCATTACCAACTCTAACCCTTAACCTACGCCTATGCTGCAGACTGTACCTACCTAACCTAACCTAACCTAACCTAACCTAACCTACGCCTATGCTGCAGACTGTGTTGATTTTTGTATCCGAAATAATATGAAGAACTGCTTGGGGTCAGCCAAAATCGTGATTACTCATTGGTTCCGCTGTTTTAGAAACAAATGAAGTGATGAAATGTCATTTGTCGTCACTTCCTTCTTCTATTGTTCTCAGTGAAAAGTTGGATGGTTCAGTCATTTTAATGAGAAAGGTATTTAGAAAAAAGTGTTGTGAGCTGTGTAGTTTTTCGTTATGAGAAGTAGAGGATCATCATCATCTGGATGACAATATGGTTGCAGGAAAGCAGAAATAAGGTAAGCATCTTCTGTAAATATTTTGACTCACTGTTTGCACCCATATGAGAAACTTTTTTATAATCCTTTTGTCAGGAGATTTCATACGTCGTAAAAGTTGGTGTAATGCGGAAAGCTGGTATCTGAATCATCAAAATTTTAAATTTCCAAACGGTTTACCGGTTGGTTAAAGTTTATAAATTTTTTTCCGAACGAAATTCCTTTTCGAAATTTGGAAACTTTCGAATACTTTCGGATATATCCGGAAAAATCTTAATTTCAGAAAACTTGTTTCTTTTTGGAGGTATTTGAAGAACTCCATCGAAATTAATGATACTTCATCAAGGCCGCTTTACCTTACATACAAGATGGCTTTTTCAAATTTGAAATCCGACGTTTTGTCTTCTGGACCATCATCAACAAATTTTTTGAACCAGGATTTTTATTCCGATTTTTGTTACCTTGTATACTCCCAAAAGTTATTATCAATTACAATTTTTCAAACGTTTCTATGACAATTTTTTTTTTTATATTTATACGAGACTGTTTTATTTAAATATTACCAGAAAATGACAGAGAATGACAGTTACTTCATTCTGTTTATAGTGATTCAAGTAAAATTTTGAAATAAAAATGTTATATGTATAGAGAATAAGTCTATGATTGGGGCATCAAAAAATAATCTATCGAATACCACACGAGAGTTCGATAAAGTAGAAAATAATTCTCCAGATTTTTTCTCAAACTTGTTGCCATTTGGCAATAAGTTTTCGAAAAATCTATCAGATAATTTTCACTTTATTCTCACTCTCTTGTGATATTACACCTGAAAATATGATCCAATTTTTTACTAGAATATCGAAGTTTGTTGAAAATAGTTTGAATTTTAAATGTGTTTTTGATGCAAACTAAATATTTCCACTTTATATATGCCTGTAATAACTATCAGTTTAATTAGTTGATGCTGAACAATTAAATAATACAAATCTACTAGATTATGATCACCTTATTGATAAAAAATAGGAAACTATTTCGTAATTGCATAGGTGGCTGTAATTTGAATATTTTTTTCAATTCTAAACAACTTTTTTGGATAATTTTTTTTGACGATTGCGAAAATAAGGGTAAGTTTACTAATGATCAAATTCCTATTTTTTATTATAAATTTTGACAACTGAAACTCGAGTTTACAGAACGACCAAGGAGGACATAAAAAAAAGTAGTATCTATTAGTGGTGTTTTGTACAGCAACACAGTTTGAGTGCCTGGCATGGTGAAAGTATTTTGAAAATTCTGCATTTTGAAGGGATTAAAAAATTTTTCGGAATATTAATTCATGCTTGCGGGAGATTCGGTAAGAAAATTTTATACCAAAACTTTTTTAAAATAGAGATTAAATTGGTGACATACTTATGTGACATATTATTACCCATCTAACGGACATCATAGTAGGCCGTTGTTAAGACTCTGTCTGACAACAGCGAATTGTGAATAATTTTTTTTGCTGATTTGATATCGAATAGTTTAATTTACCTATGCTCTAGTGAAATGTGGTTTAAATAATTTCATATTGAGGCAAATATTCTACCAAAATCACATAATTTTAAAGTACTAAAGGAAAGGGAAAAAAGTTAAGGTCTACTTCAATCGGACGCTAATGAATTACATCGGCGGCACCTTCATTTATTAATCTCGGATTTGTTGTCAAATATTGTAATTTCCCTATGCTCTTGTAAAATGTGGTTTAAATAATTAAATAACAGATAATAACATGCATGTACCTATAATTAAGTTATAAATAAATATCTATCAAAAATATTTTACGCCACTGTGATTATGACAGCTGTCAAGCCAGAGGGAAATTTCCACTTATAAATTTCTCTCTACGCAGGGAAATTTCCGAAGAAATTAGGTAATTGTCATAGCAACATGTCAAAATGCAGGCATCTGATTGGCTAAAATTAACTGGTATACAATTTTCAATCAAATTGTGTGTTGATGTATTTTTAAAAATGCACTTTTAGCATCCACATCTTGTTTTTTCTTATAATCAAGGATAGCTATTGGCTACACTCAATGAGATAGATACGTTCTTTAATTTTTATAGATCATGGGCATGTCATAGGATATAAAAATAAATAAATATGACTATTGGGACATATACAAGAAATCACGATATCCAAGACAAAAAATACTAGCACTTAAAATTACAAAAAATGATTTATTATAAATATTATACATAAAATAGTTTTGATGGTAACACATAATCCTACCCCTCCTGTTCGTTTAGTTAAGTTTCCTTTTTTTATCTTCAGTCTTTTGTAAGTATTGTAATGTTAGAACTCAAAAAACATTATATTATTATATCCTGCCAGTATAGGAAACTAAAATATAGGCGATTGTCATAATTAAACAGACCACTATATGTCTGTAATTTATTATTAATGAATCAGAAACGAAAATAAATATTATGAAATATCAATGGTAGTTTAAATAAGTAAATTCTGAAATCACTGAACAATCGTGCAAAAGTGAGCTGACAAAAATGCAATTAATAACCATTTCAGATATTTGGTCACAGAGTCACAATTTCGAAGATTGAAAATATGGGGGTACCTGAGATTATGAAGTTGAGGGTGGATTTCACCATTTAATCTGGCTCTACCCAACATTTATCAATAACCAGACTTCCTGTTTTCCAAAATAATCCCTACAAATTATCACCCTTACCCCAGTTTTGGCTAAAATCACAAAAATCGCACTCACCTCGTTTTCTTCTTCTTCACCCCGTTATCATTCTTTTTCTTGTCACTCTTCTTCGTCGTCGTCGTCGCCTGCGTGCTCCCGATCTCGCTCGAGCTCAGATTCTGCGACTGCAGCAACACCACGTCCTCGGTCTTCCTCTTCACCCCGTTGGCGCCGTTGTTGACACTCTCCATGCTCGGCGTGTACATCGCCAGCTCCTGGTGGTGCATGGGCGGCGATCCGTCCATCTTCTGCGGCGAGCCCTTGTACTCCATGGGCGACACCATGCCGCCGAACATGTCGTGCTGCTGTTGCTGCAGCCCCAGCATCACCTGGATCGAGTGTACGTTGAGGTTTTCCTGGTTGTTTTTGTTCAGCAGAGTCGACGCCAGCGACGGTAACGGCTGGTTGTTGTAATCGTTGAAAGACTGATCATCGAAGGGAGCACCTTCCATTGTTTTAATTGATCGCCGCAATCAGAGCAATCTATTTCAATTTATCACTAATTCTTTAAATCAAACAATTGCTACAGGCTTCGGTTAAGCGGATAAACTGACTTCTGACATTATTATTTTAGTCAATTTATATTTAACGAGCTCAATTGAAGGCTCTGAGCTCGGCCAATCCGCGGCGCAGCTTTCAAAGCTCTCTGCGTCGCTATTGGTCGGCGCTTTGGAGGCAGGACGGGCTGGCCAATAGGGCGCGGCGGCGCTGAACACGGTGTGCTCTGCGTGACTACTAGCGAAATAAGGGTCCTGCAGGTCCTATTGTTGGTTATATTCTTTCTTCGCATGATCGATATATATGTTTAGGATGGTGGTCACGTGGACGAAAACGATGTGGGTTTGTACTATTGTATTAATTGGCTTTTTTCTTGTGGGAATTTGGCCGGATTGATTTTCGAGGATGATAGTGTAGGGATTTATTGG
This sequence comes from Chrysolina americana, assembly GCA_958502065.1. Lineage (NCBI taxonomy): Eukaryota > Metazoa > Arthropoda > Insecta > Coleoptera > Chrysomelidae > Chrysolina > Chrysolina americana. The sequence goes on from OY293410.1 coordinate 9,183,449, forward strand.
TTTTGAGTGGTTTTCGAACTTAATTCGTTTCGGTAGCCTTTAATATTGATACCTCCGATGGTAATGGTATGTGTGAGAACTAGGGGTAATTATTTCATTCAACTGTTTTCTGAGAGATTGTCGTGGTTGTAGAGCGGGTGGTTGGAATCAGCTGGAGGCTATTACTTGGTTAAGTTTGTGGACTTTGCTGAAGAAAACGTAAACTCAAAACAACTTTTCACATATTAGGGACTTTTTTGCTGGATATACTTTAAGGCGTTTTCAAATCTAATTCTCTTCTCACCTTGCTTGATTGAGAATATTAGAATATTTTCTTCAATTTTTCAAGGAAACAATTTGTTCAAAAAATCTTCAACTTGTTATTTTCACAGGACAATTACTAAATAAAATATTGGCCCTATTTATTGATTTTTGAATGCCAATTCTACTATGTAGCCTTCTTTTCTACCACGAGTATGAAATCAGATGGAAGCCATTTTTGACATATTATGAATGTAAAACTATAAACTTTGGTAAAAATATTTGTAAAGAACTTTTCATGGAAAAAAATCACAGCATCTTTGCATGGTTTTCAGAAAAACAATACACTTTCACGAACCTCATTTCAAGAGGTTTCAACTCTGAAGACTCGGAAATTTTAATGTTCTTGAAGCTTCCTATATGATATGTAGAAGACAAAAGAACAGAATTAATCGGGTTATATAATTATAAATAACAAACTGCTTCAATTTCTTTTCAATATATTATTTTTGAGATGTGGCAAACAATTTTGCCTAAAAATTCATAATTTTTAAGAAAAAATCAATAACGTGAAAAAAACAATTCATCTTTTGTCAACTGATGACCCGAAGTGATAAAACTAACCAAAATACTATAAAATAAAAATTCCCGGGAAGACAACATACGGTCAGAAACGTTGAAAGAAATTTCTGATCAGTCCGCTGTTCCAATAAGGTTTCTAATTAATGAATATTTCAACACAGGATTGTTTTCCAAGCTATTGAAAATGGTAATTGTAAAACCCTGATTCAAAACAGGCGTCAAATCTCGAAAATTATCGTCTAATCTTGATGATTTCTAATACTCCAAAAATAATTTTTAAAAAATATCGAAAATGAGACTTGTGAAATTCACGATGTACTCAATTTCAGTCAGAAGTCAGATGTACTGTGTGCTTTAACATTAAAGATATATAGAGCAATTAATTCAAAAAAACCGCTACTCGGTGCATTTATCTTGATCTCGACAATGCCTTCGACACAGTATGCCACAAAAAATTGTTGGAAAAACTACAAATACTTATATGGGATTACAGAAAATGCATACGATTCACTGAAATCTGTATATGGTGCCATAGGCGAAATGAGAAATATCAGATGTGGTGTGCCACAATGAACTGTTCTTGGGCCACTACTATTCTTGATTTACATCGATAGCTTATTACCAATGTATATAAAAGGTTGTGTTCCCAGTTTCGCTGATGACACCCCAATATTTCACCAATGGGGAGGTTTAAATAACTGTCATTTGAATAATATTGTCAATTTACTAAAATGTCAACTTTTTGACCCAAGACAACCCTTTGGTCTCAAAATCATACACGGCATTCACCAAAAAAAATCAAAATTTATCGCATCGAACATGATCATTATACTCGGAGCAGAGAAATTAAACTTTGAGACATAATGTGAAAAAAGCATAGGGCAACGAACCTACTATGAAATTTCTGAGTCCATATAGTTATATAACATCCTACCAGATCAGTTGAAATACATTGGAAACTTCAACTCATTCAGAACTCTTAAAAAAATATGGTTACGATATAAGTACGGAGAGGTATATAATAGAAGTTATAATTATTATTATGTGATATTTTAAAATCAAAGTGTTTGTTTACATATGGGTTTATCGTAACTTTTTTTGTATTATACATATACTTATTTCGCTTTAACTTTTCCAATTTTTACATTTTTATAATTATGTTTTTATTTAAATATATTTCGTTTAAATTGTCCTTTCCTAAACTAGTTCCGGAAGTGATAGTAAATGTCTATTTGTCGGTACTAGGTAAATACTTAAATTATAATTTTTTATGGATAATTACCTACGCATGTTTCAATGTTAGCAAACAAATGGAAACATCGCGAAAGGCGGTTTGAGCAAATTTTTGTAGTAGTTAGGTACCCTTAACTCCATTTTTCAACAGAAGACAATAAAACGTGAATTCTGTTTGAAATAATAATGTATAAATTCTTAATCCAATGGTCTACATAATAGATATTTTTGTCAGCAAGTATCCAACAAAAAATTACTTCTGCCCTATAAGCCCGTTGAATTATGTCTGTCAGATTCTTAGCAAAGTTTTTTACAAAGTAAAAGTTGCAATTTGAAATGCTCTATTTATCTATTATTTCAATTCAGGGGTTTTTATGCATATTTTTATCAGTTATTGAGAAAGCTAGATAGCTTGCTATTGCCCAAAATGAAAGTTGATTAGCGGCCTATTTGTTACATGAATAAAGTTTCCTTGGATTGCCATTTGTGCCGTACGATATTTTGTTTGATAATCGATTACTTGATATCAAATTATTGACTTCCAAAAATTCACGCTTTTTTATAACTTTTTCGACTTCTTTTGAAAGTGTTTTCATCAAAGAAATTGGTCTGTAATTCAGACCTCTTTTTTATCGCCTTTTTTGAATATAGGTTTTATGGAGGGATTCTTTGGGTTTCATATATTCAGAAGTAATGCCATCTTGTCCTGGGCATTTATTATTCTTCAGTTTTTGTATCTGGGCCTCATGAACATTGTAAGATAATTTATATTTTTATTAAAAAATTATGCATTTGATATAAATCTATTTTCTGCCATTTGATTCCCTACATTTGAATAGTATTGATTAAAAATATTGGCTTTTTTTTGTTATACTCTTATTATCATGGACTATACTATACTAGTAAGTAGGTAGACGTTTTATACTTTCCCGTAAATTTTTATGAGACATTCCAAAAGTTTTGGAATTGTGTTATTCACCTCAATTTGTTTTTTGTAGTCGTTTTCTTTTGTTGTTTTCTGTAGATTAGTAAGATTGTTTTTATATAGTATTTATATTGATTGTGGAGTTGATCATCATTAGGATTTTTTATAATTTTTAAAAATATTTTGTTTGGTATCTACCGACTTCATTGGCCTATGGTCATCCAGGGATTTCTTTTTCTGTCAGAATACTTTATTTTTTTTATTTATTGTTGTATTTATTGCTGCTTGTATTCTAGTAGTGAAGCAATCGGTTGCGTTATCAATATTTGTCATAACTCATAAGTTTCTTCCCATTTATTATTTTTCATTATTTCTACAAAGCTTTTTGAATCCAGTATTTTTTTATTTTTCTCAGAAGTTTTATAGCATTGTAGGCTCTGGTAGGAGGTCACAATGGTTGCAAAATGGCCTGTTATGTTGTATTTTGCAACATTATGATTTATTGTTTACTTATAGTATATTAACTTGAATCTTCAACAAAAACATGGTCAAGTATAGTTCTGGAATCATTATTATTTATTCTGGTGTATATATTATATTTATAAGCGAGTGATAATCGAACTCTCCTAATGGATTTAAGTAATTATTATTATAATCGATATCTGATTTTATGTCAATATTCATATCCCCCGCAAAAAAGTAACTATATATCTGATTCATAAATCATAGATAATGGCAACGTAACATTACGTGAAAAAGTTTGAATGTCCCACAAACGGAATGACTTGAGTATAGGTATGCTTTAGCAAAGTCAACTTAGTTTTCCTCAAAGAAATCAATAGTGCAAAAGTGCAAAAGTCCATTTGAAAAATTATAACTTTGATGTCATTATTTCAAAATGTAGTTCAGATCGATGTAAATATAGCTCTCCAGACCGTTTACTGAAAAAAATACAATTTTGCCACGAGAGTTCGAGGTGTTCACTTGTTTCACCCTGTAAAATTGTTCACTTGTTTCACCCTGTAAAATATATTTTTGATTATTAGTTTAATGCTCTTTCGCCAAGTAGTGTGAGTTTTTTTGGGAGATCGTGAACTGTACGCACGTAGTACTTGGCAGAAAGGTACGCGGATGGGTATGAAATGAATCGCAGTGGGCACACAGTGTGCATTATGTATCTACTTGCGGAGAGCAAAGAAAAAATAAGTTTGGAAAATCACATTTTTTATACTTTACATTTTATAAACGAAAGGGCAATCTGACCTGGGCCCTGACCTGTCCAATCCTATATAACGTACCAATAAAAATCCGCAGTTGATTTCTCCACTCGTGCTTCACAAAATATCACCGTTCTCCACCCGCGCAAACCACCGAAACCTCCACCACGAACCGACCTCCACGCCGAAATTATCGTTGCATCCCTTACGGGAGCTTACCCGTAACTGAAAGAATTAAAAGAATTAACAGTTATAATAAGTCAATTAAACCATTCATAAACAATATGATGATGAAGTTAACGAATCTTAAGAGGCGAGCGCACGCATTCGGCTAAATCACCCATGAGTGAATTTATCAATTTACCCAATTTTTCCCTATTAGCGACAATGACTATTAGTGCAGCCATTAGTATATTAGTTTAACCAGACCAGATTCTTTAATGCAATTCACTCCAATATTGTCCAATTGTTGCTATTAAAACATTTTACACACTTGGTGTACCAGTCAAATAAAGGCCTTCGTTTTGGAGGGTTGTGGTTTTGGAGTTTTCGGCACGAACCCATAATTATTATCGAGGAAAACTGTGCCATCCACAAAAATGGTGAGGTGTTGTCAACTTTCGATGAAAACTGAAGGGATTTTGCCACCACCTGACGGGAAAACTGTAGGGACATCGCCATCACCTAGCGGAAAAAACTGTGGTTGTTTTTTTCCGCTTACCTACGCACCCATTCGCATATTATTCTCATGAATGGAAACTCTGAGGAAAAACCCATCATCACCGTTCTGGAAACCTACAAAAGATCAGCTCGTGTTTTGTTGTAAACAAGTGGCGGTGATTGTGTTCAAGTGAATTATTGTGTACATTGTGTAGAGATGGAGATGATTGTTGCCTTCGAATGATAAATAATGCACAGTATATTAACTGGACAGCTTTCCATTGGAATAACTGAAATAACCTTGATGGAGATGTTTAAACAATTATACCAGTTTGGCGCGTGGTTGTAGATCCCACGAAAATTATTTATAGCCGATTTAGCTGGAAGTAATTTTTTTGACTCTATACACTCGGTTGCGTGTTCATATATGGCACTGTTTGTACAATGCAGACGTGAATTGTCCCCCTCTACTTTAACTTCTGAACGTCGATATGAACAAAAACTTTATTGATCATTCTTTGAAATTTAAAAGAACTCATTTGATTGCATCCTGCTAGAAACCTAAAAACATTCATGTTTCATGTTAATCACCCTCCTGAATTTAATACAAACAAGAAACAGAGATTTTACCCGTGGTAGTGGTCGGATTTTGGATCGCACGTTAAAAGGTGAGGCTCTCGTCATCCATAGATCGCAGATGTCTCGCGACGGTTTCTCAGAATTTCTTATAATGGTGTAATCGAACGACAAAAACAAATTCTGAGTGAATAATAATGGTAGACTGAAAATGAAACTGACTGTACAGGGTGTCCGCGGAAAGCGGCTAGCATCTATAACTTTTTGGCTTTGAAGGAAACTCCAAGCAAATTTCGATTTTGAAGTTGGACACATGGGATATTTTCACTTTTTTTGTCGCCATATGACATACTGAATACAACATGAATGACTTGTCAATTTTTGTAACTAATTTATTATTTCATTTCGAAAAATTCTTTTTAATAATGGATACGTTCAATTCACTGATTTCAGCACAACAATTTTAGTAGCATACTGTTTTCCCCTAAAATGTATCTGCTATTTTATCCTTTAAATTGGTATTACTAATTATTTTCAAATGACAACATGACAGCAAGTCAGGTTTGAAAAAAGAGAGTTTTGTTACTATTACTTTGGTACCGCATTCTAATAGGTTTCAATTAAAGTTTCGTTAAAATACTTGAAAAGATTATGACAATAATAGGTTCTCTTAGACATTATGAAGTGGATTTTTACAACGTAAGTTAAAACTTCAAAAAACTACAAATCAAATATTTTGAAAATGAAGCATGCTATCAAAATAAGATTTAAATCAAGTATCAATTATATGGTGTTTTGATAGTAAACTTTCCAGTATAATTATTTGTACTCTTTGTAATTTCGGGTGGTGTATTTTCACACTCGGATTCTGAATCACTGGATAAATTCATGATACTTTTTATATTTTCGAATGAAAACGTGACAGCAATAATTTTGATACTATTGAAATTTGCCACAACGGTGACAATCAACTGCGTCAAGGCCAAGATGCATAGAAACCCAGGTGTGATCTCTTCTACCTGTGATACCAACATACAAAAGTGTTGATGTACGGCCTACTTGATTCATGTTATTTTTATTGCATTGGTACCGTTTCACTTCTTTAACACAGATGGCGGCAAAATTACAGATTAATGTTATCATTGACGATTGACGGTTGGACAAGCGACAAGTGTCATGTCAACATTCAAAAACAATCAAATGACAAATCAAGGCACCGTGGAATGCTGGAAACTCGGCTATTTTCGACTTTTGCGCCATCCATCGACGAATGAAGCCAATGGTATTAATGTAATTACAGTATCAACAACTTTGGTAGACACAAAATCGAATCTGAGATCGCACCAGGATTTCTATGCATCTTGGTCAAGGCTAATATGTTATTATTGCTAACCAGTGTGAGAATATTATTCTTATACAAGAGAGAGAATGTAAATACATTTGAATTGCATGGGAGCAGAGGTGTTGCAGAATATTTCTTCAATCTCAAGAGAAAGAATTCCAGCATTCTGTAATCAAATTTCATTTCAGAATTAGCAAATTCTGTGATGATCGTGGAGAAACATTTTTTTACCTTTAGAGAAGAACAGTATTGAAAAGCAGTATTGAGTAATGTGTATCAATGATATTGAATGATATTACATCGTTGAAATTGTAAACTTGTAAAATGTTTGAGAGACTCAAATGTTGATGGCAATCTTTAATTAAAAAAAAAACAACTCAGCTGAAATGCAGTACAGAGCGAGGTAGGATCATCAAACAACTATGGGAAAAAATACTTTGCTGACCAGAATTTAATATTTCGTCGATTTCAGACTTGTACTGCAAATATCAAGACATATTGCAAAAAAGATCTCTATGAACTAGAACCTTCTTGCCACCACATTCAAATCCATCCCAATTGGGGGTAGTTAAGACTTTCGAAAAACTTTGCTGGCCCTTGGTTTCCAGTAAATGGCCCATGATATACTTATTATGCCACAATAGAAAAAATTTTAATCAACCACTTTTAAAGGGCAGTTTTTTCCAAAAATTTTACTGACCGATGGTTTCCAATTAAGATATTCCTTTGAAATAGTAGTAATAGAAAAAATTTGAATCAACCCCTTCTAAAAGATAGTTGGTAAGTGCGATTTTTCGAAAAACTTCGCTGACCGTCGGTTTCAAGTGAATATATTTCGTTCAAACAGTAAACCAGGATTGCCCATAATATATTTTCTATGCCACCATAGAAAAAAATGGAATCAACCCCTTATGAAGGGTAGTTTTTACGTGCGATTTTTTGAAAAACTTTGCTGACCGGCGGTTTCCTGTCAAGATATTTCGTATTTCATAGTCTACTGTTTCAACGAAATATATTTACTGGAAAGTGCAAGTCAGCAAACTTTTTCGAAAAAAGGCGAGTACAAATTACCCTTTAGAAGGAGTTTATTAAATTTTTTTCTGCGGAGTCGTAAAAAGTGTATTATGGTCCGTCATAGTCTACTGTTTCAACGAAATCTTCACTGGAAACCACCGATCAGCAAAGTTTTTCAACAAATCCCAAGTACAAACTCCCCCTAAGAGGGAACTATTTTTTGGTCAGCAAATTATCCAATTCTCAAAAACTAAAAAAAATATGTATCATGTAAAAAGTGATATCAATTTTTACATGCGTTACTTAGAAAAAAAAATGTTTATCCTCTGCTTTTAGTGCTCTTAAAGTCTGGCTTTGCCCGATTTGAAATTGAAAGTTTCAGCATTACGTTACTCTCGTACACGCTTTTAGTACAAAAAGAAAATTCCCCGAAAGCGCGTTCTTCACAGCTAGAATGTAATATTTCGGTTGACGCAGACACTTGTTGCGAGGCTGTATCATCTCTCCAATTGCATCCAATTGAGGACCCATTAGATTCAATTTAGCTTAACTCGCTCAATTGATGGTGGCGTAGGGGTCACATGTACCGACACTGCGTCGTATGCGGGACACGCAATCATCGTGCACATAACTTGGACACTCGAAAAAAATTCACTTTTCGACCCACTCGCTTTATTAGAATAGAACATAAAGTACAGTCTGGGCGAGATGTGGATGACAGGAAAAGGTACAGTCGGGAAAATAGTCTATCGTGCCTCTTTTTTGAAAATTACAATCATTCAATCAATTTGCCACCTTGAAGTATTTTTCAGTCAGATTGGTTGTGTGTTCGTCGTTCAACTGAGTGGGTATTTGATTTTTTTGGTTGAAAACTCGATAAATTGTACATTACCATGAAATCAAGTACAGTTTTCCAGGAATAACCATACAGGATGATCTTAGTTGGCACGAGCGTATAACAATTTTTTATATTCTCCGATTGACTTGAAATTTATAAAATATTCTGATTTCATCCTTCTGAATCGATTGGTGTTTACAGAATTGCTCTAATTTCAACCGTTCCATTCAACATTATTTAATATTCCAACAAATTCGCATATGCAATTTCAAGAGGATCTGGTGATTTGATATTTTTCAGATTTTTTGGGGTCTACCCCTTAGGACTTTTTTCGATATATATTTTGTTTTCGTCGATTGACTCGAAATTCATGAAAAATATTAATTTCATCATTCTGAATCGATTGGAGTGGACACACATGCACATACCTATGTAATTTCAAGTGGATCTGTTGATTTCATATTTTTAATGATTGCAAAAATTTCTTCATTCATAGAATTGAAAGCATAGACATATTTGAGGGAAAGAGAAGCAAATACTTTACTATTCTACTATTCTAGCATCTTTATTTGAGGCATTAGTTTCATCAAACATGTCACAATTGGCATTTATTTATTTATTTATCTGCTGGTATATGTTAATGATATTGTATGTCATTGTATTTTAGTGACATAATGAAGTTCCTAAGAATACTACCGCATAATCATCGCCATTATGATCATTATTATATAATATTCTGCAAAACTATAGCGGCAATGTTTTAATATCGACAAGTTTGTTTTCAATGTATATTGTTCATGGGTGCCTATTCAATTTTTGATTGTTTTGTGTTCCCGTTAAGGTTTTAACCGTTTTCCATATTTTTTTTGTCACTATCTGATTCAGCAGATTTATTTTACCATTCTTCTACCGATATCCATTTGCTGCATATCAAGAATATAACGAACATTAAACATTGGAAACCGCATAAAAAAACAATCGATTACCGGAAATAGAGCTGCTGGAGAGGAGATTCAGTTGTTCAGTTCGACCACCGACCCATATAAACTGGCAATAAATTTACATAAAACGTCCACATATTTTCTCTAATTATGTAAAGTACTCCACCAATTGCTATTGTCAGCATCGCGACAGATCCTCTGATCGACCGTCTAGATATCAACGAGAAGTGACTACATAATAATAAACAATACCACCATGACCACCATATGTCATTACACTGTTCCCGAGAGGATTTGAAAAGTGTATTGGGGTGTTTGGCAGTGGCGTGTTCCTGGGGTGAACAACCCCACACAGCACATGTACGTACAATGGATGAACAATGGACGTTCAATATGGAAGTTCAAGACATCCAGTGGATGTCCAGAATTAGTACAATGGACATCCAATGAACGTTCAATGGACGTCCAGGACACCACTATGGACGTACAATTAAAGTCCATAAAACGTCCAATGGATGTACATTGTAAGTATTTTGGGCGTCCATTGTATGTCCATATTTTGTGAAATGGATGTACAGAATATATCCAAATAACAACCACTGTGGATATTTTTTGGACATCCAGTGTACCTCCATTCAATATCCAAAATTAATCCGGAAATTATCGATTATACAAGGTGTTCTGCAAATAATTGGCAGTACTTAGGTAGATATTATAAAAGTAAAAATTATATAATTTTCCATATGAACATTATTTGTAATTGAATAAATAATTACAAAATCTTTTTACTGGAGTTATCACTAAAATACGGTGAAACAATAATTGAAAGGGAAGAAGCACTTGGTGTCAATTTTATACCATACCATTACCATTGTATATTAGCCTGAACTGAACTGAAACACAAAACACAACACTGCAGTCATATCTAACCTCACATATTCTTCTTCTGCTTCAGCTGATTATTCTTTTATCGTCACCAATCGGTATTTTGGTTCTGTGTCATCGATCATTATTTTATTACACCAAAGAATATCTAGAATTACCAATATTTAAAATCCATAACTATTTAATGCATTTTCATGAATTGAACGTCCAATGTTTACGATTGGACGTCCAATGGATGTTTACGACTGGACTTTCAAGTAATGTCCACTTAATGTCCTCTCAATGTCCAGATATTGTCTGACAAAGTGCGTTTTATCTAAGTATTACATTTCCATTAGGGATGAAGACAAAATAGCATAAACAGGATAATTATTCATATGTATCAAAAATTATTTTTTTTTGTACATCATATGTACGTACAATGGATGTACATTTTCGAATATCCACTGTACGTCCGTTTCCTGTACGTACAATGGATGTCCATTAAACATCCATGGACGTTTGGACTAGAGCTGGACGTAAAACGGACATCCATTGGATGTGTGCTGTGTGGGACGGGAAATAAATTCGGAATTTTACTAATAAAATATTCCTACTGATGATTACTTTCTCTATGCATTAATGCATCTAGACAAATGTCAGAAGAAAAATATAATAACAATGTTACTTATATGAAACAGTCAACAACATATTTGAGAAGCCTCAATATATTATTTTAATTTTTATTCTCGTGTGCTATTGTAATACCAAAAATTTTATATCTTGACCCATTCCTGAGTGCCTAATTTGTATCATCTTTCATCGAAGGCACCCGGTAAAATGAAGTAAAAAAATTAGTTCCATTTTATTTCTATTTTACCCAGAAAACGGTACTCCACTGTCCTAGGTCAGAGTTTGAGAGTAAACGACCACGGGACGGAGGGGTGACTCTTTACAGTCTTTAGGCCCATCATGAGGGTAGCACGCGTCCGAGGACTGGCAGAGAAAAAGATACTTCGAAAAGGTTAGAAAATATTAGTGGTTTGATTTCGTATATTATGCGGGATTCCCACGCACGGGGAGGCGGTGAATTGGTGGGCTACGACTTCGTCACGGGAAAGTTGCGAATTTCAAGTTCGTTATTACTTTGATTACCATATTAGGTACCCATATGCAGGCTGTTGGATGGACGTATATATTTTCTAAACACTAGTTGATAATATTATATGGTGTAGGAAAACTGGAAAAAATACTTTGTTTACCAGAATTTAATATTTCGTTGATTTTTGACTGCGAATATCGAAATCGTAATGCAAAAAAGATATATGTGGAAGAAATCCTTCTTGCCACCATACCCAAGTAGCAAAATCATTGCTTTATGGAACTGATATATTTTATAAGTATCTTATAATGCCGAATTAAGGAGTATTTCATCACTTAGTGAGTTTGACTGCGACATTTTTGTGTTTGTAGAAAAATGTTTTTATAACATTGTCGTGTAAATATTTATACAACTCGCATTATAAAACTGAAGCTTGCTTTTGGCTTGAAATAGTTTTAAAACGCATTAAAAGACCGATTTAAAACCGTTTTGAACTAGTGATTAAGTGCTTTATAATGATTATATAGTTTCTGTATAACACCTTTAAGTTCTGCGGCAAAGAACAGTTTTGTAAGAGTTATATACAAGCTGCATAAAAGGTTTATAATGTGATGAATCAAACAGTTTTTTAGGATAGAGAAAATGGCTTTATAAAATAAGTTTAAAATTGTTTTATAGTCTACCTATAAAGGCGTCGCTTACTCGGTTAAAAACAGTTCAGAGGGTAAAATAGTAGTATTTGGAATAAAAACGTTATAGTGTGTGCGCAATAAATACTATATAGAACATTTTTATAGTAACCGTTTAGTGCTCAAGTTTGCATTCTGAATTGTTATAAATTTCCGCATTATAAAATTTTCAACTAAGAATTATATTGCGCTATAATTATTCTCTAAGTCCTTGAATCTGTTGAATAATATGGATTTATCACCTTGGAAGAAAATAAAAAGGAGTGGCCATTTCAAAAGAAATGTAAAAAAAGTATCTGCAGATTTTAGATGATTGTAGTTTCGGTGGCAAGTGGCTCCTTTTCAATTTGCAACGGAATGTATATCAACTTGGGTCGGGAGTGGATGTTGCGTCTCATTGTAATTTGTAACTTTTTGGTCCAATATAATATTCCCTGACCATTTTCCCAGCTTTCCGGCACAATCGTCAATTCCTTTCGGCCCTTCTCTACCGTCTCCACTATTTTGAACATTTTGCACAAATAATAGTAGTTCCACAATAACTTAATTTCCACCTTATACCTATTAGAACAATTTTGGTGATTACAATTTACAGGTTAGGTTTTTTACCGCCAAAATATGCAGCACGAAGTAACGAATTAATTGTGAAGCGCAGCTTCAAGCAACCGTATATGACTTTGATTCATAAGGCCGCTTGATGTTTCCCTACACGTTACTCACAGACAGATGGTACACGGGGTTGCCACATGTTCTAGAACTTCAAATACAACCAATGTAGTATACTTTTGACAGAGGTTTAAAATTTTAATATTAATCAATTCAATGGGTCAATACTCAACGGATTCATCTCTTTTGTATACGAATACGTTGGAATGAATTAAACTGGGCAATGATTAGCGTTACTGTTCTAAAGTATCTATCCCTTTTACCAAAAACTTTGCAAACATATATAAGACCATAGTAAGTAACTTGTGTATATAATCAAAGGAAACCATGATAATTTATTTCAAATAGCAGTCGCATAATGTTTTCACTGGTTGTTTTGGAGATGCTTAAGTTACTATCGGTGTTGGCGGGAGGAAAAGAAGTATTTTCCCCCCTATCTTGGGGATCGAAAATTACGTTCTGATAAAATAAACAATTTTTGGCCATTTTTACAGAATAAAAAAACAAATAAAAAAATAGCTAATGTTAACCAGGGTTTGTGTTGGGTTAGAGTTTGTGTTTTGCATTGAACTTTAATTTGGAGATATTTTAGCTGAGATATGAGAAGAAATCAACAATGAGACAAAGGAAATGTATCATGTAAAAATGCATTAAAATTCCTTCAGTGCCTTTTACACCCCTAATCCAAGCTCAAAAAAATAATATGTCGCAACCTCTGAAATAAAGAAAATCAAGGTGGGTTTGTCCTGGAAAAATTGTTTTATAGTGCCATTCAAAACAGCTCTATAAAATCGTAAGGTTCTATAAGGTTTCTTATAGAATACATTTTTCATTTAACGTTTTTATTGACACATAATTATTGTATAACTCAACGCCATATTTATTTGCGGGTTTGAGCATTTGCAAGTGGCCGCCATTGTTGACGAAAATATTTTCGAATATGAAAACAATAATTATGTACCTGCAATAAAAATATAGGGCGTTTTACTCTATTTATTTAATTAGTCGATCATTATACAGGTATTTTCGATTAAAAATAATACCTTCGAAAAATATACTACATATTCCAATATTTTTATCAGATCGGCCAATTTATTACTAATTCAAGGCGCTTCTATTTTTCAATAAGAACATATATATATATACATTCAGAAAATTTTTCTGCGTAGGGAAATTCTTGGTGCTGAACAAATTTCAGGAGTTTTATAAACCTAATGATATCTCATATATATACGTTTTTTATGATGGCGACTGTTTTACTTTCATCTTTTCGAACTATGACAACCATTTCGGTGAAGTTTTTATCTGTCCACGTTATGTCAACGTTATTCGATATAATCATTGTAAACTGCGTCTCTAAAGAAATAAAATATCGCATAAAATTTCATTTTTGTTCACTTATAGGACGCTGACCAGACAGCGTTATATCATTCTCATAAAACAGGTTTTTTATGCTCTTATAGCTATTCTCAAAATAGTTTTAAACCGCTTTATAGGATCCCTAAGAAATATAAGTATAATGGTTGTGAACCGCATGTTTGGATAGGCTGTATAAATAATCTAATGGACATACTTATAAAATAATTTTTTAACCATCACATAGGTACATTTTATTGAGAGGATATAATTGGTTATAAGCTATATGTTAAAAAACCAAAATGTTTTATAATTTGGGCCTTTTTTGGTTGTATGCGTACTGCATTAGAGTTGTAAAGGGCGTTATAGGATATTTGAAGTTTTATTAGATTTGTTGTATAGCAGTTTATAAAACTCTTATAAAATAGATTTTGCTACTTGGGTATTCAAAGTTCAGATCCAATCTCATTTGAGGGTATTTATACTTGTAATGGATTAAAAAACCTTGCTGGCCGGTGGTTTCCAGTGAAGATATTTCTTTGCATCAGTAGCAAAACGGTAGCTCGAAACATACTTTTTGTGCCACCTTCGACATCAGATCAACCCCTTCACAAGGTTAGTTCATTCTAGTGATTTTTTCCAAATATTACTGAAATAATTTTCCATTTATAATCGTGATTCATTATTTCAATAATCCACCATCGAAACTTCTAACAAAGGATAGAAAAAAAAACTGGATATTCACTTACCACTACAACTACCCAGATAGCACACAATATCCTATGGATATCCGTTTCGAGTCCATTTCCAGTACCAGTTACCAGAATTAAAAAGAACGCAATAGGACTGTTTTGTGTGAGGCCACATTTCGCTCTTGTCTATGTTTGCAACTTCTTGAGTTTGATCTGCGTAGTTTGATTTATTTTATCAGTTTTATCGAGCTTTCAAGATTGATACTGTTGTTTAGTGTCCGTTTATTGTTTTCCTTATTGGTGAGTATTAAAAAATAAAGATTATTTTTGTAAATAACAAAACCATACTATTATAGGTTAGAAAAATGAAGTGGTGTTATACACAATGTAAACCGGTATATTCGTCTGACAATTCTTATAATAGAAGTTAAAAGTTTTATGATTTTTTTGTAATTTTTAGTAGCCGCAGATAAAAGCCATCTCTCTACAGTTAGGAAGGCAACTGAAATTGCAATCAAAATTTGGCTGAGAAAGGGTCAAGGAGAGGACCCTGGCCAGGGAAAAAAAACAGAACCGACTATTTGAACTCTGAAGAAGTTTTCTTACATTTTTCAGTATTATTTTTTATGTGGTGTGTTTTTTGTTTGAGTTTTATTTTTATCGAGTTATAAATTATGTTCAAACCCAGGCGGCACACTGACGTCAATTTGACGACAATTTTTGGTCATCTGTAACGTACTACGACTTTGAAGATGACGTGAGGGTAACGTTAAAATGACGGGTAAATGTCACAGTCCAAAGACGTCATTTGTAACGTCTTTGTGTCGTCATTTGTAACGTCACTGCGTCGTCATTTGTAACGTCATGTGACGTACTTATCACATTCTAGTGACGTCGTCAGCTGACGTAATTTTAACGTCACTTTTTTTAGCATTCATTAAATGAAATACCTGGAAATATATTAATAATATATATTACATTAATATTAATAATATGTATTATGGCATGGCATCACACGTTAAAATGTAAGGGCTGCGTCTTCCCTAGCTCGGACAAGTCTTTCTAAGACTTTTGAGGGTTGCACTCTTGAGGGTGTGCATCTAGTTGGCGGAAATACCAATGTTTTATTTTAATATTATATATATTATTAAGGAAAAATTTATTAGATAATCCAATCTGCCGCTTCAACCTATCCAATAGTTTATTCGTCGGCAAATCTCCAATAGAAAATATACTGCCCTCTACGACCGCTGAATTAAATCTTTCAGAATAAACCCGTTGTATGGGTTGAAGAGGAAGATTGGATCACATAATCCATCATCATAGTCATCATTAGTTCTAATCGACAGTGTGTGAGAAATAAACTAATCCAGATTAAGTACATCTATACTACGGTGCACATATGGGTGTAAAGGTATGAATACTATATCTGTATTGCCAAAAGACATAACATGAATCACAAAAATCATTTATAAGGGATTTCTTTTGTAACCAGAGAGAGGTGCTTCATTTTCATTGTTTTAGAGATATTTTTTGTCAACATAACCTCTAAATTAACCCGTCCCTGATGGTGATGAAAAATGTCGTATTTGAGACGTCAGTTGGAGCTCTTAGAACATTATGACCTTCGAAATACGTCAAAATGACGTCTCTCTGATGACGGCAAAGAGACGTTCCCAATATGATGTTATGACAACGTCAGCAATTCGTCAGGTGACGTCGTTGACCAAAAAATGATTGACAAACGACGTAAAAATGACGGAAGGGTGCCGCCTTTATATTACCATTTTTGTGCTGAGATTCTAGTAATCATCCTGTATTTGCGAATCAGGCTATAAAGGTGCATTATTCAATATTGAGATTGATGTATGCGAGCGTATTTCTATAAATTCTTGTATGGATATCCCTGTATAATAAATATCTTATGAATATTCTTCAATGCTATCTTATGGATATTCTTGAAAGATACCTATTGTATTTCTGAGAACAATATCCTATGAATATTCCTGAAGAATATCTTATGGATATCCCAGAAGGATATTTTATAGAAGTCCAGCTTCTTCCACTTGGCACATTCATCGGACGTCCATGAAATATCCAGCGGATATTACTGGATGTCCTCTGGACATCCCCAATATCCAAGATGAATGTCCGTGTGTTGACTGGGTAACCTCTAGACATAGTCATTTATTGTAAAACAGGCATGAAAAGAGAAGTGAATCTGTCGATTTCAAGTTTTTCATGATTTTTAGGGGTGTACCTCTTATTACTTTTGTCTCGTCGATTGATTTGAAATTCACAGAGAATATTAATTTTATCATTCTCAATCGATAGGCGTTCGCAGAATTAATCTATTTTCAATCGTTCTCGAGTTGAAAAGTTCATCTAGAGGTTATTTCACTTCAAAATTAGTTTTTGTAACCTTTTTATTGATTTTCGTTGAATTAAGTCTTTTCTCACATGTAAACATATTTCGCGCATATGTAATTCAAACTGAACCTTAAAATATCGTTCTTTTCATTATTTTCAGCGATCGACTTGAAATTTACAGAGAATATTAATTTCATTATTCTGAATCGATTGCCGTTCGCAGAATTACTCTATTCACAACCGTTCTCACGTTGAAAAGTTCATCTAGAAGTGATAGAGGCTATTTCTCCCCAAAATATGTTTTTGTAACCTTTCTATTAATTTTCTGTGAAATTATATATTTTTTTGTACTCATATAGGAGCATACGCTATTTCAACCTAAATCTGAAAAATTCACAGAGTATACTTTTCATCATTATGAATCTGTTCGAGTTCGCAGAATTACTCTATTATCTATGGAATTTCAAGTGAATTTGATGATTTCGTATTTTTTATTATTTTCAGGGGTCTACCCCTTAGGACTTTTTTCGAGTTATTGTTTGTTGTGGGTGAACAAATTTTATCATTCTAAATCGATTTGCGTTCGCAGAATTGTTCTATTTTCAACCGTTCTCGAGTTGAAAAGTTCATCTAGAGTTGAAAGTCGTCATTCCTCTCCAAAATTTAATTTTCGTAATGTGTCTATTAATTTCCGTAAAATTCAACCTCTTTGAACGCATATACAATTTGAAGTGAATCTGATGATTTTCTATATTTTATTATTTTCATTCAAATTTTCTTTACGAATCCACTAAAAGTATATTTTGGGAAATCCCATTTTACTGATTCAGGGAACTACCTTAACTGGAAATCACCAGTTAGCTAAGTTTTCCTAAAACTTGCAGGTACAAACTACTCTTTAGACGGGGTTGATTAAATTTTTTTTCATGTTGGCATAAAATGTTTATTTTGAACTATCCTGGTCTACAGATTCAATAAAATATCTTCACAAAAAATTCCCAGTCAGCCTTTTTTTTTAAAATGGCAGGTACAAACTACCCTTAAGAGGTGGTTAAAAAGTATATTTTTTGGGCAATCCTAGTCTAATTTTTCAGTTAAATATGTCCACAAGAAACCCTCGATCAGCTAAGTTTTTCTACAAATCGCGGTTACAAACTCCCCTAAGAGGGTAGTTGATTCTAATTTTTCTACGGTAGCACGAACACCTCAATTCAGTTTACGAGTTTAGTTCGACTATGTATTTCATATGGCTCTGTTCGAAAGAATAATTTTTTCTAAGCAAATCATCCACGCTCATTAAAACTCGTATCTCTCGCATTGAAAAAAAAATACGAAAAGTTTCCGGCACTACAATCACCTTTCTGATTTTTACATTTTTCAGTTTAAACAAACTTTCAGGCAATCCCAACATGTAAACCTGACAGAAAATTGAAGTTCTTGACAATGACAATGAAAGTCTTCTACGAGTTCTCAAAGTATCCTAATAAGTTGTGAAGCTTTAGGTATCAAAATAACTAATAACCTGTAATTCGTGTATTATTCTATTTGTAGTAATGGCCGATTGCCTTCGCGATATGTTTTATTTTTAGTCTTCTCCCGTTAGACTTGTTAATTTAATTGTGATTAATGATTAAGTCATACACACGTTTTCGCATTGTCGAATGATAATGTTTTTTTGTTAATACTATTTTCGTGAATATATGAGGATAAATAAAGTTAATGAGGAAATGGGTTTTTATTAATAAAGACGAGACAATCATATTACTTTTAAATTGTCGTGAGATTAATCACATTATTCCATCCCGTGCTGACTTGATGAAACAAAAAAGTATTTATATATGAAGGTGAAATGTTTGCCCGTCTATGCTCTAAAATATCTCCCATTATTTTTGCAAAATCGACTGGATACCGACGAACCCTGAGAAAGAGACGAATGACAAGTCTACTGGGTAGCGACAATTTGTGTAAAATTTGTGTAAAACTGTGCATACCTTGGAACGTTCGATGATGTTTCAGCAGTGCAACGGATGATGAAAATATCCATTAATAAGAAACTAATCTTCGTCGAATTTTCAACGGTGTTCGGAGTAGTAAGCGAGTTTGTGTGCGAGGCATCACCGACGAGGCCAATCGTATGTTTAGGTGCTACACACCATATATGTAAAGAATGTTCCTTGTCAGTTGGATCAGATTCTTATCGAGTTTAAGCAGCTAAGGATGTGAAATAGCTTTTGCTACGAGAAAACTTTTTGGGGGTCATTTGATAGAAAGTGGACTTCTCGTGATTTTTCTAAAGATACCAACACACGATGCGACAAAAGGCTAGCGACACTATTAAAAGGGTCGACACATATATCAAACGAAGCTTAACCTTATATATCAAGTAAAAATATTAATGGCCCTGAAACTGAGCCCTGTGGAACTATATTTCATGTGGGAGAGAACCCAAACTGGAAATTTTCCACGAATAACTACAGTGTGAAATTTATTAGCGAGTAAATCAAAGTCTATGGAATCGAAGGCTTTGGAGAGGCTCAAGGAAAGTCTGGCGACAAATTTTCCTGTGTCGGCACGACTATAAATAGTTTATGAGAAAGATGCAGTAGCGCTTTTCGTAGATCTCCCTGGGTAAATTTTGATACTTGTTTATTATATTTATTTTACCAAGAAGGAAAATAATTTATTGTAAATACCCTTTCTCCACTACCTTACTCAAAACACTAGGAATGGTCACAGCAATACGAGCAATAAAACTAATGTAGGCCTTCTTGGTCATCAAAGTAAGATGATTACGTAAGAATATCAGCTAACATCAAGAGGAAGAAGAACGGACAAATTATTGAAATCTCTACTCTTTATACTCAGCAGGATCTATCAAAACCAAGTTCCAAGAACTCCTTTCCAATTGCCAGGGGTAGAAGCACCCAGTGGAGCTACTCTCTGTGGCAATTGAAGCGGCTAACAGGACTTTAAATCACCTTGTAAATTGAACTTCACACCCTTTGCTTTCAAGTAACCTTATGTATTTTGTAAGTATCTTCTCTGTAACTAAAATCGTCGATAAAAGTACACTTATCTATTAAATAAACTTGACGGTTAGTAAGTATTGTCAGTTTCTCCTTTGTTTTTGGTTTGAATATAATAAAAAGAAACTTTGCCGGTAGTACATGCAGGTGCGCCGACCAAATACGCCTGGTAATGGAATTTTTGACTTGTGCCGCCGTTCAAAGTTTACTTATTCTAGAACTGTGAACACCAAAGAATATCACAAAACTTTTTTTGTTGTCCAAAAATGAAATAACAACGCGAAAAGTTTAAAATATGATACAATAACGGATGCGGCGAGAAAGTCCTGATATACCCTATATCAGTTCAGTCAAATGATTATAGATGTCGTACCTTTTAGCAGAATGTCAAATACGTTTTATCGAAAATATTCACGGACTTGCACTGGCTAAATGCTCCAGAATGAAGCAACGGCCACAAAAAAAAAAGAGAAAGTGAAGAAGAAAGGTTCGTTTTTTAGGTTATTTGACGGCAAAGTTCAGTTTATTTTGTATATTTACAATCTTTAATAACAGATGATAATTAACAAAATACAAACATCATCATGGCAATTGTGGAGTACATATCGGCCCTCTCAAGCAATCCATATTTTGGTGCTGGTTTCGGACTTTTTGGCGTAGGTGCTGGGGCAGCTCTTCTTAGGAAAGGCTTCCAAACCTCTCTTATTCTATTCAGAAGACATTACATGATAACCCTCGAAGTTCCCTGTCGTGATAAATCGTACCAGTGGTTGTTGCATTGGATGACTACAAAAGGAGCTAAACAAACACAGCATCTGAGCGTCGAAACAAGTTTCGAACAAAAAGACAGTGGGCATGTGAAAACTAAATACGATTTTATTCCGAGTATAGGCACGCACTTCTTTCGGTAAGGTGAGTTGAGATGTATGAAAACTAGACGAAAATATGTTAGGGGTGTTTTAGGTATGGGCGGTCATGGATCAGGGTGGAACGCACTAGGGAGCAACATACTTTGGATCTGCATATGGGAGTTCCTTGGGAAACCGTTCAGTTGACTGCGTTCGGGAGAAACAAAGCCATGTTTTTCACAATCTTGGAAGATGGTAATTGTTATGTAATTGATTTTATTGGAATAAACTTTGCGCAGAGCATACAACTTTAAGAAAGAACTGACAAGATATTAGGATTGATTTACAGCAGTTTTCATAAACTGACTAGATCTCCTGAAATGTTTCCTCCCTGTTCACAAAAAATTAATCTTAATATTATGTTTATTATGGACAGATATATTCATTAAACATTCAACAAATCCATTGAATATTTAGGACTATGTAGTCACTGGGGTCGAAAGTTATACACATAATCTGTGATTCACTCATCTCTAAATGTTTCTATTTGATTCTATGCTAGATCTCATAGGCATTTAACAATAAAACTGTTAGCTAGGCAGATGGCTCTGGAAAAACATGAAGGTAAAACCATAATGTATACGGCAATGGGTAGTGAATGGAGACCCTTAGGACACCCGAGAAGGAAGAGACCAATTTCTTCAGTTATTCTTGACCAAGGCATAAGCGAGAGAATTTTGAGGGATTGTAACGAGTTCATATCAAATCCTTCTTGGTACATAGATAGAGGCATTCCATATAGAAGAGGTACGTGTAATTTTAACATTTATGGTGATTGTGTTCAAGTTTATGTTTCAAATGAATGATGAGCTCATCAGAAACAGTTGGAATTTGATGAATTTTGTAGTTTACGAAATTTTATAGCAGTAACCCTGATGGGTATACCCCTGATATCATTTAAAAATACAAAATCATCAGATCCACTTTTCAGGCTGATTCCGGGAATATATGATTTGTATATGCCTAGATACAAAGTTTCAGCAGAAAAAATGGAGTTAAACGTGGGAAACAATTTTCGTAAAAAGCATGTGATACCTCCAATTGACTCGAAATCGAATTCAAATTCGGTGTGCATATTCAAAAAATAATGAATTTCACTAATATGCGTTGAAAACAAATTATAAACTTTTTTTTGGGGTATAATGACCCCTCTCAACTCCTAATGAACTTTTCAACTCGAGAATGGTTGGAGATAGAGCGATTCTGCGAACGCCAATCGATTTAGAATGGCGAAATTAGTATAGTCTGTGAATTTCAAGTTGTTGGCGGAAAGAAAAAAATTACCTGGAAAAAGTCCTAAGGGGTAGACCCCTCAAAATTATGAAAAATACAAAATTGTCAGATTCACTTGAAATTCGCACTACATACGCAAATTTTCATACTGATTCCGAAAATATATGATTTGTTTATGCTTAGATACAAGGTTTAGCAAGAAAAATGAATTTAACATCGAAAATTCCCTCGCACAATCGATTTTTCGAAAATTTTCATTTTGAAATTGCAGCAGTTTCGTAAAAAGCATGTGATACCTCCAATTGACTCGAAATCGAATTCAAATTCGGTGTGCATATTCAAAAAATAATGAATTTCACTAATATGCGTTGAAAACAAATTATAAACTTTTTTTGGGGTATAATGACCCCTCTCAACTCCTAATGAACTTTTCAACTCGAGAATGGCTGAAGATAGAGCGATTCTGCGAACGCCAATCGATTCAGAATGGTGAAATTAGTATAGTCTGTGAATTTCAAGTTGTTGGCGAAAAGAAAAAAATTACCTGGAAAAAGTCCTAAAAATTATGAAAAATACAAAATTGTCAGATTCACTTGAAATTCGCACTACATACGCAAAATTTCATACTGATTCCGAAAATATATGATTTGTTCATGCTTAGATACAAGGTTTAGCAAGAAAAATGAATTAAACATCGAAAATTCCCTCGCACAATCGATTTTTCGAAAATTTTCATTTTGAAATTGCAGCAGTTTCGTAAAAAGCATGTGATACCTCCAATTGACTCGAAATCGAATTCAAATTCGGTGTGCATATTCAAAAAATAATGAATTTCACTAATATGCGTTGAAAACAAATTTAAAACTTTTTTTGGGGTATAGTGACCCCTCTCAACTCCTAATGAACTTTTCAACTCGAGAATGGTTGGAGATAGAGCGATTCTGCGAACGCCAATCGATTTAGAATGGCGAAATTAGTATAGTCTGTGAATTTCAAGTTGTTGGCGGAAAGAAAAAAATTACCTGGAAAAAGTCCTAAAAATTATGAAAAATACAAAATTGTCAGATTCACTTGAAATTCGCACTACATACGCAAAATTTCATACTGATTCCGAAAATATATGATTTGTTTATGCTTAGATATAAGGTTTAGCAAGAAAAATGAATTAAACATCGAAAATTCCCTCGCACAATCGATTTTTCGAAAATTTTTATTTTGAAATTGCAGCAGTTTCGTAAAAAGCATGTGATACCTCCAATTGACTCGAAATCGAATTCAAATTCGGTGTGCAAATTCAAAAAATAATGAATATCACTAATATGCGTTGAAAACAAATTTTAAACTTTTTTTGGGGTATAATGGCCCCTCTCAACTCCTAATGAACTTTTCAACTCGAGAATGGTTGGAGATAGAGCGATTCTGCGAACGCCAATCGATTTAGTATGGCGAAATTAGTATAGTCTGTGAATTTCAAGTTGTTGGCGGAAAGAAAAAAATCACTCGGAAAATGTCCTAATCATGAAAAATACAAAATTGTCAGATTCACTTGAAATTCGCACTACATACGCAAATTTTCATGCTGATTCTGAAAATATATGATTGGTATATGCTCAGATACAAGGTCTAGAAGAAAAAAAGGGCTTTGAGCGTTAAAAATTTCCTCGCGATTTTGCGAACGCCAGTCGATTCAGATTGGTGAAATTAGTATAGTCTGATTTGAATAAAGTCTTCAGGTTTCCATCAGAGGTAATCAGAGAAGTATATATTTTGATAAAAATCGTTAATATATAATATGAACAATAATGGCCCCCTAACTGATCCTTGGGGAACGCCGTAATTATTTCTATTAGGTATAATTCACTTGCGGTACACTATGATGAATATTTTGTGTTCTACCCAGGAAAAAATTTAGTCAGCATTAGTGTGGGTCTTTAAGATTTATTGTAAACATGTATCATAAAATGAGTCTTATTTGTATTCCAACTCCTAAATGTTGTTGAATAAGCATTGTGGTGAATCATTTATAACTGCCTCATGTGCTGTAATTAAATGATTCTGTTTTCTGGTAATTATAAAAGTTTGGTCATCAGATTGTTCTCAATAAATAATTCGATATGAGTTGATCATTTGAGTATTCCTACAAAAACAAAGTTTCAACTTAATATCCGCAAATGATAGTAGATCATTCTAGAGAATTTCATTGATTTCCACACTTGACTTTTGGGGTGTATTCATGTTTCAGGATATCTTCTGTACGGTCCCCCCGGTTGTGGAAAATCCTCCTACATCAC
Organism: Chrysolina americana; assembly: GCA_958502065.1. Classification (NCBI taxonomy): domain Eukaryota; kingdom Metazoa; phylum Arthropoda; class Insecta; order Coleoptera; family Chrysomelidae; genus Chrysolina; species Chrysolina americana. The sequence continues at coordinate 9,208,214 of OY293410.1, forward strand.
GGCACTAGCAGGGCAACTAGGATTTTCCATTTGTGTATTGAATTTGTCAGAAAGAAGTCTGTCTGACGACAGGCTCAATCACTTGCTCAGCTTGGCGCCTCAGCAGAGCATAATTCTGTTGGAAGATATCGATGCAGCGTTCACATCTAGGGAAGATACCTCTCAGCAAAAAGCGGCCTATGAGGGATTGAATAGGGTCACGTTCAGTGGGCTGTTGAATTGTTTGGATGGAGTTGCTAGCACTGAAGCTAGGATAGTCTTCATGACTACGAATTATATTGATAGGTAATTTTTTCAATAATATTGCAATTGTATTCTTTATAATCTCTTTTTTGAACATTCATGTTGTTGTAGTTACTCGCGTTTGAGTCGAATTCGGGAATAGTTTTTTTATCGATTCTTGAGAACCTTAAATTTATTTCAATCAAGTGAATGAAGATAAAATAAAAATTTCAAACGGAATTGCATATTATTTGTTGGTAAACAGATCATTTAATTCTTTGACAATGATAATTATCTTTAAACAGTTGCATTGTTAGATTGTATTTTCATTGATTCAGTGAATAAAAAGTGATTTTCCAACTTCCAACTTCTATATCTCTACAGGATGTTCCAAATTAAGTCGGCACCATCGCCAACTTCGTTATTATTGATGCTACGAATTCGGTTAAAAGGGCAAACTAGTAGCATTTTTAATGGCCTTCTTGAAGCTGAAAACAAAAAAAATTGACAGTCGCGTTTTCAGAATATTTTATATAATGATATTTTTGTCAATGGAACACCCTATATTTTTTCATTTCAAAGCTCATATCACCTTTCTTCCTATAGTGGAAAATGAACGACTTACGTGGAAATATTTCTTTCTTTCACTAGTACAAAAATATCTTTGTTTTGGCGAATAAAACCTCATGATTGTCCAAACACCCAATTTTGGTACTTATACGAATGACAATATTTTGTTACTAATAGCAAAATAAGACAGTAAAAAGAAAAAATTGCGCTGGAATGTGAACTCGTGAAACCAGTGATCATCATGTCGCACCACTCAATTGACACCACTGATCTATTTGGTATTAATGTACAAAACGATAATTTCCATCTTAAAGCCATTCCGCTAGTCGCATTTATTTTGTGTATCAAAATATGTCCGCTGTAATGATAACTTTGAAGCCGTTTTTGTACAGAACAGAAAATACTGGAGGGTCATATGAATGTGGTTGGAAAATATGTGTTTGATTCGATAAAACATAATTATAATGAGCAATCAAGTTGCCTTGAAACTTTGTTGAAATGCTATTTGTCAAATATTCTCAGGTATATCATGACAATGTCATAAATTATTGTAACTGTCAGCTACTGTTCGAATATTTTTCAAAATGCCGTTTTCCCATCAAGAAAAATGTGATATTTCAGAATCTTACTTGGTTTGTCAGAAAAATAGTGTAAGAGCACTCCAACACTACAGCAATAATTCGTTCCCCGATCGTGAATTATCTAATCGGCCTTTTTTTGCTGTGCTTCGTCATCGATTTAGGAACAATGAAAAAGTTTTTGAGAAGAGGAGAACTAAAAAACGATTTGTAATATCTGAAGATACAGAAATTGACGTTTTATCCTACTTTGAGGTATATCCAAATAATTCCATCAGAGATTTATTTAGAGAAATAGCTGTTCCACTGTCTGGTATTCAACAAATTCTGAAGAAACATAAGATTTCTCCTTATAAGTTAAGACCAGTGCAAATAATAGAACCTGGTGATCCTGAGAGACGATTGGAGTTTTGTCGGTGGTTTATGAATAAATGCAGACAAGATCCAAACTTCTATTAGAGGCAGAATTATCGGTCCATTTTTCTACCATGATTCTTTGAACGGACACCATTACATTAATTTATTAACAAGAGTGTAGGAAGAGTTTTTCGATGATCTTGATCTGGAGGCTCGTCAGATGATCTTTTATCACCAGGATGGAGCACCAGCACATAATGCTGCGAGATGGATTGCTACAAATGGTCCTGTTAAGTGACTCCTCTAGATTTTTATTTTTGGGGATTTCTGAAAAACAAGCTGTACCAAATGAAAAATAATAATGTAGATGAACTGAAAAATTTAATTGAAACTATAATTAATAGAATTGATAGCCGAAATGTGTTGAATGCCACACGTAGTGTCAATAGAAGGGCCCAAATATGTGTTCAACAAGAAGGTGGTGTTTTTGAACATTTACTCGATATTTTATAGCGCTTTATCAAATCCGTTTGTTATAAATGTTTCCTATTGATAAAACTGTCTTATTTTCACCTTTACGGAATAAATTCAAATGAGATTTGTTGTTGAGAATGTTTTACGAGTGAAAATGCATGAAAAAATATAGGGTGTTCCATTGAAAGAAATATCATTTTATGAAATATTCTGAAAATGCGACTGTCAATTTTTTGTTTGTTTTTGGCATCGAGAAGGCCATGTTTGATCGAATCAAACACATTTTTTCCAACCACATTCATATGACCCTCCAGTATTTTCTGTTCTGTACAAAAACGGCTTCAAAGTTATCATTATATACAGCAGACATATTATGATTCATAAAATAAATGCGGCTAGCGGAATGGCTTTAAGATGGAAATTATTGTTTTGTAAGTACATCAATACCAAATAGCTCAGTGGTGTCAATTGAGTGGTGCGACATGATGATCACGGCTTTCACGAGTTCACATCCCAGTGCAATTTTTTTTTTTTTTACTGTCTTATTTTGCTATTAGTAACAAAATATTGTCATTCGTATAAGTACCAAAATTGGGTGTTTGGACAATCATGAGGTTTCATTCGCCAAAACAAAGAAATTTTTGTACTAGTGAAAGAAAGAAATATTTCCACCTAAGTCGTTCATTTTCCACTATAGGAAGAAAGGTGATATGAGCTTTGTTGTTGAGAATGTTATTACGTAATGAAAAAATATAGGGTGTTCCATTGACAAAAATAACATTCTATGAAATATTCTGAAAACGCGACTGTCAATTTTTTTTGTTTTCAGCTTCGAGAAGGCCATTAAAAATGCTACTAGTTTGCCCATTTAACCGAATTTGTAGCATCAATAATAACGGAGTTGGCAATGGTGCCGACTAAATTTGGAACACCCTGTATATCTCTAAAACGAATTTAGTTTTGTTTGATATCAAGAAGGAACATGCCTTTCAAGTAACGTATCACTTGCCATATGTTGCCATTTAAAAATTTAGGGATGGCGAACCTCAAAAATATAGTTGACGTGTCCGAGCGTTTTTATATAATTCGGTTCTGCCGACCATCAGAGCCTCTGTTTCGTTTAAAATGGCCCACTCTGTATACTCTTATACTTGGTCTCGTAATTGACATTTTTTTCTGTTTGATATTTTTTTTTATAAAATGAAATATTCTTACCTCGTCCTACCAAATCGTATTTTAATTTTCAGGTTGGATCCTGCCCTCATACGACCCGGTAGGGTCGATCTGCAAGAATACATAGGATGGTGTTCCCAGAACCAAATCGAAAAAATGTATCTGAGGTTTTACGACGGTGAAGATGCACTCAATCAAGCAAAGACATTTGCAGAAGAAGTCGTGTCATTAAAGGCTAACGTCAGCCCAGCGCAAATTCAGGGTTACTTCATGCTCCACAAGCATTCAAATCCTCAGGAGGTGTTAGAACATTGCGAGATGTTGTGCAAATCGAGGAAAAAGTGAGACACTGACCAGAACTATTTTGATCTGTTTGTTTAGTACTTTTTGTGATTGATCCCAAGTAATATTCCATAATAGTATTGAAATGTTTGCCAATTATATTATCCAACATTATTCATTAATATTTTACAATTTTTCAGACAACGAAATTGATTTAAAACAATTATTTTAGTAGTTTTTTTAATTTTACTTGATCTCGTTTTCAGTTTCCCACTAGTTAGCAGAGAATCCCGTTCAAACATAGAGCATCAAGGTTATATTTTACAGCCTGAACTACAGTTTAACGGCTGATTTTGCTTGAAGCAAAATATGAGTCAGATCAGAATGTCGTCTAATCATATTTTATGAAAAAATAAGTGGAAGTTTTATGTTATCTTTAATGTCAAAATATCAAACCATAACATATTTATTTAAAATAAAAATTTGTTAAGTTTATATGAATCTCTCATTTTCCTTATTATTTGAACTTGGGAAAAATGTATAAACACAGCGAGAAGAAACTGTAATCAGTAATAAAACACCACATCTATTTTGTTTTCAATTATTCTTTGGTTCTACTTTGCAGATTTTTTCTCTGAACTCTTTTTCTTTCCTTTTTTCTCTTTCTTCTTCCTGTACTTTCCAAAGCCTTTCCTCACCATAGTACCCCTCCACCAAGATTCAATTATTGTGGCTGCTTTGTCTTTTTTCTCCATTTCCAATCGTATTTTTTCCTGTTCTATTTTGTACTGTTTATAGTCGTCAATTTCTTTTTGACGTTTGGCATACTGAAAGAAATAAATATTTAATCAAACAGGTAGGCGTAATAAAAAAACTATTTGTTTTGTTACACTTATAAACAATAAATCTTTTTGGTAAAAAATCTGTATCCATACATAGTTATACTGTTGCTTTTCATATTAATTCTTGAGATTATCATATTCATAAATTTTACTTTAATTTTTGAGGAAGACATACTAACAAGCCTTTGTGAAATATATGATTTGTATATTTTTGTTCGGACCGTATATCATAATTTCTTTCAGTCAGATACTGGTGAATTTTATGGCAGATCGATTGCAGGGTATTTATTAATATCTAACTTTCAATAACTTCATGTATTCATTTCATCACATTTATGTTCAGTTTTTACAAACATGGCATTGTTTCCGCTAACATTCAATTTTTAAGGAATTCTTGAGAAAAATACCCAGCTCTACAACCGAGTTCAGTGAACTGTTTCTAAAAGACACTGTATATACTTGCATTCCTACAGTTTTATTGACATATATCTTCTTGTGAATGGTTCTGTTGTATATTATTAATTTTTTATGTATCAATTGTATTTATATTCATGACCAATACTTGGAAATAACATTCCACCAAGATTGTGGTCCTTCAAACTTTTATGTTGTAATATTTGGTTGAGATATCGCGATAGATGGATTGGAAGACGATAGATTGGCCAGCTCGGTCACCAGACCTTACACTGTTACTTTTTTTTGTGGGGGTACTCAAATATAAGGCTTACCGTACAGCACCTGACAGAATTAATGATATTAACCAAGAAATTTTTGTGCAGTTTCCGCCGAAACATTTGATCGAGTACTACTAAATTCTGGCAATAGTATGTTTTGATTAGCACTGCTAGCAGTAATGTAGCTTGTTTCCATATGATTAAAACTTTTTTTTTAATTTATATACCGTGAGCCTTTTCACTTACAAGTTCTCTCTGTTTCGAGATTTCTTCCAGTTGCTTGTCTTGTTTTTCTTGCAGGATTCCAACTTTTTCATTCATTGTTTTCAAATCTTCATAGTATTTGTTTTTCCATGTTTCTATAGTAGCCTCGAAGTCCTGAAATCATTAAAATTCATTTTCAAATTGCAATGATTACAGGCACTATTGATATTACTGTTGAATCACAATCAGTTCTGTAAAGATACTGATTTCTTTAGTAAATTTTTTTGTATTTGTTCTGTTGGTTCTTCTGGCTATTATTGCCTCTTAATATAAGTTTTCAACTTTTTATTATGTATTCCAATCGTTCATGTTTTTACAAAGGTTTATACATAATTTACTCATTTCAGAAGAGTAAAAGGTAGAAAAGTTCATCAAACCCCTTCAAATATAACCATCCATATTCTTTCTTTCCCTGAATATCGCTCTTTCCTGGATATTTCTAGGGATCTGATTCAATTTTATGGAAATTGGAACAATAGAAATATGTCTTGCCTACCTTTTCAATCAAATTGAACGCGGATGAAATTTCCTGGTGAACTCTCACTTCCTTATTAATATCGATGTCGACTGTTCTGATTTTGTCTTGTATTTCTTGATGCTTTTGTGTAAATCGTATATCGTTCATTTCGATTTTTGAATTTTGCCAGGATCTTATGTATTCTAATTTGATTTCACTTTCCAAGCGATAGTCCTAAAATTGTTTCTGTTGAGGGTTGTTATTGATTCAAGCCATAAATCATTCAATATTCAACAGATACTGTCTTTACAACTGAAAATAGTTATTCCTAATTGTAACAAATGAATTTCCAAACTTATCAGCATTTTTTTACTCTGAAATATTATAAAAATCGTGTTAAGAAGTAATATTATATTTTCTTGTTTTTTTTTTGTATTAGTCAGAATATGATGACGATATGAAAATGATGTGATGATTACGAAAAATCCAATTAATAATTTTTATAGTTGCAAATTTTTGTAAAAAAAATTGAATATATCAGATAATAAGTTCAAAAGATACAATCTGATTCTTGTTGCAGATTTCAATATTAATTTTAAAAGGGTTTTTAGTGCTAACAAAAATGTTCAGCAATCAACTTCTGAAAATATATTCATTGATATAGATGCAAATTAGGTAAAATCTAGAGATAATGAATATTATGGATTTGGTAACCATAATAGACAAATATTAACCTTCAGAATACACCCACAGTTTATGATTTCAAAAAGATTTTCGACGATCAAAACATCAATTATTATTATTATTAATCAATACCAATGAGGTTTCTTGAATGTTTTATAATATTTCCACTACGAGTTTTAATGAAGCCTTTCCAAGAAGCACAAGATAAAAACATCTTGAGAACAGAGAAGTACATTACTATATTATTATTAAGTACATAGGCTCAATAAAATCGCACAGAGGTCAAAATAACAGGACCTACTATATAATATATGGTGGATACCTATAATAATTGATGTAATCGAACAAAAATGCTAAAATAGTAAAGACTATATCACACGATAAAACGAAAAATATTCTAGAAGTAAAACCTGTGGATAATAAATTTCTATTGGTTTTTTTCCTCAACGTTGACGACACTAGGTGTAAGCCATTATCAGAATACCAACTAAACATACCAAAGGATCAACAAAGTTTTTCAAGTCCTATTGGGTACAGAATCTGTGAAAAAACTAAAAGACTATACTGGCAAAGACGAAATTCCTAGGTAGTCATCAAATTAAGCCTGAATAATCCGAAATCAGTTTGAACTTATAAATCTACACCGATGACAGCTAACTGTCGCTGATTTCTTTACTTCTTGCTTTCGGTTGTTTCAAATGTTTCTGATTAAATTGAAAGCAACGACTCAATTTTATGAAAAATTCAATATATTCATTCGATTCATTTAGATTTAACTTTCTTGAATTGATATCCCTGCATCTATGTGTATATTATTCACTATTTATTATTATTTTTTGCAATCAGGCTACCTTCCCTCAGAAATTTCCGAAATAAAGGTAAAGTATTTGTTTTTTCGTATTATTTGGTATTAATATTTTATTTCTCCCTTGATATCTCAGATGTTCTTAGGAATTGACTATAAGTATATATGCTTTTACTATAATTATTATTAGAAATTACTCTATCTAAAGAAATATTGCTTCAGATTTAGTTGAGAGAGAAAAATGAATACAACTGAAGCAAATTTGTAGTAAAACGGTGTAATAGGTAGTTTTGTTTCGTGAAAATTTACAACTCTTTATCCAAGAAAAACTATAGTTTAAGGTTCACCAAAATGAATGAATTGATTGACCACACTTATTTTAACTACTTCATTACCTCTATTTTATCTTTAATTCGGCCAGTGTTTTCCATGCATTCCATTATTTTGCTGGTATAATACGCCTTTTCCTCCAAAAACATATCCTGTAGTCTTCTAACTTCTTTTTCTTTCTCTATTGCTTCGAGTTGTAGTTTCTCTTCGTCCGCTTTCATCCTCTGGATTATATCGACAGTGTTAGAGAAGTCATCGTAGGACTGCTTGTTTTTCAGTTCTTTAAACAGGTTCAACAATAAAGATTCAATAAAGGCACAATTTTTGGGAACAAGAAGGGCATTATCTAAAGTAGAGTTGATATTTTCCGTATCCTCCTTCTCTGAAAATCTTTCTGTCAGTGTCATGTATTTATGAACCAAGGTTTCTTGTCCAGGCCAGTCATAAATTTTTTTCAGTATAAATAATTGATCCAGCGCTTCTTTCAGAACACAAACGAATATTTCGATAACTATTCGTCTTGGTAAATATTCTTTGGAGTTTTTTTCGAGATTTTGTTCTAATTTTCCCTCGTCCATAATCAAAATAGAATCATCAATGTATTTGACGAGTCGTATGGAAAAAGTTTGATCAATATTTATACCCATATTCTATGGTACATCACTGGGCAAGAATTAATACAGTTATTTGATCGATAAGACAACTGTAGAAGACGAGTGTAGTAATGTCAATCCTTTATGTGAGACACATGGTCTGAACCCGTTTTTTTGTTGGGTAGAGATATCACATTGGTTTCTCAGAATAAAAAACAGTAACTGTTGAAATATCACACAGGTATTTTTATTCAAACAAAGCAAATTAATGCAACATAATTCATACTGATACATGTAATGTATTTAGTGGTTGACTATTTCATCTACAATTTCGTTCAATTTCGATATCAATGCTTCCAGAGTATTCTTTACTATTTTTTCGATTACTTCAACAATGACTGGTCCGAAGAAAACAGTGAAAACTTTCGTCATAGAATTGGTGAGCCAATCAATCATCGAATGCCAGTGAACTTGACGCTGATATCACTGAAAACGGAAGGATTTTGTATAATATGCCATGATTAATGAGTGATGATTATTTTCACTGAACAAATTTATGGAAAATCATCGAACAGTTCAGTTTTTTATTTTCTATAAACAGTGCACTGTACGCCGTAATTGAAAGTATGTTAACTTTGCTTACCCAGTGTCTTCCATGTCATAGTCTTCAAGTTTAGAATGGTAGTCGTTCAAATTAAAACTCAGTTTGGCATTGACGTTTATATTCTTGACGGACCCTTCTACTCCACCACTGATACTGATAAATGTAACTTTGGTGTGGTAATGGTAGTTGAACTGAAATGAGAAAAAATGTGAGAACGTTAACAGAAAACTCTACATAATCGTTTGTATTGTTTTATTTGGCTAATGGTAGAAAAATCTAGAAATGTGAACCAATTCATGTCAAGTGAAACGTTGTAAATCGAATAAAGAGAAAATTCCATTGTTGCAGGATGGGTGAATGTGGAATAAAAAATACGGAAAGAGTTGTTAAAACCAAAGGCCTTCTGATTGTCGTGATGGAAACTTTCATTATCTCTTCGTTAAGAGGATGAAGACATCAACATTTTTAACGATCTATCGAAACGGCATATTCATTGGAGATGATAAGTGAAAATAATAATAAGGTAAACTTCCGTAACTAATAGCCATGAGCTATCAACATATTTTTTTTGGAACTTACGTAGTTTGGCCTCCTGAACAAAAAATCCAAATGAAATTTTTGGCGGTCTCAACTAATTTCGGAGATATGGGCCTGTTTTTGAGTGATGAATGGCATTTTTTAGGACACATTTCTACCGCGGAAAAACACTCAAAATTCTTCCTTCTTCAAACTAACACAATGTACACACCCTAATTGACCTGTTTCACACTCTCTCTTTATTGAAAACGCTACTTTTTAGGAAAAAAACTCATCCTTCTTCCATGATCGCACATAACCTACAAATCTAGGCAAAATGGTTAGTGAATTTTATTCATGTCAAGTTGGTTTCTGGAAAAAAAGTGAGTGAATATTTTCCTTTTCATGTTGAAATTAAATGCAGAGGAAAGTTGGCTGTGCATATATGCAAAGTTCAAAGTAACCAACTTGACATAAATAAATTCACTAAACATTTTACATAAATATGTGTTGTATTGATGTTTTTAAAAGAAGGTTGAAATTTTGGATAACCATTGCCGTTTTTAATAAAAAAATAGTGTCAAACGGGTGAATTAGGGTGTGTACATTGTGTTATTTTAAAGAAGGAAGAATGTTGTGTTTTTTCCGCGGCAGAAATGTGTCCTAAAAAATTCCATTCATCACTCAAAAATAGGCCCATATCTCCGAAACTAATTGAGACCGCCAAAAATTTCATCTGGATTTTTTGTTCGGGAGGCCAAACTACGTAAGTTCCAAAAAAAATTATGTTGAGAGCTCGTGGCTATTAGTTAACGGAATTTTACCGAGACTTTTTCTGTATTTTATAAAATATTGAATTCTAAAATAAACTTCGTACCATTTACATAATTGTGATTTTGATATTGATTGGGTTCGGCAATAAAACATAAAACTCACAAATATCGGCGTTCAGTATACGAAAGGACGAAGAATGTATCTCAAAGGTGGGTTTTCAGGAGAGAATTTTGAACCTTCTGTCTCTCACGTTGCATTTCTCCTACAGAACTTGAATTACCAACAGTAACCATTCACTGAGTTGTTATTCAACATATTTACGAATTTAACGAAAAAAGATACATTTTGACATACGCCTTCTTGGATGTTGGCCGACGATATGGAATGTGGCTTTTTCAGTTCAATAATATATATCTCGATGATACTATATAATATCTCTAATACAGCAAATTCATTGGAAATATGGGAGAACCGAAACATTTGTATGATCAGTACGCGTCTACCTCTGCTATTCACCAGTGGCTAGATTATGATGTTCAAGGCTAGATTGAATAATGGTCAGCAATTTCTCCAGATCTGATACGTATTATCCGAGTGCGGGTTTTTTCTTATGTTGTGTTTTTTTCAGTTGCAGTTGAGGAGTTATTACGATATGACATAACTTCCAGAATATCTTCATAGTAACTTTGAATCGAGCCTGTCGAATATCGACGACTTAGTGTCACAGAAGCGTAACTACAAATTATTGATTTTGAGAAAAACAGAAATAACTAAATTTTACATCTTAATTCATCAATAACGACCATAATGTTCAGAATAGGATATATATTTTCAGATGAATATCTACTTGATATGCTGGAACAATGTCGAATATTTGAAAAACTTGATAATGATGAAAAATATTCCAAAATCACCGGAGTCTTTATAAAAAAATGTAGTTACGCTTTTGTGACACTAAGGCCTCGATAAGATATGGTTGGAATATAATAGTTATAGTCAGTTTTTCGACTACAATTACTGATGGAAACATTTTGAGTTGAACGAAATGTATCCAATAATCAATGCATTTTTTATCGCTGGTTTTTTTTCTACAGGACTGTATTGATCATTTTTTATTATTATTGTCGCTTACCTCAAGTATTCCAAAGGTAATGGGAAGCGATAAAGCAACTTTTTTCGCAGATTCGTCGAATTCAACTTCGACGTCACCACCTCTGCCAATAGTGTTCAGATCCTTCAATATCCCAGTTGTCAAATCAATGGTACCAGTTGGCTTCAACTATGATGAAACAAAATATGTACTTGTTCGCTATCATCAAATGTGGGGACAACTCGAATCATTCATTATATTCAAATCTTACCTTCAAAGTAGTGTCGGGCAAAGATACGGAATCGAGGTCATGTTCTAGAATGAGCCGATGATTATCGAAAATCTTGTCAACATATTCATTCACAGTTGCTGTTATGTCTGCTAGGCTGGGAAAGTAGGTGATGAGTAAAATATTCTTGACCCAACAAGTAGCAACGGGTCAATCTATCTTATGCTTTGTCTTCAGAAGAAACAAATCTTATTGAGCAAGTCAAGAGGTAATACAAAATAGAAAGAAGAAATGAAAACATACCAAAACAATGAAATAGTACTTGTCCGAGCAGAATATGAAATAAAATAAATAGGTAAGAAGGGTGCAAGTATATTGAAATAAAGGGTAGACATATTTTAATATCAACACAAGGTTTCACAATTAAAAAATTCTTCCATATTGTTATGGAAGATGATGAATATAAAGCAATTTTTGGCATTCTTTTGAGTATTATAATTTGATGGCACTGCAGTGTATTTTTCACGGTTTTTGTGGATTGAGCAGAACGTTTCTAATATAAAGATCTTAGTAACTGTGAGGATTCCGTGATTTTTGAAAAGCTTCCTGCAGGACTCGCCTGCTTTCACTTTACAAAGAGTCCTAATGGCTCTTTTTTGTGCGACTTGTATCATCTGCAATAATTGATTGCTGCATACTCCCCAGAATGCTATGGGCAGATGAAACCCAATGAGCGCAAAGTAGGCTATTTTAGCAGTAGTATAAAACTCAACTGTCGTGATATTATCCTAATGGCATAAAATCCGGAGGATAATTTCTTTGCATTTTCGATATTACTTGAGTCTAAGCTCAGGTCAGAAAGCTCGCAGCGAAATTTTATCAGATTCGTTTTAGAGGCGTTGAAAACAAGCAAGAATATTGTGATGAAATGTATGTTCATTTTTTAAATTTCAAAATATGGTGGTATCATCGGAAAATATATAATATCATCGGAGATATATTAATTTTTGTGATATCGTTTATACAAAGTAGGAACAGTGTGGGTCCGAGTACAGATCCGTGTGGTACACCACATTGAATTTCCTGAACAAGGGAGTGGTGCTAGTTTTTACCAGTTGGGCCTGATTTTCTAGGTAAGATTCAAACCACTGTTGGATATCTCTTCTAAAACAATAGTAATCAAGTTTGTCCATCAGTATTTTGTGATTTACACAGTCGAATTCCTTAGATACGTCATAAAATACTGTTGCGGCTGCCTCATTTTCATTAATCCCGCAATAAATTTTTCTGACAAAGGAGAGTATTGTATCAATAGTGCTTTTTTGCTTTTGAAAACAAAACTAGCAGAAGATTAGGAGTGAGTGATGATCCACCGAAAAAACAAGATCTATGCGCCTTGACCCTAGAGCAAAGAAGTAAATGATCGTAAGTTTTAATGAATTCAATGTTCGTAATTGGAATCGAAAGTGAAAATGCTGATAAAACATCAAGACTTTCGATAGCAATGTTATATTGCTTCTCAAAAAAAACTGTTTTCATTTTAATTCAGGAGTCTCGAAGTATTCAAATACAATTCTGCCAATGACATTTATATGAAAAGGTCCAGATATGTATAAACAGCAATAGAAAAAATTGTTCAGTGGATTTTTTTTGCATGAAGCAGATTCATGGTGTGTCTGTATACGAGAAGAAATGCTTTGTTGGGTAGCTTCATTTCATCCTTTTCTACGGTTGCTCCTTTTCTGAAATTATGGGCGAATATAAGTAGGTATTTTGATAATTTCCATAACTTCTTACTAGTCTTTCAAACGGATGTAATCCCAAAATATTATTTGTTTCAAAACCTCCGCTACTCAACCTTCCCATTTCGAGTGTAAGGGAAGAAAAAGAAATGTATTTTGGACGGCAATTTTGCACGTATGAATCGGCATATTTATCAAGGTTTCTAGGCATTTTCGTGTTGTTTTCTCTTACCTTACGTTTCCTTCGAATTTCTGCATCAGTTGCTGAACAAGCTCCTGCTGTAATATATCTGAACTATGTTCCTTCAGAGTTGACTGCAGTATTTTTTCAAAGTTGAGTGCGTTAACTTCTGAAACTTCGCTGGCAGAAAGAAACGAAATACACCAGCATTAAGGCTGCTAGCCCAAAATTTACGAAATTCATCTTGAAGTTGACACAATTAACACTTGAATGTTTCCAGATAGGTTTCACCAAGACATTTATACGTTATTTCTTGGGTGTGCCAAATATCGCAAATCTTACCTTTGGTATCACTAATCAATAATTTTTAATACTTGAGTGTTTTAAAGTAATTTGAATGTTTCACAATAATAGGTGTGCATCCATTTCTGTATTGATATAAGGCCACTCGTTAAAATAAGATAAGAATTTATCGTAGGTAAATTTATGACATTCCATCTAGTTATCCCATCCTCGTTACATGATTCCTCCAAGATTTCCGTTGAAAGTATGAATTGTACACCTCATATCAGAGTAGCCAAAGATAACTCTTTTTTTTCCAAAGATATCATTTCAAATTGCAACTTTGTCAATGCTGGTCACTCCGTTGCCTAAAATTCCTAACTTGACGGCTATGATCTCAGACGCCATCAGTGACAAAGATTGTATATGAAAATACGATGCAATTTTTGTAAACGAAATATTACTTGACTGATCGTAGTCAAGACGTAAGCAATTCGTGCTGGTATACCACAAGGTTCAGTGATCGGCCCTTTATTGTTCGTAATTTACACCGCTGACAACAATTACAACACAGTACTCAAAGTGCATCTATAGACCGAATTACCGAGTACTATCAATGATAATCTCGAAAGAATCAAGCAATGAAGATCTGGTAGAATTTCATAAAATCAGCTAAGGCAAAATCATTTCAAGTTTTGATTGGAGTTTTGACGTAATTACAAAAAATTTAAACACACCTATTATGATTGAGAAACATTCAAAGTATTTCGAAGCATTCGAGAATTAAAAATGATTGATTAGCGATATGAGATGTATGATATGTGATATTACTGCGGATGTTAAAAACACCTGAGAAACATACACATTTGAATATTTAAACGTATTGGTGAAATTTATCTGGAAACATTTAATTATCAATTTTTTCGTTCAATTTTAAGTTTTGGGCCGGCACACGTATTGTTGCTATCAACTGTGAGAGAACATAGTTAAGCAGCTTATAATATTACCACAAATGGGCTTATTGATCAGTTTGTATAGAAATTCCATAGGATAGGAAGGTAAGAAGAACTCAACCAGAATGACTAGAAAATTGTACATGACCATCCAAAATGTATTATTAATGGTTCTTCTTATATTCTAAATTCCCAGTACTCAATAGATTATTTTAAAATACATTCAACAAGTGACAGAAGCTATTGTATGGAATTATTTCAAAATATAAATAAAATGTTCTCAATTACATTGGAATATTTCATAGAGAATATGTGATGTAGGTACTCTTGAAATTGTTGAAACAAGAAATGTGTATAATTCAGCTGATCGTAAGCTGAAAATGAACTAAGTGTAGTTGGTCATATACAGGGCGAACTACGACCACTTACTGAAAATTATACAATGAGCTCTGCCGATCAATAAATGTGTGAAACTAATTGATATTCGCAAATTCGGACAAAACTAATTCTTTTGTATGTGTAGGACAGCCAGAATTTCTTCCGTTCCTCTTCTTCAATCAAAGGTAGTACTGAAGGTGGTGATTTGAAATGAATTTTTTTCATAATTCCCGAAATACTGCTGCAAAAGCTTCAGTACCATGGGTTCAGTATATTAGTCCAATTTTTCAGGACAAAGTCAGATAGTTATGACCGTTGAGTGTTCGGTTATGCTAAACTTTAGTTGAGGAGTTCCTCAAGGATCTGTTCTAGGGCTACTTCTTTTTTTCACATCATGTGAATGATTTAACCTGTATTAATATTTCAGGAAGGTTCACACTTTATGCAAATGACAAAATAATAACGTGGCATAAAAAATCTCAGTGAAGTAATAAGTGATGACATCAGGAAGGTTACGTGTTGATGTGAATGTAACCGATTAGCATTCATCATTCAAAAGACTGATGTGGTCACTTTCAAATGTAGTCTTGACGATTTATCAATGAATATAGGTATCATTGAGAATAAGAGCTTCACAAAATCTCTTGGAACTCATATTGATGGATAACTAAGGATTGAAGAATATATTACAGATGTAAAATATCTATGAGTGAATAGGCCTAATTACTCAATTAATCAATGCTTTGTGACCATGATATATCTTGTTACAATAAAAATAATATTTATATCTCTCCCAACAGGAATTTGCAGAATGAATTACTACACATCACAAACACGAAAATTTAATTTAATACTGCTGGCGTCGAATGAACTTTCCGTAAACGCCAACACAATGTTTTTTTGAGTACAAATTACATTTGATCCTTACGTATCAATGCCTTTGGCCCGGTCTATCAACAAAACACGGTAAAAACTAAAAATGACAAACCGTTGATAATTTGCGCGAAACAACAGGTGGAGAGTTCAAACTTAAAGGGGTTTTTCTGAAATTACACAGGTGTGTTTCCATATAGTCTAGTATCCCATTTTATATTTCGTGTCTAATTTGCATTGTATTCATCACGTAGCACCTGAAATAACAATTTAGAAAAATAACAATCACAAGAAATCATCAAAAAAAGCAAGATAATACTCTTTTATTATTTATTTTTCATCATCCAATTTGTGTTTTCTTTGTTTTCGTTATAGTTAACACACGGATGGGTGCAGGACACATTCAATTGTTTTGTTAACGGCATCCACTACTGAATCCAAAGAATTCTTCAACAACCAGTCGACAATATTCAGGATTATCGGTTTCAGAAATAATGTCACTACTGACGTCATTGCGTTGGTGATCCAATCCACTAAACCGTTACCAGTAAAATGAATTGAAATTTTCCTGAAAATAAAGGTAACAGCTAAATGACTGGTGTCTCATATGAATCTAAAATAATGCAAGTTCAGTCTGTCCCATCAATAAATAAGACATATCAAGAAAACTTGATATTTCCGAAGCACGTGTCTTCCAGGAAACAACTACTGCCTCAAACGGCCGCTGAATTGCATCTGTTATTCTTATGTCTGTTGGAATAGTAAAGGTATACAGTGTAGCTTTGTGATGTTTTCATAAAAAAATTGCGAAAGGCTTGACGTATTGCCTTTTAATGTTAAAAGAAACTACTTGATCTTGTTCAAACCTACGTTATCTGATAGATTAACCACTGATTTATTGTTTTATCTACCTTGTTCAGTAATTACGAAATGCATTTTTATCTGAATGATAATTATTCATAATTTGTTTCCTTTATCTTAATGTTGAATCAGAGTGAACCATTTATAACAGTATTTTGTTACCTCTCCTTTTCAAAACACCCTTGAATGTGGTTGTTTTCATTCCATTGAGAACTTAATGAATTATTAGATTTGTCTACCAATTATTTGATGATAATGATAATGATTCCTCACAATTTTTCAATACACTTTATAAATACACTTTAGTCTCTTGTGTTTCTATTTAGACCAATGTTAATTATTGATGGGTCGCTATGGCACTCGATATCGGTCTTAGTGGCATATTCTCTTTATGAATCTTTGAAAATTCATAGAGCCTTAGTGGTCATGAATTTTTCACTGTTCTTGTTAGTATCCAACCAAAGCATAGACGCCAGTCAGGGGAGTCTGTATTACTACAATTCTCTCTTCAATAAGATAGTCATATCTACCATTGAAAAACTTCCCAAATGAAACCACAGTTTTTCAGTATGATATTGATTTCAAGATAACTTGCCTACTTTTGATTCCCGATATCATTATCACTTCCAATATACTGTGAACTCACCCTGAATCTCTGATGTCAAAATGGTCAAGATGTGCCTTATAGCCTTTAAAATTGAAACTCAAAATTATATTAACTTTGACATCCTCCAGTTTTCCTTCTATTCCACCGATTATAGTTATTGGGAACACCTTGGTAGTGTAGTCATAGGTGAACTGAAAAAAGACATGCAGATATCAATATTAGTTCAGAAAATCGCAAAAACGATTTGTCATCAACACTGTTTGAAATGCTCCAAATTTCTTGAACTCACCATCAGGGCATCAAATTTTAGGGGTACTTCTAGTTCAATGGTCCTTCGACACGAACGGTATATGATTTTGGTATCGGCGTTTCTTGATAATGTTGACAAATTTTGTAACCAGCCATCAGATAACGTTATCTTTCCCCATGGAATCAACTACAAAAATTATTACGTATTATGGAGAATCAATGCAAATTCTAGGCTTTGAAAGATTGCAAGGAACAATATTTGTGAATATTTTCTGAATATCAATTTGTTTTATAACAGATATTTAGAAAATTTGGCAATCATTTTATTTCTCGAGGACATTTTTGATCGTTACAAAAAAATTATCTTCTGTTTTGTGAAGTGCTATGAGTGTACCCACCCGGTATGTTGTAATTTGAAAACAGTTTTTGAAAACATGTGAATATGATCGGGATTTGCCAGGATTACTCATGGAATACCGTAATACGCCATTGCCACATAAATGACATATTCACCTGCTCAACTCTTCTTGC
The DNA here is from genome assembly GCA_958502065.1 of Chrysolina americana. Classification (NCBI taxonomy): domain Eukaryota; kingdom Metazoa; phylum Arthropoda; class Insecta; order Coleoptera; family Chrysomelidae; genus Chrysolina; species Chrysolina americana. Next base: position 9,226,389 of record OY293410.1, read on the forward strand.
ACAAAACAGTTGAACGCCTCCAACCAGTGATTTTGAACCGTAATGAAATTATTGAGAAACGTCATGGAAGTTTTGATAAACAGAAACTTCATAGTGATGGTAATGCCAATTCTTGAATAAAACTCGTTTATAGTCCAAAATTGATGATGGTGGGTCTGATTTTCACATGTACGATCCTGAGGATACCGAAACCAACATGGATTTGAGTACCTACTTCAGATTCTCAAAAAATTGTAACTGAACCATCATGTATGGAATCGAATAATTCAAGTGCCTCTCAGGAATCTTCTTCAGCATTATCCATTATTCCAGTTTCCAATAACCAGTAAAAGAATTAGTAAGATTACAAAGTATTTGGATGACTACTACATTGGAAGTACTGTGGTGTTTGATGATAAAAATGAAGGTTTGGTCTGGGACTATTTCTTTTTTTTTCGAAGGAAAACGTTTTATAAGTCATACATCCGTAGTTATCGGTTTCTTTGTATATTCTGTTATCAGTTTATTACAGTTGAGTATCCGGGTTGATGGGGATTATTATTATCTTGAAACTAGATGTTAGAAAAACGAATTTAAAGTAACAATTCTATTAGTAGTTTCGGAGATACAGGGTGATGAAGTGGTAAAAAGGCAGTCATTTTTCAGAGTGGGTCCAAAAATCAACTAAAAACTTCTATATTTCACTCAAATTAAAATTCAAATTAAAATTCAAATTAAAATTCAAGTACTTCCTAATTAAGGTATGTGGAGAGCCACAATTGAATTATACGCTTGTAGCCGAAACTACAAACAGTATGACTTGAATGAAATGAGATGAAATTACCAGAAATTTGCTTTTTATTTCTATCATCATGTAATAATTCACAATTCCTTCTGTCATTTTGCACCGTGTGACTAGTGAATGGGCTCCCAATCAAAGTACGTTGAAAAAAGGCATCCTCTTTGGAAAAACTAACGTTTCACCACTTTAACATCCTGTATTTTCAAAATTGATAGGATGATGGAGTTGAGCCAATGAACTGTTGCTCAGGAAACAAGTACTGTATAGATAAAATCAGACAAGACTCATTTTACATAAGTGCGGGGTCGATTTTAGACAGTTCGAAGAAATTATATTTCTCATTTTAGTTTCACTCACATTTAAAGATTCACTTGGAAGCTCCACAGGGTCCAAGCCGCTTCTCATTATAAGTTTTTGTATATGTGCAATTACCTGGTCACTAAACTCATCAATGACAGCTATTATTTTGCCCCTGTGAAACAAATATAGAAATACAGAAGTAGAAGAGTCATACTGTTGCTAGAGTTAAAACGCACCAGATCTAGTGACTTTCGGAGACATAGTCAGTTTCTGGAGCCAAAAGTAACTAGATCTCCAGACTTTTGGTGCCGGCACCTTCGCCAAATTTGCGAAACTAGTTTTCAATTTTTGGCGAAGGCTAGTAAAAACATTGCCGCCTTTCACAAAGTTCTGCGCAATGAAAGTATGTCGAAGAAAACCACTCTTTGAGGTGAAGACAATGTCTTGAGGGTGGTAAAACATTGGAGAAGTCGTTCAAGGTAGTTTTAGTGTCTGTAAATCGTAAAAAATGAATATGTTGGGCCGCAATTCAATGAAAAACGGAAAATGCAAAACTGAAATGAAAGTGTGGACCAGCCAGGATTGGAACCCGGGACCCCCAATCTTCAATCGGGTGCACTAACAAAACCAGCGGCTCCACAGTCCTTGATCGTAAAGGTGGAAAAATTATAACTTTGTCTTTTTCCCCCACCTAACTGAACTTACTTCTTCTCACGACACCAACGGAGTGGAGGCATCTACTAATGGACCCCAATGATACACCCATAAGGTCTACTGACTTTTTGAATGCATTGAAGTAATTACAATTTTTTGGAAATGAAACAAATTATTTTGACAAAATTGAAATTATCTTTTCTCCTCACTATCCCTCCTGGTGGAGCATTTCCGGGGCAAATATCTGCCAGAAAACGAATACTTCCCTCTGCGAATACTAAATTACATCTGACCTTCCTTTGTACATTAAATATAATTTGAAAATTTCGTGTTTATAAGGAATAACCCTGTTTCTACATAATTATCAGATAACTACTCCTACATTTCTGATCTACATTTCGAGTTGTTAGATCTGACGGAGAAAAAGTGTTTTCTTACCCATCATCTGTAAGGTTTGGAAATGTTGTGTTTTTCCACTCGCGATGTATTTCAAAATCACCATTATGTAACTTACGAAGATACCGATCTTTTATTGTTTCCTGGCTGGTTAGAGAAACAGTTGCCAAAACAAAAAGAATGTTGAGAATCATTTTCATTGTCAAATTTGTTGCTCGGGACGTTTCTTACTAAAATGTGTTTGTTCTCAGTTGAATTGATCAGTCTTTATCATTTCTATGGAATTTGATATGTCAATCACGAAATATTTCAACATTCATGAATACTCACTCGATCTTTGGATTGGTGTTCATCATTTGTTTTCAATGGGTTGCATTGAAATCGATTTAAAATAATAATATTTTCAATCCGCGTGGTGTCTGTTTTCAATGTCTCAGAATCTACAAAATTTTCAAGTAGAAGCAACCAATTTCCTGTTGGCTTATACGAACTCATTCAGAGTGGGTCAGGTAACCATCGAAAATTTAACAACATTCATACTCAGCCAGTTATTGACCATTCTTCAACTATGATTTTGAAGAAATAGAAACTACCCAAAACACCAAACACTTATAGTGTCTATTGCCACTTCAACAGTATCACTTAAATTAGTGTGACACAAACCATTTTTTGACATAGATTATTGTTGACTTCTTTACAACTTTTGATACACGCTATTGAATGAACTCTAATTCATCAGGAATGGTAAGGAATGTTCACACAATAAGTTGACATTGATGGTATGTACTTATTCTTTGTGGTCCTATAACTGTTATGTGTGTTGTATCTCAAAGAACAGTATTGGGTCCTCTTTTCTTATATGTAAATACTATGGAGAAAATTATATTACCCACCCATTATTATAAAATAACAGAATTATTGCCTAGAAAATAGTAAAATGAATTCAATCCCAGTGATTTCAATTTAGTTTTCTGATGGCCTGAGAAAGTGCTAAGAATCGCACGTTGAAAGGTATCTAAGACCTCGTTAATCCTTAGCTCGCACAAGTTTCGACTTCTGAGGGCTGTCGTTTGTATGGAGATGACAGCTGATTAACGGAAAAAACAATTTTAAATAATTTTTAAATTTCAATATACGAGATGATAACAATATTTTTTTCCTCGGCCTCACTCGGAATAAGACATTTATTCAACGAAATGAACAGTAGATACAAACTCTATTGAATATTAATGATAATTTTTCAATTATTTGAATACTCCCATAGTAACATTACCGTGGTGTTGAAGATGATACCACTCTGAACAAGAAGTTTATGTTCTTTGATATTTTGTTGGTAATTCATAAATATTTTCTTTGAAGGTTAAATTTCTATCGATAATAATGCCCAGGTAATTAATATTTTCCATCAGTTCAACTCCCTCATTTTCAATAATTGTAATCATTTCAGTATCTTCAAACCCCGCATACTTTTTCTGGTTGCTAATTTGCATGAATTTCGTTCTTTTTGGATTAAGTTTCAACAAACTAGCGTTACATCATTGGAAAATATTTTCCAGATCCGCGTTGAGTGCATCTGTTAGGGTTTGTTGTATATCTTCAGAACAGAAATACAATAAAGTGTCATCGGCAAACAAATGGATTTGACAGTTTCCAACCGTGTGAATAATATTGTTGATATACAGCAGAATTAGTGATGGTCCCAATGTACTTCCTTGAGGTACGCTGTTTATATTTAGGACTTCATTCAATGTAGTGTCGGTAACTTTAGCTATCTGTTTTCAGTTCTACAAGTAATCATTGAGATAGTCGAGTGCTATTCCTGTTAAACTATACTTCTCTGGTTTGATAATTAATTTAGCCTTGTCAATTGTTTCAAATGCGCACTTGATGTCCAAGAATACAGCTCCAAGTATAACATTCTATTACGTACACAACTTCGCGGATGTTAATAATACTTTTGATACTTTGCCGGAGTTTCGATGGTATCTCGTGAGTTCTGAATTGAACGACGGAATCAACGCAAACAAAAGTCTCATTTCTAGATAAACCGATTTCACAGTGCCCTGTGTAATCATGCATGCTAACCAATGAAGTCCTTCATTTCGATGTTCGATATAATCATTAACTCTTGACGAGTTAGGCAGCAGACACACTGAGCAACCATGACCGACCGTCCACGACCGTCCAACTATGACCAAAATTTCCAACACCTCTATCCTTATCGGATAACTCTCACTGAATGATCGTCCTTAACCGGTTTTCGAAGACCATGTTTGAAATTGCATCTTCTGAAAATTTTGGTCGATCAGTGTGAGTTTGATAGTTTTTATTAATCCCTTTCAATTTTTGGTCGTTGCTGGACGGTAGCGGACGGTCGACGCTGGTCGGTCAGTGTGATTTTTAGTTTATGTAGTAGAAAAACATCATTGTCGGAATATATTCTGTTACGTATCTCGGTGACTGGTCCATTTGACATTCAAATTCACAGTGTCATATTTCTGACAGCGATACAATATTTCCCCCGAAATGGACCCCTTACCGAAAGAGATATACGATGAATTGCAGCAAGAGTTCCAGAAACTGAAACACCCCCAGCCCAGCAAGGACAAACCCGAGGAAAAATCGAAACAGGATTCAGGTGACGGTAACGATAAAGATGCAAATCCTTCTGAAAACCAATTTTCTCTTATAGCGTCAAAACTGGATGATATCTTGTCGAAGCTCAAGACGGACTCCTCGGACTACACCAAGGTACTCTCCATGTCAGCTTCCATCCTGTACGAGCGAGCAAAAATGGCGCTACACCAGAATTTGTACAAGAAATCCAGGGACTTCCTAGAGAAAGGACTAGATCTCGTTAAGGACGATATCGACAATCCTCAGATCATTTTTGTCTACCTGAGGATAATCAACTACCTCTCCTACGTGGTCTCCAGGATGGGAGACTTGGAGAAAGCCAGAACTCTTCTTGAAGCAGTGGTCAACAAAGAACTAGTGTGCGAGCCCACGGCTTACAGCACCGAAGATCTCTTCACCAGCAAAAAAAACGATCCAAGCACCAACAAGATCAAAGTCCAGAAGCTGATGATCAACAACATGCAGATGCTAGGTTGGATATATGGCAAGCAAGGCCTGGGGGATCAGTACGCCGATATGATCCACAGAAGTTTGCAGAAAGAGCTAGATCTGAACGACGGGGATCCAATTCAGTGGGCAATGAGGTGCTACAGACTTGCTTCCCTTTTTTTAGCACAGGATAAGTGGGAGAATGCTCGGTACCATCTGACAGCTGCGCAGGGTGTGCTGGATCCGTTGGAAATCGGGTTGTTGCCTAGCCCTTCCCTTTTCAAGGCACAAGCGGATTTGGCAAGAGTTTGGGTAAGTCTCAGTGGGTAATTTTTCATCCAGAGAGCATTAGATTAATTTGGAACTTCTTTGCTACAAGCCTATGCATTACGACCTTTTTAGATCTATTGTGTCTGCCTTCAAAATCGTTCTCTTTTTGGTCATGTATCCGTTTCGTCCACCACTGGGATCATCTGGTGCACAGATGGGTACAAGAAGGGTGAATCAGCCGGCGCTGGGGTATATGGGCAATATCCGAGAGCGGAACAATGTTACGCCCTAGTAAACTTTGACTCTGTATTTCAGGCAGAAGTTTTTGCCATTCTCGCCTGTGTAAGAGAAAATATCAGCAGAAGCTACCAAGGCCAGCAAATAACGATATGTACCGACAGCCAAGCAGCGATCAAGGCACTCACCTCATGCACAGTTAGTTCGCTGCTGGTGTCTAAGTGCATTGACGATCTGCAAAGGCTATATTTTGCCAATAAGGTGAAGCTACTTTGGGTGCCCGGTCATATCTGGCCAGACATGGTACGAAAAGCTCAACGATTGGACCAGAATCTATCCCAGAAGTTTCTAGATAATGTAATGTCAAAACCATGAAGGAAATCCTGCAAGTCAAATTCCAGGATGCATGGAAAGAGGCCCCAGGAATGAAACAATCGAAACTCCACATGGAAGGCCCTTCTACTCTTAGGTCCAAGACTCTACTCTCAATGAGCATAAATGAAATAAGAATAGTGGTAGGGCTTCTGACGGGTCAATGCCATCTCAACAAGCACCTCAAAATTATTTGTATCACGGATGATAACAAATGCAGATTGTGCTTGGAGGATAAGGAGTCAGCCACCCACATCCTCACGGAATACCCAGCAGTGGCAGCAATGCGGGAAGCGCACCTCGGGAGCATTGTTCTAAACCCGGAGAGTATGAGGAAGATATCGCTTAGAATGCTGGCTTCTTTTGCTCGCGAAATAAGCTACCTTCGAACCAGTTCCCAGTTGCGGTGGGTGCATAACGGACCCGAATGAGAGGCCTACATGCTTATGGTTCTGTCCATCCACAAAATTTATTCTATCTAAGGTCTCAAAGTGATCTTGCATTTATTATTCGGCTTCCAGACGTGTCAAAACACTACTTCCTAGGAGGTTAGGATTCCACATGTGGAGAAAACGGTCTTCCACTAGAAACAGATCACAGTCATGATTCTACTGGATATGAACAAGGCATTCATTCAACTGCAAATAGGTTGAGCGTTTGATTCATATGAATTTATTTCAAGCGGTAAATACTTTCCCAATGGCAAAAAAACAAAGGTGGATGTTCTAGGTCAATTATGGACTACAACTGTTCAGCGTCAGCAAAAAGGCACTCTTGGAGAAAATATGGGAAGAATCCGAAGAAATTCCCAAACCTGCAGAACCGTCGGTGGAGGATAATAAATTTCGTTTTGCCGGCATGGACCTGAAACTACCATCAGTTCCCGTTGAACTAATCGAAAAGATCGAAGGTGCTAGAGAGCTGTTTTCGCACACTCACAAATGGTTGAAGAGGGCACGTTTGTATTACACTCTCAGGGACTATCCTCTACAGTACGTGAACATAATATTGGAATTGAGCGAGCTTTACCGGTATCTGGCATTTTACGAAAAAGATTTGGATTCCCAGTACGAGGTCCACAAAAAAAGGTATGGTATGCTCTTTGGTTTCTGAATCAAAATATCAGTTAATATTCTGGTAGTAGTTGAAGTTCTTCAAGAGATATTTAGTTAACATAACTTGCTGCGTTAGAGAAAGAGGTGCAGGTTAAGCTGGTGGGTTTATAGTTGATTACATTCAAACATTCTATTTTATTCCTCAACATAAAATGGTCTTATATCATCTCATGATGATGTTTATGTTCTTGTCCTTGATGAATTTGATCTCATTCCGTGGAAGGATTCTGAATCATCCTAAAATGCTCACAGAGTTACTTTGGATTTGAGAGACCCACGTATCAACCAAGAATATCATTATAAAATTATAATAAGGACTAACGTATATGCTGCGTATCTTTTTTCACGTTCAGTCATATAAAGTTATTTCGTGAACATCGTCCAACAGGTACGAAACCCTAGAAACACTCAGCGCCATCTTACGAGAGGTTCGCCCTAACTGCTACACAGCCGTGAGCGTAGAAATCATCAGGGAAATCATGGAGGTCCAGATAGAACTGATGAATCTGAATTTGAAGAGACTCTACCACCCTAGCAATGAACCGCCTGCGGAGGAAACAGATTTGCAGAAACGTATTGCAACGGTTGCACACATCAACGCCAAAATCGAAAGTTTGTGCAACATCGACAACAGCGCTGCCGGTGGGACGGTGGCGGAAAATATAGTAACCATCCAGGGATTGGATGAAGATAATGGACAAAGAAATGATGGCGATAAAGTTTGCCAGATTGGAGAAGGGGAAGGTGCGGCTCAGGAAAAAACTACGTAGCTTGTTTGGAATGTGATGTATTTACTATACGGATTTGTTATTTTATGTAATTTATAACGATTATAACTGTGCTTTCATAGTAATAGTAGTAAATAGTAGGGTGCTTCACAATCTAGATAAGAAAAGTTATCGCTGATAACTACTTCAAGAAAGGATCAGTGGGAGACCTAGAGGGTATTCATCATGGGTCCACATCACTTCAACAACATTTTGGAGAACAGACCTAGTCAAACTTCTATCATCTACCACAGCACTCTGAGTAGGTTCTGAAAGATCCTACGTCTAAATATTGACATCTCAAATATTTATTCCCAAATAAACATTATGAATGCCCATTGACAAACAAAATATCACCATATAATATTACAGTCATTCGTTTCTAAAGTTACACTTATAAAATTCTCTCTCCTTCAGGTACAAAATATTCGTTTCCTGTGAATGTTTCAGTAAAGCTCGTTGAGTTGTGGTGCAAAATTTGATCGATGAAATAATTGACATCACTAACGATAGAGTTGGCAACATTTTTCATTATTCCTTCAATTATGGCTGTTAAAAGAGGATGCAGGATACCGGTTACAAATTTGGATAGGATATTTACCACTTCGTCAATAATTCCGTGTCCATCAAAAGTCAAAGTGATTGACCTGAAAAAAATAGGTTAGAAATTCAGTTATCTTTTTTATCTTTCACAAAGAATGGATGAAGGCTAGGTTATTTGATAAAAATTTATAGGGTGTTTCCAAATAAGTGCAAACGTTTTTATAGGATGATTTCTTGTGAAATATTCGGGTTCTTTCATGTGAACAAGACCTGTTCTCGCAATGTTACACGATTCCAAAAAATGAGACAAAAATAGTTTTCGGTTTTTTCTCGAAATGTCTGAAGAGTTGAAGTAATTGCATTTTGTAGGTATTTTCTACCAATAAAAGAGCTACAATGAATAATTTTTGGAATTTGTTGCAATCTCTACTCCATTTTTACCAGAACATTTCAATTAAACAACTTTTTCTTATTTAAAAATATGTGTTGAAAAAAAACATTTATTGCCAAACTTTTTTAACTCTTGTGATGATTCCGTAAAAACAATAGTTTCTTAATAAAAAAATTAAATACGACATCGTGCATAAAGAGATTTTTCTGCAAATGGAATCGAAAAAGTATGTGGCTTACACGTTTTATTTGCAAAAAATATTGCCATGAATCTAACAGATAATTCAACGTTCGTACAGGGTTCTGTTTCGGGTTTGTATTTTGTTTCAACAGGATATATTTATTTGACATTTTATACTGATGTTAATATAGTAAAACAGGGTGTTTCATAACTCAACCAAAATTGTAAAAAATGCGTGAGCCACCTCCTTGTTTTGACGTATGGAACTCTTACACTATATCCATTCGATCTCGAGGTCACTTGATACTGCTCCATTTCATCTTGTAGAGAGAGATACTTTTTCAAGACGCAATACTCCTTGCCCCAAACCACGGATATCATAGTCCAAAAACTTACGGAGAATTTTAATAGGAAAGAGGAGACTCTGAACTAATCAAGAAACAATCAATGAACCAGACTACCTGGGGCAGAATAAATACAATTATCAAGATGAAACCTCCAAACGATTTTTTTTTTTTTTTAAGAATTTGACTCATTATTCATGAGTGTATACACCGTTAAAAAATTTCGAACACGATGTGAAATACCTTGTAAGTATGGATTTTTTCACAGTTATATACTCACCCAGTGTTTGTAGTTTTCACATCTTCAAGTTTGGCCTTGTAGGTATTGAAATCAAACGATAGGTTAATTTTGGCCTTGAAATCATTAATTTTTCCTGTCATGCCTCCTTGAGGGCCTACGAGAAGCAGGATTACATGATAGTGGTAGGTAAACTGTAAGAGAGAAAAAAAAGAATGTTACTGTTGTTATTCTTGCTTATTTATCGCAGATTAGTCAGCGTAGTCAGTAGTAACGAGAAAACAAAAAACTAACATCGTGGTGTTGTAATATTTGAAACTCATTTGCTTAGAGAAACCTTCCACAAATCCAAAAAATATGAAAATAAGAATTGATAATAATAGTCTATGAAAGTTTGCAATATCAAGAATATAAACATTTTACATTGAATTTTCCTTTATGGTAAACGTTTCGGAGACCCATCCTTTTTCGTCCTCGAAAATGGTACAAAAATTCTGTTTTGCCCTAATGATTTTGAATAATTTGACATCTCGCCAGTATACTTTCAATTTATCTTTAATGAAGCAAATTTTTAATAATTTTGTCAAGACTCCAAAAAACTAGATTTCCATTTTTACGTAGATATTCTTTCCAAAAGTTTCTCATTACTTGTTTCCATATTTTTATATTTGGGTAAGAATAGAATGTAATGGAAAAAACTTAAACCCAACAAAACAGAGCAGATCAGAATAAGAAAAGTACAATAGATTTTATTCTCTCCAAGTAACTACAATTCACCAGAGTTAGAACAGATTTTTTTCTGTACATATTTGGACTAGAATAATAATAATAAATGGCTTGCTCGTAACTTTGGAAGTTTTTTTTTTTTAATTTCAAAGGAAGAGTAAATGATAAACCTCTAACACAAAAATTAAAGGCGTTCAAAGATTGTTAATCTAGATTTTACATGAAATTTTATTGAAATTTTTCACTTTCTGTGGTGTTTTTTCAAAAAAAATTGGAACAAAATTTAAAAAAAACGACCAAGTTTATTATGATCGGAAATTCTAGTCTCATTTGATATGACTGTCTGGTATCAAAAGATACATCATAAATTTATTGTTGGAACAAAGTATTTTTCCTGGAAAATTGAAACCGGCACTTGTTACCCCCATTTAAAAAAAAAATTTTCTGACCTTAATGAAAATTACAAAGGAATAATTTCACTTCTAAGCATTTCTAAGATTTTTTAATTGAACATTAAGAAACAGTTGGTATAATTTTTCTCTGCTAACAGACTTTTTTCGCCAAATCAATACGGATTCACCCAAAATAAAACTACCAAATTCATTCAATACGTCATGCATTGATTTCTGTAGATCTTTTGACAGTATAAATCATGTTTTTTTACTCCAGAAATTGGGAGATACGGTCTAATATGAGAGGCACGGTTTTGAGGCTTTTGGAATCATATCTGAAGAAAAGATTCAAAAAGAAGTTATTCGAAAAAGAGCTAGTCAGTCAACATCTATTGGCCTGTTCCACAGGGTTCAATACTTGTCCCCTCTCTTTTTCTCATTCACGCCAACAACCTGATGCAATACCTCGATATTGTTATAGTAATTCATTTAAGTGCTTATGCAGATGACACCAATTTCTTCATCACAGAGACAACACCCATTATTATTGAGATTATTTTTCAACTCGTGAAGACTTTGGTTTGATTGGTGTCATGATCCGTCATCAAACGACGTCATGCAATTCATTATTCTCGAATATCGGTCAAAGATATCAAAATAATAAACAATGATGAATGCATCTCTCTTCTGTTTGAGAGCAAATTGCGCGAATATCAAGTTCACTGCTATCCTTCCCCCACGACCAACATAACTAACGAATCCCTAGATAGTGAATAACTCGAGATGTTCAATCCTACTTTTCAATATCGCGTCTTTCCTCCGCCCACCGCATAAGATTATATCTATAAATTAAGGCAATAAACATGTCTCGCTAAGTGGGTTAAAGCAATAAAAATGTCTGCCGGACGCTATTAAAAACATGATTAATTATGCAAATGTCGTATTTTATTGCTTAGGGGAGAATAACGACGACACGAGTCCGAACGAATATTAGTATTAAAAACCGCGAATTTACCAGATCAATCAGTTCGTATTTGACCCGTGCCACGATCATCTAAGGAGTGCGTTACCAGTTCGTCGTCATGTATTAGTGCAACTGTTCGCGAAAATGTATGCTTCGGAGTATAGTTTATTCACTGCCGCGAATATCTTCTAGTTACAGGTGCGTTTGGAATAGTGCAGTATGTAGTCTAATCTATCGCGAACACCGGAGTGCCTCGGAGTATAGTCAAGGGAGTTTGAAATCACTTCGTCAGTAAAAACCGTAAGGTGAAACTATCGTACTATTAAAGGTTATCCAGAAACGATAATGAATATAATGTCTGAACAGATATAATGAGTGCGGAAAATTATGTGCCTTCTCGTGGAAATAAGCCGCCTTAAAAGACATCTGCATATATGGAACGGAACCTAATATTAAACCCTGATACAAAAGCTATGGCTCATATACTGGTTACTGAAAGTGAAATTATTATATTATTTTCACCTGTCGAGTGGATAATATTATGTTTGGTTGTAAGAGCTGTCCTTTATTTAGGAACCATGAATGGGTACAGCTATCATTTATATTGTACTGAAGGTTTATGTTTACTAGTACAGTGAAAGCAATTACTGTTACTTCGGATTTTGGTGTATTCTTATTTATAGGTATCATGTGTTTTGTGTATTTGATTGATTTGTGCTAATCAAAGTTTAAACTGATTAACCGATATGTTTATGTCTTATATGTCTGAATAATGTTTTATTGATTTATTTGCCTGATTTTATCGCATGTTACCTGTATAATGTATTGAAACATGTACTGTTAGTACACGTTTTGCTTGATATATTTTGTATATTCTGATATTTGATTACTAGGTGTGTAATTGGTATATATTGATTTATTGCGCAAAACAAAGGTATTTAGTAATGACTATGAGGTTGCTATCTTGGAAAGTATGTTTTATGTATGTGAACAAAAACATTTATGCGCTTACTACCATTATGTATTTAAGAGTATTTAATATACCTCTGTCAGTAGCAATAACGGCTAGTTGTGTAAGAAAGTATTTAAGGTGCTGTTTACTCTGCATTATATTATTAAATTGTGTGTTTGATACATGTTAAGGAGGTCTGACTTGCGGGATAGCAAATAGATCTAAAATGGAAATACGTGTATTCAATTCGGAACTAATCTATGTTTATTTAATATACTCATCGAATTAATCCATTATATTTTCTTTCTATACTCGAATTTCACTTATAACAGGACGTCACGTACTTTCTAGGACCATCAGGGGTATAACGTAGCCGCTCACGTTATATTCCTTATTGTTGTTAGGTTTCCCGACGTTTCGATACGCCTCGTCCATCATTAGACCAAGCACTGATGGCGAATGTGACTTTGCGTTTGAAACTCTAGGATATTCTAAACGGAGTAGAGCCTAAGGTCGATACACCGCTTTATAACATTACAAACCAAAAACCAGATTGGGATAGGTTTTGATTAAAATGTGATGATGTACTTACGTTAAGATTCGAGAAGAGTATGGGGAATTCCATTTTCAGGTTTTTGTGAGAATGTTGGTAGGTCAGTTTCACATCATCGTATCGGTTTATTGTTGAAATTCCGTGTAAATCTCCTTTGGTTAAAGTGATGGATGATCCTAGAAACTAGTTAAAAACAAAATTCAATTGAATTGTGAATTTGAACAAAATAAAAGTAATTATTTTTTGATGATACAAGGAGATGAAACGAAAACTTTCGATTCACACAATGATTAGATCTTTTTTTGCAGAAATGTCAAAGTCAAAGTCAAAGTTAAAGTCAAAGTTAAAATATACTTTATTGTCAGAAGTTATAAAAAACTTATAGACAAAGCTTTTTGGTTTTAGATTAATATTAAAATTGAATTCAATTAATTAATGATAAAAAGTATAATGGTGATACTCCCCAATATCTGCATATCATCCCAGATGAAGGAACACCACCACTATATGCGCTCCGGGGCGACTTGAGTACTTACATCTTCTTCAATGTCTTCCAGCTTCACTGGGTCCAATCCGTGTGATATTGCGAACTTTTCAATATTTACGAAAAGTTTATCGGCATATTCGTTACAAACTGCTGTGATTTCTCCCACATCGTTTAACCTAAAAAAAATTACAGAAGGAGTTTGTTAGCCGAACAGAAAAATCATCAGGATGAGGTAGGATTTTTCTTCTGGGAAGTTAACAATTTTGCCCTTTTTAATAAATAGACATGTTTTTCCAATTTTTAGTAGTATCTGGATTACTCATTTTTTGGTTGAGTCCTTGATTTGATGTGGATCAGAATAGAAAATGTTATTGATTTTGGGAAAATGGCAAAAACCAAAACAACCCCTCTTCAAATTCTGTCAATAACAATACATACCTCAATTTTTCTTCATATTCAACCAAAAATGTATCGGCTAACTCTTTATCTAAATCAAATTCGAATCCATTTGTTTGAATTTCACTAGCAAGTGAAAATGCAAAAATCGCGGCGAGTGAAATTAAACTTCTCATCTTTATAGAATGTAACTCGATTTTCAAACAAATCCAATTTCAAAACGAAACCTGTTTTATATTGCTCTCAAGCACTGAAAACAAGACAAGTACTTGATAGTCAAATTTGGTATTATCGAATCAATTGTAATCTGTAAACATGCACTTCAGATTGTTTTTGCTGTTTCACTATCTCAGAAATATTTTTGGTAGAACCTATAGATAGTTTATTAGATCATGATGTATTATGAAAGTATATTTATGACGAGTTAATACCGTAGTAAATACAAGTAAAGTCTAAGTAGAGAATGGTCACAATTTTTAATGTAGTATAGATAATCAATGCACTACCACACTACAAACATTCAGAAACTGAATCCGACAATAATGGTTGGATGATCATTATAACAACTGGTGGTGATTCTGCATTTTAATTTTGCTTACCGAAAGAGTCTTGAGTACTGTATTCGTTGTTAAGAGTATGTTCTGCGATAGCAAATTTTTTCGTGTGAATTGTGTTCTTTATTTCTTGTTTTAACAACACGTCCCGTTTGTCCTCCGCTGATCTCAAGTGATCTTTTAGTTTTTGTAAAGGTTTATAAACAGTTCTGAGCTCGAAATACTTGTAGTACGGCCTGGTCTGTAATAACATGGGGGCTGACATTTATACTTTTGAAATGGGGCTTGATGAGGTGAATGAAGTGAGAGTATCGAGATTCGGTGACACCCCCGTCGAAGTGTATTTTTAAGTTAAGGGTTGGTTATTCTGGCTTTTGTGTAGGCTACCCCTGTGCTTAACTATACTCTGGTCGGGTGACTTAGTAGTGGTTGTTTGCTTTAGTTTGAAGTAGAACCAAAGATATCGTCCCTTAACAATCTGGCGAAGTATTACAGTAATTCATGCAAAATAAAAGTGTCTGAGAGCACTAATTAACGAAAAATAATAACAATTGTTATCAACTGACCCAAAAATATTGTTATCATGCATGTCTTATCTAATCGCCGTATTGTATTATTGTGAAGACAAATCCGGGCGCCATATCGGATCATCTTTGCTCCTCTATCTGCATATCGAGTCCTTGTTCTTGCATAACAATCAATATGGTTGGAATGAGTTGATAAAGCCGATAATAGTCTAATACTTTATTTACTATGTGTATTAACAGACATGCGTTTATGAAAATGGAAAAATACGTTTGAAGATAGATGAAAAATAAAAAGCAGTTGTAAAAAACAAACAATGTTTTAATGCGAGTTGCATACTATACTTTTTCTACGGCAACATACCGTTCCCGTTTGATACTTGCAATGGCAATGCAGAAAGTGCAGCGGCTAGCCTGTCTGGGAATCACAAGGGCAATATTTACGTGCCCTTTTGCAGCCTTAGAGGCAATGCTAAACCTTCCGCCATATGTGTAATGAAAGAAGCAGCAAACAGTGCCTTCAGACTGAGCCAGACAAAAAACTTAAAAACAGGAGATCTGAACGGACACTTGAATATTTTGGAACACATTTTCCTTAGAAGCCATGTCTAAACCGACAAAAATTTCATGCCAGTTAGGTAGTAGTCATAAACAGCCACCAAACTTGCACAGAGAACAGACCTCAACTGGAAAGGGATGCATCAGTGTGGTACACAGATGGATCTAAGATGGACGAAAGGGTTGGAGTGGGCGTTACAGGACTAAATTTCAGGCTCTCAAAACCCCTTGGTAACACCCCAACCATCTTCCAAGCAGAAGTACATGCTATAGAATTATGTGTCCATGAATGCCTTGAAAGAGGCACTGGAAGGGCAGAAATCTATATACTGTGAGTCTTAGTTGACTTGAGACTGTAAACAATCCCTAAGACAACTGGTAGTAAACAATCAGGTCACCCTGATGTGGGTGTCACAGAGGAATCAAAGGCAACGAAGAAGCAGGTTGCCTTGCCAAAGAAGGGGCAAACACAATTTTCCGGCCCAGAACCCAGAGTTCCAACGTTGAGAAACCGATGAAATGAATAAAGTGCCAGGACAAAGACAAGCGAAAAGACTAGTGTGTTTATCGCCAAAGAAAGCTTCTCGAATTGGACAAGAAAGACTTGAAGATAATAATAAATATGCTTTATTGTCCAAAGAGTTAATCTTGTTGACAAAGTGAGATAAATCTATATCTAAATAAATGTGTAATAAAGAACATGAAAAACATGAAGTCAATTATAAACAGAGCACAAACAAAACAAACAAAAATTATAAAAATCACATTTTTATATTAAAATCCATCTAAATTATACACATACAACATCAAAATTTGTAACTAAAATTTATTTTTAAAAGACGTCTTCATAAAACTCTTGCAAACTATAATAGGGTCTATCACTTAAGAGGTCTCTAGTAGCCTTCCTGAAATGAGTGGCATCATTGGGCCGTGATGGTCATGACCGCTTGAGCGCTTGTCTCTTAACCTAAGGGTCATGGGTTCGATTCCCAGCATGGTCATCGGTCTCGTGCAAGGCATCACACGTTAAAAGGTAAGGGCTGCGTCTTCCCTAGCTCGGACAAGTCTTTTGAGGGTTGTACTCTTAACAGTGTGCTGCTGGTTGACGAAAATATCATTTTTTTTTTTTTTTATTTATATTCCTTACATGGTTTGGTAGGTGATTATACATCCTAAGACCGTTGTAAACAATAGAATCTTTGATAAGAGTTGAAGTGGGTATAGGGAGTTTGAGATCAGCGGTCTGTCGGGTGGCATAGTTAGATGATACCGAAGAATATTTTGATTTATGTTTATTTATTAAGCAAACCGGTTCCATGATAAAAATGGCATGTACTGTTAGAATTTTATTTTCCAGAAATAAGGACCTGCAAGACTCTCGTCGTTTAACCTTGTTAATACATTTATTGCTCTTTTTTGGAGAACAAAAACTGACTGTAAATGTGCGAATCTATCAATGAGAAATAGACAGTTTTTGCTGCAGAGGAGCCAAGTTCGGTTGAGGTTACTCTTACTGCGTAACACCCTGAAGAAAGCTTTTTTTTGAGCGAAGTAATGTGGTCATCAAACCTGAGCTTGTTATCTATAGATATCCCTAGAAATATAGTGTTACTTTTGTTTTCTATCACGCAACTGTTTGGGGACATCGGAAGGATATTATGTTAGTTTTTGAGATGTTGAACGATAACAAATTTGAATCACACCAATCTTTGAGTTTTTTAACATCTGAACTGATGATTTCATGAAGATCTTCCGTAATTTTTTCATGCCATAATATAGTTGTGTCGTCCGCAAATAAGACCGCTGCTGTCACTTCTCGGCTATTAATGTTGTGATAAACTTGGTTTAAAAAAAAAAATATTGCATCATGGGTATTCTTTTTTGACTGAGATCCAAACTGATCACAACTGATTATATTGTTTAATGACAAGAAGTCAGATAAACGATTTTTTACTATTTTTTCTATAATTTTGGCCAACGAAGGGATGAAGGCTATAGGGCGAAAGTTCGAATTTATTACTGCTACCAAGGTATTCATAGCACTATCAGGGAGATTTTCAAATATTCTCATAGAAATTTCATCAACTCCGGATGCCTTTTTATTTTTTATGGAACAAGATGGTAAGGGGACTTCTCACTGGACACTGCCCTCTGGGGTACCACCACAAAAAGATGGGCAAATCAGAGAGTGATAGTTGCCGCTACCACGAGAACTTCGCGGAAACTGTAGAACATTTGCTGTGCGAATGCCCAGCGCTCTTCTGCAAGAGGCTTAAGTTCTTGGAAGGGGCCTTCGTAACGCCCTTCACCATCAGGAACTTAGCTCCCAGTAAACTGATAATTTTCGCAAGAAGTCTCGGAATCCCAAGGCTCACGCACAAAAGAACCTATAGGTCGAAGAGGTTGCACAGCCTGTACGTCTTTGAATGATACACTTTTCTTTTTGATAATTGATGAATAACCATATACCATGCATTAACATTTCGTAGTATTGGCCAGTCACAGTGATATTTCGTACAATTTTGGTTTTACTGTCTGCTGTTGCTACTGAAACAGCTGAAAAAAGATCGATGAAATGAGTAATTTTCATTTTATGCAATTTATATCTTTTATATTTTACGCTAATAATTGATGCAAGCTACAATGTAAATTACTTCACTTAAATATATTCCTTTGATCAGAATTGTCGAATCGGTGGGAATTCGGTCGGAATGTTGAAGAAAACCAAATTTTAAATTGTCGACGTTTCGAAACTATATTGTTTCATCTTCAGGACTATTTAGGGTGGTTAACTCGTAGAACCACCCTGAGTACTGCGGAAAGATTCTTTATTCTGCAAAAGTATGCAGTCAGAATCATTGCACAAATTGGATGGAGACAATTATGTAGGAATAAATTCAAGGAATCGAAAATACTCACCATAAAATTGTAGTTTAAAGAAATTCCGTTTTGATTCGTTAATTATTTTGACGGCTTTATTATAGAGAATTCAGTCTACTTCCTATTTGGTTGAAACAAATTTTGAATAGGCTCCATTTCTTCAATCAGTATAGTTAATCATTAAATCATTGTTTCTTAGAGTTGTCTGCAATCACATCACATTAAAGAAGAAAATATTATTGACAGTTTTCTGGTTTGTGGCGAAATCGATATTTTTATACTTTCAATATAAATTTAACTCTATGGTCCTATATAATATAATCTTTCACTGTTTAAGGTGTCATGTTGTAAATTCATAAATCAACTATTTCAGTCCATTATTTTCAATTGAGGCTTTGTTACATTTTTGTCAAATGTATTTTCACCGTATTATTTGTTAAAATATCTAGTGATGTCAACACTATAATTACTATTTGCCAACTTTGGAGTTCACATATCAGTTAAGAGTTATAAATAACAACTGAGATACTATCAATTTATTCTAAGCTGTGATTACATTCTCTTCTCGAAACTATCGACTATGCAGCTGACATGTGCATAGTTTAGATGTGAAAACATATGCGGGAATATACAACCTTCTCTCGAAAGATAAAATTTTTTTGTACGCCCCATTCACATCCAAGTGTTTGACAACGGTATAAAATTGCCTTGAAGTTTTAATGTTAAATTTTTCAATTATAAACTCTCTAGATTTATTTCTCGCCATCTCTAACAGAGATGGTACCCTTGGTAGGTGCAGTATCTTGAACGTTACGTAGTCGTCTTTGTTCAAATCCAGATACCCTGCCATCAACTTGGGATAAATGCAGTAATCCAACACCTGGTAGATGGCGTTGTGCAGGTATTCTATATGGATCATTTCGACAAGTTGATCTAGGAGAACGTTCATATTGTTCTGTACGTCATAAATGAGTCTAGATGTATCCGGGGGTCTTCTTCCAATGAACTTAATATCCATGTGCAGCATACTTTTGAAGAGGTCGCAGTAACCAAAGTGCAAGAAAACTTTGCTCATATCGAAACTGGTCACCACATAGCCATAGGTAAGTAACCTGCAGGTTAACTTCGTCAGTTGGTCGATGGAAAGCTGGTGGAAGAAGTCGCAAAATCTGACGATCACCATGTAGAAATCCTCCGCGGTGCTTATAGAATCCACAACTTGCTCCAAATTGTCGCTGTCGATGATGATATCCACGTACTGCTTGAAGACCTCCTTCCGCAAGGTTCCGCTTATCCTCCACAAGATACTCCCCAGAGCCATGTCGTCTCCGTCATATTTGAGCCTCTCCCACACCAGCTTGAAGTTTTTCGCGTTAGGAAATTGCAGACACAGCGAAAAAGCATCCACCAGATCGTATCCGTAAGCGTAGTTTACATCTGCTCCCCCCTCGATGATGTCTTCAACGAATGGCGATAGGTTCCGTATCGCCAATGCCAAAGTGCTGGTGTGATCGTAAGTTTCGATGTTGAAATCGTCGACGTAGTCGAGCAAAATGGCCTGTATCTCCACGTTCCTGCTGACGATGGCTTTCATGAAAGGAGTAAGGTTGTTGACACCTCTCACATTGGCATCCGCGTTGTAATACAGTAGCATGCACACTGTTTCTATGCATTCCTCTGCTATAGCGTCGCTAACAGGAGTATCTCCACTGTAGTCCTTCGCGTCTAAGTGAGCTCCGTGGAGGATGAGCTCGTGAGCTGTGTCGGGGTAGATAACGGAAAGGTGAAGCGGCGTGACGTCTTCGTAGTTTTGGAGGTTGACGTTTGCGCCAAGGTAAATGAGCTTTTTGGCAGCATCGAGGTTTTCTAGTTTTAGCGATAGGAGTAGAGGGGTTTCCCCGTGGAAGTTCTGTTCGTTCACGTCAATGGTCGGTTGGACCAGCAGGAAGTTGAGAATTTCGGAGCTGAAACAAGTTTAGATACGTTTAATATATCTGCATATCGGAAGCACACTGTCTTAAGTCCATTTCAGATAATTTTTAGGTTACATTTAGTTTTACTCGCAGATTTTCGATTTACATATTTAGAGGTGAGTATAAATGCTATGTAGATATTAAAGAAATGGAGACAAACGTGAAAGTATTCTCAATTCCTTTTTGAAGGGCACATTGTAACGAATATCATTATTGATATGACGTTCTGATAATGTTTGAGTATCAACTCCGTGAGGATTATCAATAGTTACTTGGAGTCTCATTATGATAATAATAATGATAAACGTCTTCATTACAACAATCTTACAATATTACGATATTTACTGCTTATCATTTTGATCTACCTGCTTTTTATTGTCAATTCTATCAAGGTGGGTGTTTAATGTCGTGTATTGCGACTTCCAGTTGCAGTGAGAAACGGTTACACTTGGAGAACTCAAATTTGGTAGCTCAATTCAATAAAGATTGGAGTAAAGATTGAATTAATTGGGATTTTTTTCATTTCGAATACTGAAATTTTTTTGGTCAGTAAAGAAAATAAGCCAATTCTAGCTCCTGCTCTATGTCAATCTAAAGACTGATAAAAATAGTGCAACTTCCGATTGAAAACGAATATCCAGACAATATCGTTTGGGAGACTAATTGGAAGTCAGAAATGAGCTACGCATAATAGCCAAATCCGAATATATGGCGCGAAACAGTTCCTAATTTACCAACATTCTTACTTATTTCTTAGTTCGGCAGTTTTCGGATAGAAAGCACCATTGTATATTCCATTCATAAAATGTTCTCAATGAAACAGGAATGTGATTTTGATAACACCGGTAGGAGGAGCAGGTCAAGAAAATGAAATGAAATGAAATAAAGAAAGAGGTTTGTGTTGTTTCGGATCCCCAGATGAATCATAAGCGTATTATGGAGCGTTATTTGAGGAAGAATAAATAAAAATCAATTTAACAATCAATGAAGCAAAACGTGCCAATACCCAAAATGAAAACTTTTCTTTCTGGAAAACAAAATTCAACTAGAAATAAAAAAAGATTATTCAAGCCACATGCAGGGGATTTCCGGTGCTCTAGTTTATATTCGATTCTTCCAGTCTAACAAAATTTTTTCATCAAAATAGTCGATCAGTCAGTGATTATTATCATCACTCTATTATTATTTCTAAAGGTCTCACTCATTGTCTTGATCTAACATTTAAACTTACTTATTCCTTAACAGAGCCACATGTAAAGGAGTATTACCGGTGCTGTCGTTCACGTTTATCGATTTTCCCAATCTAACGAAACGTTTAACTTTTTCGAAGTCTTCTTCGACTACTGCTCTCAACACCCCGTATACCAATAGAGGATCCTCGGTTTCCCCGACTTCATAGTCCGTATATTGCTTGTCCTGAAACGACTGATATCACTATTTTTTATTTTTATTCAAGGACAGCGTACCACTTCGAGAAATAATTCTTCCTCAAATTTATTTCTAGTTGAAGCCATGTTATATTATTTAATTGCATCGCTGCGAATTTGTGTTTTCTATTTTTGGATAGTCAGATAAGTGCGACAGAAACGGTTCTATAAATGTTTCGTTTGCGTATAGTTGCCAAAAGCAATGCGTGATTTTTTAACTAATCCAATCCGGAAAAAAATACGAACGTGGACAGTAAGAAAACTGTATGGGATTGTACAATAGTAGTATCGGAATCCAGTGACAGCTAGTAGATCATGACGACTCTGTTCTATCGGATCATTCTTCATAATCTTCTGGGGATATGGAGAAAGATTGAACTTCCTCCCAAAGCAGTTTACTTGGTGATTGGTGTCAGAAATATCATTTTGTTGTTGGGATAAAACTCTAGATTTGCAGTATTTTATGATTCACCAGAGATTTTGCGTCTTTCTAACCAGTAGAAACTTTAAATAGCTGTATTGCTGTGCGAACTGGAAGGATTTTCAAGTCATGAAATCACATCACACAGTTCGCAAGTGGCAAGTGGGCAATAATTCTTGGGCTTCGGATACCTGATGAGAATAATCAAGAAGTATGGTTTCCGGGCTTTGGAGCTGTGGTTGGTTCAACTCCGTGTAGGCGGTGTGTATGGACGTTTCGCTCACAACTGCGGTGAGCATCTTCAGCGGGGAAACTATTTTTTGCTTGTGTTTCCATTGCTTCTCTATTAAGGCGGGCGTAGTAGTGTCTTGTAGTCGACAACACTTCCGTATTCTGGAACTGGATATCATGGCTACCCTCTCCGTAGACGTGCAATGCAACGGCAGACTTTTCTATCTGGTGCCGATGTATACAGACTCACACACGAGCACGAAACGTAGGAAAGATTTACTTTGTGGTATTGTGCTGTTGCCGTCATATCGATGCAACCTTGGCTTACTAGCCCCTGCAAATTTCCTGACGGGTGTAACCATTGGCTTGTAATACGTCATTGAGATGCCGTAGCTATGAATTCAGAAGAACATGCTCACAGATGCGTTGCGCTCTGTTGTTTAAAGTTTTTCAGACTACACGTTTCTGCCATGGGTGGTGGTTTGAGTGTGGGTATGTATGGGTTTTCTGTAGACTTTGTGGCCCAAAGTTCCATCTGGTTGTCTGATGACCAAGACATCCAGAAAAGGCAGTTGTCCATCTGACTGAATTTTATGGTGTTGGCTATTGAGGTGGTTGAGAAACCCTTCCATGTGGTCACACCACAAACGTGTCATCTACGTAGCGAAATCATGTAGACGGTCGATTTTGCGCCGAATCCAGTGCTTTTTGTTGAAAACGTCTCTATATACAGGTTCACCACTAGGCTGAGAGGGCTGCCCATGTTGAAACAAGTCAGCAAAGTCGTACGAGGGAACATTTGACGTGGAAGAGAAGAGAGCTTTCATTTTATGCCTGAAAGGATGTCACGTAGTTTTTAGATTATCATACAAAATTAACTGAAAAAGGATTACTTATCTCCGTTATCTCCGGATTTGAAAGCAAAGTTTCAAACTGAATTGCTTATTTATGTTATTGAAAGTGCGTGTATACTTATTCCCTCAAATAATCACTAATATCGATTTTATTTCCAATTACACGTTCTTAGCGGGGCGATTGAGAACGGTTTGCCGAACAACACTACAGTTTGACATTGGGTTAAAACAAGGCAAACTGATCAATCTAACCGGTTAGGGCCATTTTTATAGGTAAAGTTACTGCGCATTGAATTTAAGACAAATTGAAACATTGGAATTCAATCACAAGCTTGGGAAGGAGTTCCGTGTACCATAGAATTCTATAGTTCACATGTCTCTGCCTCTCCCATGACATCAAGCATAGTGTCATCTCACTTATTTGATGAAAAGTTGAATTCTATGATACACGGAATCCCACTTCGCTATTCCGCGTTCGCCTAGTCTGTAATCGGCTCAAGCCACGGGCTCACGAAGCATATTTTCTGGTAAATGGTAATGTCTGTGAAACAAGAAGAAGTCGATAACCGTGACGGGCGACGGACTGTTGACAGTAATGTAAAAATGTAAAGATAAACACTGAACAGTTATCTGTAAAAAAATCCAAAATATGGAGAAATATGCTGAAATTTAAGGATTTTTTGGGAACAAAACTGTTGTCCATCACCTTATTTTGTTTCTACTGATATTTATCTAGATAATTGCCTCCTAGGTTAGGAGAGTCAATTGATCACTGCTGATAGTCTGCATTTTCAATGTTCAGTAGAAAAAACCAATTGATAAAAAAGACAGGGGAGTCCGGAATTGGAAGATATGATTTTTTGAGACAACTCATTCACGAATTCACCACCACTACTTCATACGGTAGAAGTAATTTATTTCATTTTTACCTATGGATTTAATTTATTTTTTTGTTGCAGAGTGCAAGAAGCAGACTTTGGCCAATTTAGCCAACTTCGCTTATGATCCAATCAACTACGAGTTCATAAAGCAGCTGCATCTAATTGATTTATTTTTGGCTGAACTTTCAGACAACAACGAAGAGCTCATACACTTTGCGCTTTCTGGATTGTGCAATATTGCTTGTGGTATGTACAGTAGGATGTTAAAGGACTGATGCCTTTCACAAATTATCATTTACAGATCCTGGTAGTCGAGAATATATAATATCACTCAATGGTGTGAAATTAGTAACCTCATACCTGCTTCATAAAAACGAAGAAATATCTCTGAATGCTCTTACCACTTTATATTATCTTTTTGAATCGGAGACTGCTGTTATACCTGAAGGGCTGGAACAAACTGTTTTTCAGTACGAAGGGAATCCTAATGCACGCCTGAAAAATTTAGGAAAAGTGTTCTTGCAGACCTATTTCACAAAATCATGATGAAAACTAGTAGGGTATTTGCAAGGAGTTTATCCAATGTGGCATCAAAATTCAAGAAATTTGTTGCTGGTGACAAAGTTACCATCACAAGAACAATATCTAGAGAAGATTTGGATACATTTTCCCAACTTAGCGGTGATACCAATCCTATTCACAATACTGGGGATGTGCCAATAGTACATGGAGCATTTTTGAATTCTATCGTCTCTGGAGTTATTGGTACAAAATTACCTGGTCCAGGCACAATGGTTGTCCAGCAGACATTGAATTTTCCTAATAAATGTTTTGTAGGTGAATCTGTCAAGGTTACAGTGAGAATTATTGAAGATAGAAAAATTATAAGGGTTGATTTCAGTTGTGATGTTGAAAGTGGTGAGAAAACTGTTCTGTTTGGCAGTGCCAAGTTGATAATGAATAAATAAAGTTTTAAGACAATAAATAAAAGTAATTTTCAACATATTCTAATTTATATAGTTATAGTTTTACAATGATGAATCCTGGAGCAATGTTAATATTGTCTTTCACCAACAAGAGTCAATGAAGTATGGGATAAGGTTGTTCACATTTATGTCCTCAATAAGTTATTGTCACTTTTTGAATTTATACAAAATTCAAATTGATTAAATGCATTTTATAGTTTCAAACATTTTCTCTAGTTTGAAATAAATGGTTTTTATGAAAATCTATACAAAAATTTGTACTTGAAAGATTTGAAAATTGATTCATTTGTTTGTAATTCTCCACCTGTTTGAATCCTTGCAATTATATTTATGTGTAAACTTCTAGATCAATCAATCATGCATGATTCATCAGAGGTGTTTCCTTGTTGATCTAACAGTATGACACTGCAGCTAAAAAGGCTTGTTTCCATCTGGTAATAACTCTCCCCAGTGTCTGAACAGTTACAAGGGAGAATGAATATAAACAAGAACTCTAAAAGGACAAACTAATTTGTTCAATTGGGGTTTTGTTTCAGAAACTGCTCTGGAAAAAACATTCGACAGTTCATAATTTTTATGAATAATTACTTATTTATTTTTCAAGAAGCATGCCAACGCCTTAAACGGAATCAAATCAAAAAACATACGATGTCATAAAACATCAAAGAAAATATATTGACTAATAGTAATAGACGACATTTCCATGCTTTATAAAAAATATAAACTTGTATTTGTAGGTCGGCGATCATTATTTAGCTTCTTCAAGGGTATGCAACCTATGATACACCGTAATGTCGGATCATGTATAATTACTTGCATACGCATTCAGATTCCGGGCGTACATTTTATGGCGTTTTTTCAGCAGAATAAAGTGTATGCTGTTTCAGTGGGAATTATATAAAAAATTAAAACCATTACTCTATTGGTAATAAAGGCGGATTTATCGGATTCATAATGCACAATTTAATGCATATGCATAATTTTAAAGTACAATTTACCTATAAACATTTCAATACTCAGATTCATATGAAACCATTTAGGAATTATAAATTATGAAAAGGGTAAATTGTTTAAATGGGCATATTATTAAGAGTTTTTTTTACATTGCATTACATGAAAGTGAAACAATAGACACTGAACGGCATATAAATTTATTCATTTGATCTGGTTTCCTGCCACATAAACGTTGAAAATGTTTCTGTCATCTCCTATATAGATGAATTTTTGTAATAATTCCAGAGGGGAACAATCCAAAAGATAATCCACTGAACAGGAATCAACATTCAAATCGATGATCAAAGCGTCAAACTGCTTACCAACTTGGAAATTGCCAATTTCGTTATCTAGGGACAATGCTGAAATAATTGAAACAAAACATTATTGAATTCAACAAATTGAATGTAATTTTTATGAGACTATAATATATTGATATCAACGAGGGTAGAATTATTTAAAGTCCGTCGTTACGTTTTGAAGAATAGATTTGGATGATCGTTGCTAGCAAAATTACAAGCAATGTGAATATACAATAAAATGAATGGAATGCTAAAGTGTAGTTGGAGACCAGAATGGATGACATGAAGTAGCAATTGTTCATTAAATTGAAACAAAATCAATAAATCTCACCTTCTGCTCCCCCCAAAGTTCCCAAGTAGAAAACGTCTTCGTATGTCAGAGGAACATAAGACTTTTCCGTGAACGAAATGTGTATTGATACATCGAGGGCAGCTTTCATCGTTTTCACTATAGATGGCGTTGGTCCTCCTGAAACGTCTGACAAGAAATTTCATATAAGTAAGCATTTCTGCAATGTTTGAAGAGCATCCTAAGAACTAAGGAAACGGAGATACGGAAAAGTGTTATCTTCACGGGTTATTTTAGGGCCATCTTCATGGTAATACTGAAACCGCTGATAATATTGAATTAGAATCACTGTTTAAGTTGCTTGGGATTTTTTTATAACGTTTCAAAAGCGCGAGTGGTTCTTCAGTAGTATACGGAATTGTTGTTGGGGGTATTTATTTCTAATTCTGAGGGTTTGGTTGTTGTCATCAATGTATGCAGAGTGGAAATTTCAGAAAACAAGTCATCATAGGAGAAAAAGGAAATTAATATTATGAAATGCTCATTAAGTAATACCTGTTCCTAATCCTACTTTCAATCCAAAACTTGACAATCTTTTCACGTCACACAATCCTGATTTCAAACACGTATTCGAGTCTGGACAGTGCGAAATTGCAGTTTTTCGTTTTGCTAACAATTCCAATTCTTCATCTGTTAAATATATCCCATGAGCCAAAACAGTCTGTCAACAAAACAATGTATTAGTAATTGGTTAAAAAATATAATTGTTTTTGAAATTACTGACAGTGCAGTGCAAATACCAGGTAAAAAAATAATCAGATCTGAGTTCGTGTAAGACATTTGTATGCTGAAAACGAGTAGAGAAAGTGAAAAATATGTGGTTATTATCTCATGTCGTCCTATTGCTGTACCATTTATATTTACCTTGGACGTCAATAGATCAGCTTCGTCATATACATTTGCATATGGCATTTTGTATTTTGCTACAACCATGCTTACTTCAGTGGTGTTTTCTGCGATATGACTCTGGAAATGAGCTATTTGATAAAACACGTTTTTATGAAAGTCTTTCGATTCATCTTACTTGGATGTGTAAATCCTCCTTTTTGGCTATTTGGCCCAGTTCTTTCATCAAATCCATTTCTACGCTCAACGCAAATCTGGGAGTTATGATCGGTTTGATCAAATCTGTCTAAAACATTTAAAAAAAATTGTATTAACTATATCATGAATATATGCGTTACAATGAGTTATTAATTTTTGGAATTGATTCTTACGATAAATACACTCAAGTAGCTGATGAAAATATTGAAAACAAGTTTGACGTTCTGAATATTCTTAGGTTGGAATTAAAAATAATGTGAAATAGTAAATTTTATCTAAGAATTCCATATGAAAAAATGAATACGTTTCATTGTCTTCAATGATATTAATCCTTAAGGTATATTAAACAGTTCTATTGCCACGAAATTCTTACCTTTTTCGATTTGACATAATCAACAAAATCCAACGTATTAGAAATTGATTCTTCTGGGGTTTCGATGTAGTCAGCAGGAGCTTCAATAGTCATGTTGATTTTACCCACTAAGGCCCTTTGCCCAATTTTTACTAATGAATCTACTAAAATCTTGCTACTGTCATTGAAAAGGGAACCAAAATAACAAGCCGTGGTTGTTCCATTCTCAAGGGTTCTTTTCTGTAAAAAAATCACGCCTTGAACGAGGAAATTGTTGAACAGGATTAAATTACGACAAAATTATCAGAGCGGCGATATATTTTCAAACATTATATCTTCGATTGTTGGGAAAATAAATCGCAGAGTCTGTTCAAATGTATCTCAAGCTGAAGTTACGTTTACATCACTGTGAATAATAACAGAGCATACACAGATCACTGCATTGAATCAAATTTTCATTTTTTGTTCATAAATAGCTTCAAGAGTGTGTACAATTTTGTCCTTACTCGACTTTTTGTTTCTTCGCAATGTGTCAAAATACATTTTCAGGTTGTCATTCATGCACAATTGATCACCCAGAAATTGGTTTCCAATACTCTAATAATGAACTTTTATCGCATATTAGAACAATCAAGAGGATTTTTTCGTAACAAAAATACTAGTAGGAAACCGACTGTGCCATCACATGAAAGTCAGTCCGTTGTTGTATTCCGTTATGTATTGGATTCGCAACTGTCATTCATTAATTTTTTATAAACATTTGAAAACAAAAATTAAAACCTGTTTTTTTTTGCTAATAAAATGAAAATTCACACAACAATCTTCTAAAGAATGCGTAACGTGATAATACGCTTCCCCCATCTCCCGGCCTCTCCTACTACTCGACCGCTTACACGGGCTCGGCCGTTTTCAGTTAGGTATGCAAGCATTTTTCACCCATTTCGCAGCATTGTATGTACACTCATTCTCTGAATTCCCTTTTATACGCTACTGTCTTGTAATCCATAGAGGTGATAATCAGATACTTCAGATTATTTGATTAAACGATTGGAATTGGTATCATATATTTTTGGCGTTTTTTGCAACATACTTGATTTGATAAATCATGGACAAAAATATGGAAAATCTTACTCTAGTGATAAGTATTTGGATAAGACTCGACTGTTCTGCAGACCAATACAATTTAAAAAAAAATATGATTTTTTAAATCATTTTTCGTAAATTGAATCGAAAGTTGCTTATATACACGGTTATGTTTGATGTTATAATTACTCCTTGTCCATTTTCTCAAAGGCCAACACCTAAGTAGTCGGAGTGATTTTTCTGGAACCCAGAGATGGTGCTGGAAATGCAGGAATTCCCAACAAGAATCTGAAAAGTCCACTTTTCCGCACTCATTACATTTTTGAAATGGTCATTGTCATATTATATTTTGCTTACCACCACAGAATCGTATACTCTTTTGGAAAGTTTCAGATCGCTGTATTCTTTCTCCAACTTGTATGTGTATGTGTCCAACCATTCTAATAAGGGTTTGTCGTAACCGATCCCGCAATTTGGATATTGTGGGGCATGGATATGCGTATCAACCAAACCGGGAATCAGTAGTTGGGTACTTTTCAGAAATTTTACGTTTTCGTCCTTCAAGTTAAAATTTATTTTAGTTTCGGGTAGAGTTGATTCTTCACCTACAGCCAAAATCTGTAAAAAAACAAACATAGTAACATATGTCAACATATTCCTCCTTATTTCGACTTTGTAATATTTCAAAGGACCACGCACATTTTAAAAAAAAATTGATTTCCGGTGTTATACGAGAGAGCAATTCTCCATACCCTAGAAACACTTGTGAGCAGTTTGTTTTTCTCCTTTCATAAAATGTAGTCAATTATCGGTTTCTGAATTGGTCCACCTCTTACCCCTCAATCTCCACACCCCTTCGAGAACTCAGAGATCTATGCGCAATTTCTACATGACATGAGTCGATGAAACGTTTTGAAATGCAATTCATTACAACTAAATATAGGTATTTATTGTCATAACAACCTCGAAACAATTGCTTTTCAGAAATACTCAAGGACACATACAGTTCATTCACCTAAAAACCACAAAACAACATTTTCTTGAGAATTCTTAATTATATTCTAGTAATATCCATTGCAATCCTTGAATGTTATTCTATTCTCGAAGTAACTATAGATACATTCTAGAGCGATGATGTCATGCATTCTTTATGAGTCTGAAATGTCTATTTAACAACGAGTGCCACTCTACTTTTTTTATTCAAGAAAAATATCACATTTCAAAGTGTGTCTCTGACGTCACGTTCATTGGAAACATCCCCCACCATAATCCACGTTCCGAAATAGGGAATATCGATCTTCCATAAAATATAGCTACTGGCTGATTATAAGCCATCGAGAAATATTTGAAACATTGTCACTGGATCAACACATCAAAAAATTATACGTAAAAGCAATATTTAATTTCATTTGTAACATTCAAATTTTCTGAACGAACCTGCCTTTTGATGACAAACTATATTTTATAATTATAATAACAGTTCTTATGGAACAAAAGTTGTTATTACCACAGAACACATACATTTATTCAGTGGTTATATTTGAGATTTGAGGTTAATGTTTGTTGTTGCAGTTGCCAACAACATGTTAGTTTCCAGCATACAGATTTGATCTACTAGCATCTATCTTGTATCACGTAAGGTAAGCAAATGAGTTGAACAGAGAAAAACAATTGTTATTGATCTGATCCGTGAAACAGATGAACAAACTCATCTGGAATCAAATGACAACTATCATAGAACACAATCCAGATGTAATGATAATTTGAGATTCCATGGTGTACAACTTATACAACGTTGCGAAGTTTAATTTTGATGAACGTGACGTCACAAAACCAATTTTTCAAATTATAGAGAAACTGGCGGTCAGAAAAAATAAATAAAAAATTACAAGTGATATTAACGTATATACTTTCTAATTACAGTGTGTTCTCATAGCCCGTGAAAAAGTCCATTAATTTTCGAGGTTATTTTGAAAGAAGGCCCGCGAACCATCCATATGTGAATACAGTCCGTTTCTTTTATCATGTGGTAACATTGCTATATTCTAAACCGTAATAAATAAAAAGACGATTAAATGGGAAAAAAGGTAACTATTGTGGTGAGCAGTAAATTGGTCCTAGAAAAATTTACGGGGATTTCTCGCCCTTCCCAACTTATACAGGGAAAACTGAAAATGCTGTTTTCGGTTTTTTACGTTTAATTAAAAATTTATCATTACGCAGTTCTAGTACATTTTGAATACAATAAAACTTTCCTCTTTAATTTTTCTATATTTTCTGAAATAACCATTCTATTCGTAAAAAACCGAAAACAGCTTTTTTAGTTTTCCCTGTATAAGTCGGGAAGGGCGAGAGTCCCCGTAGATTTTCTCTGGCCAATGTACTGCTCACCACAATAGTTACATTTTTTCCCATTTAATCGTATTTGTATCTATTACGGTTTATACTACATGATAAAATAAACGGCCTGTATAAGTCCCACTTCTGACACCAGTTATAATAAAAATGCTCGTAACAGCTGAACTAATTATAATTTATATTTATAAACTCGTTTATAAATATCATGCACTGCTCTCGATGATTTGCGAGCCTTCTTTCAGAATAGTCTCGAAGGATCATTGTTCCGCTCTCATCTAGATGGAGCAATTCCGAATCAGTTAAAACTCTTGGTTCATCGGAATGTTCGAAGAACGCCGTGTGACAGGTCTGACTCCAGGTACAAGTCACAATATCTTTACTGTGACTGGACAGATGGTTCTATAATTTGGGCCCTTCATTATTGAAGAAACTACTGATTTCATTTGAATTCACGATACCTGAATGCAATAATTTGCTTGAATTGACGTTTTAGAGGTAACTTAGTGATGACGAGAAGTCAGATATTCTCCAATTCGAATTGGAGAATATCTGACAAGGATCCTTATCTGCACATCCCAAGTTTGTGATGAAATTCGCCAAACTACGTATACTGACTTTACACATGGTACCTACTTTTACACTAATATTGATTACCTAT
The DNA here is from genome assembly GCA_958502065.1 of Chrysolina americana. Taxonomy (NCBI): domain Eukaryota; kingdom Metazoa; phylum Arthropoda; class Insecta; order Coleoptera; family Chrysomelidae; genus Chrysolina; species Chrysolina americana. Next base: position 9,258,941 of record OY293410.1, read on the forward strand.
ACTATTTGTTAACGTCACGCCTTTTCTTTCAAGAGAGTACGATTTTACTTTAGTGCCAACGATAATGCAAAATACACCAGAAAAAAATTACTTACCAAATGTCAGAAACAAAAATCAACTAAAATTACCTTGCTTCCTTGAAATGCGACAAAGCCCTTCTCTATCAGTTCCAGTTGAAATCTCCCCTTGCAATGTATAATATTGCCGACTATAACTTGTGCATTTTCCAAGGCCATGTTTAATATTAGACTAATGAAACGGGCGCACTTCCGTATAGAACTGCTAACAGATTAGTAACGTCACTGGCCCTGCTAGGACTCACTTGTGAGTATTGTTTTTCGGACTTATATGGCATTGTGCACTATCGATTCGCCATATCATACCTATACACACACTCGAAAACTTTATTATCGGAGAATACGTACTTGAAGGTTAGGTATCGGAGTACCTAACATAACATAGAAAAATGAAAGGTAGGTATTGATTCAGTGGCGGGCCAAATATAGTGCGAAAGGATTCGTATTTGTGGAATAATTCAATATTTCACAATTTCGTTAAATTAGAATAGATTTTAATCTTCCAATTACTTTTCATTTGCTTTTGTCTATTAATATTCGAGTTTAAACTCCAGTTCGGTACTTTTTGTGGTTCCTATAGATGGCGTTTCACCCATTTTCTTCGTGGGTAGGAGAGGTGGGGGTTCATTCGGCCACATAATTCATTTTTGAACATATTTATGCAAATTTATGTTGAACTTATTTCTCCATTACATAGTTAGTACGCTTTATACCTTTTACTTGAAACTAATTTTAACAGAAAAAAGTTATAAAAAACTACATGGTGGCCATATGTGCCCCTTGATGAGGACCATTCGATATTGATATGGGGCTCATTCGGAATGCACATGGTACACAATCAGCATCCGTACAAATCACTTGCTTTAACAAAAATTAGAACACAAACTATACAACATTCAGCAACATTTATTAAACGAAATAATACGAAAATGTCGAATGAGAGTCTCTCCACGATATAATCGGTCGTTTTAACTTTGCAACGAGATCCATTTTGAGACAACTATCCAAATCATTAGTGGAAGGAAAATAATATTTGTTTCATTTACCTTTTCTTCTCAAATATTTCAATTTGAATTCATCCTCAGATACTACTTCAGTTACAAGACATAGAGGAGAACTATACGAGCACAAAATCTCCTTTTAGAATTTTATCATCTTGCAGTCTTCTTTCTTTCGTTTAACATTTCCTAATTTCTTTTTATTTTATTTTTCTCGAATTCCATCTCAATATTTTTTTTTCTGGAATATCCGTGTATATTCTGGACTAGCCTTGATCAGCTTTAACCTTTCTTACCTGTTTGATGACGTTTTTAACTTTTGAGAATGGCCTAATACTTTCAGGAGCTGCCAGAGAAATAGGTAGAAGATCACTATAGTTTCATTATGGATAAGGGAACTCTTATTCACTATAGTTTCCTCTTCCGTTTTTGATACTTCCATCTCTACTGGGGGTTTATAAAATACTGAAGTAAGGATAACATTTTCTTCAAATGCCAATTAATGCAGAGGACATAGTCTTGATTTGATTTGAAGGACTCCATAATGACTTTTTTGTTAATTTTAAAATCAGTGAATGAAACGGAACACCTTGATTTGAATCTATATCTAGCGAATGTAGTTTGTGGAAAGTATGAGGAAGGAAAGACAAAATGACAATTCCATTTTCCCCAGCATATATTATGGCATATAAAGTATAGTGTGTGATTCGTGCTTGTCAATACGCAATTATATTTTGTTTTCCTGAGAACAGTGAAGGTGGTTTGCTACATATTCTAACACTTTATTAAATATTTCGCCAGTCATCTACCCACTTTTATTTCCAAAAGTTTTATTCAATTCAGGGCTTCAGGGTAAACTACATCATATTTCATTAATAATGCCGACAAATGATGTTAATTCCCCTCTTTCTGCAGATGATACAAGAGCGATTTATTTTTCTCCTTTGGTGTTACAATTTTTGGAGATGTTAACAGTTAACCGTCTGTTGTGAATTCAATTGGTAGTAAACTTATATTTTTGTAAAACAGACTTATATTTCCTCTCTTTCTTTGTTAAAACGTACACCCCTTGATAAACTGGTACTCTCACTTATGCGCAAAATCATGAATCCGTTAAAACAGTTGAGTCCTAAATTTTTTTCAGCATTTCATTGCTCTGGATATTTGCAACTAGACAAGGCTTAGCACAGTTAGCACAGGTATACACAACATTTCTTAATCGCATACAAGTCAATCCATAACTGCATGAGATTGGATGACTGTTTGATATAAAGCTTCCAAACATTTGTTGGGAGACTGCGTAAAAACCTGCCGCGTTGCGTATTTACTCAAAAAATGTTCCTCAGAGTCACTTTCGTAACCAGCGTCATTAATTTTGGCTACAAATTGTTCAGGCGTCAGTTTTAATTTTTTTTCTTTTCAACTGCAGTGTTTGCCTCTCTATTACATTTAGACGAGATGCTTCTCGATGGGATATGTTATTTGTCTTTGATAAAACAGCTCTCAAGGCTTTTTTAATGCGTTCTTCGTCTATGGTTGCCCTTTGATTTTTTGTTAATAGTTCCTAACCATCTGCTAAATGCAGAGGTGTACTGAAAAAGATATGGGGCACTTTCGGCCACATGCCAATGTGTTATGGCTGAAATGTGCTGCACTAGGAACATATTTTTATTAATATTCGCTACCTAATTGAATATTTACTAGCATGATAAATCTAGTGATATGAAAGAGTCTTGTCGAATTTACAAATATTTTGATATATCAGAAATCTATTACAAAAAATATAATAGGATCATATCAAACAGGATTTACACAAGGGAAATCAACTATAGACGCGATTCATACACCAAAACAAGAGAAAAATCCCATGAACCCAAGATGAACCTCAAACTGCTCTTTGTAGATTTCTAGCAAGCATTTGACTCATGATAGCACTGAAAGAGTTAAAAATTCCACACAAACTGAGAAAGCTGATATTAATGACGATGAAAACAACTAAGATCACAATAAGAACACAAAAAGGAGAAACAGAGGAATTCACAATCAACGAAGGGGTAAAACAGGGGAACTCACTCTCAACGACGTTATTCAACATAACTTTGAAATATGCGGTGAGGACAGGACAGGAGGAGGACAAAATTATTGCGTATGCTGATGATATAGCCATAATTATTAAGATTAGAAGAGTAATGAAAGATATGCTTGAAGAAATTATAGAAGTAGGGGAAATTGGGGCTTAGGATTAACCAAGAAAAAATAGGTAGGAAAATATTGAGGTTAGGAACGGAACAAATACAGGGAGATCAAAATAGGAGCGAGAGGGTGTGGAGTAAAAGAGTTCAAATATCTAGGAGTAACGATAAGTAAAACGGGAGGGAGAAGACCAGAAATACAAGAAAAAATATTAAACGCAAATAGAGCATACTTCGCCAATAAAACATTATTTTGAAAACTAAAATATTAACAGAGAATATTAAAATAAATATTTATAATACCATAATTAGATCAATTATGTTATACGGAGCGGAGACGCTGACAATGACAAAAAAGACGAGGAAGGCATGAGGAAATTTGAAAGAAAAATTATGAGAGCAATACTAGAGCCAAAAAAAGATTTAAGAGGAAGAATAAGAACTAAACTAGAAATTAGATAGGAATTGAAGGAAGAACAAAAAGTTGTCATAAAACATTAAAATAAATGAAATACTTTTGAAAGTTGAGTCCGTGACCTAGTCCGTACAGGAAACTTCTTATCTTTTTTAAAAGCTTAACTCTACGCTCAAACCAAATTCCAAAATTAATTTTCTTGAATCTTCTTGGAGGACCCTGTATACAATTCTATGAACAAGTAAAAATTAAATATTTACGCACCATGCAGGAGTAACTAACACCCGAAAGCTAGTTCGTTCCGGTAACGCGGCCAAGGACCAAGAACCTACGGTGACACCGCAGTGGTCATCGTCCTGAGAGAGCAGAAGAACAACCATAACCATAGAGAGTTTCTAGGGGTCCGCTAAGTACGACGCCGGGGGTATACAAGGGCCGCGGGGGGTGATACGCACCGCTGGTACGGGTCGATAACCGGGCAACCCCGTGGAAGGTACTCAATAAAGTCGGTACCACGTCTAGTCACAGGGTTGTCGGCTTTTTGTTCGAGTCGCCGACTCTGCCGAGGATTTTGTGGGAGATACACGGCGCGGTAAGTCATGTAACAAGTGCAGCGCGTATACAGGAAGGAAACATAAAATTCTGTGTAATTAGGTTTTTAAATCTGTATATTTTTTTAATACATTTTTGAGAGAGGAAGAAACTGAACATAAAGTGTGACGTCTGCAAACATCAACTAAGGACTTGCAGCTTTTCAAGTAAGAAAATTTGTGTCTTAATTAGCCGATGGTAATAATAAATAAAAAATTGACGATTTGGCAAAAATTAGATTGCTTTATTAAATATGTCAAATGTGACCCTGGCGCTATTTAAGCTAGCTTCGAGAAGCATGAAATTCATATTACCCCACAGGCTATATATCTATGGCTGTTTGCAAATCAAGGGCTGAACGTCTTGGGTGGGATTCCGTGTCCCATAGAATTCCACCATTGTTTAAAGAGTCAATGCCTGTGGAATCGGCACCCAGTGAACCAGAATCCATCGCATAGAAGTTGCAAAGAGTTACTGCTGGGATCTAGGACTTCGCAATGTTGATACAAAATAGAGGCACTAGTAATTATTTGCGAGTGCTTAATGTCCACAAACACGCTCATCGCAAGTAACTACCCAAGACGTCGTGAAGCGTACATTTTAAAGTTTCTATAGACAGCCTCAAAGCGAATTCACAAAGCAGCGGTTTTTTGAAAGATTATAAATAATTAAATGGAATTTAAATGCACGTCTCACGAAAATTAAATGAATGTACACATTTGTAATTATTGCATTAATTTTGAGTTACTTTTGAAAGCATTCCTTTTATATTTACCAAATCGATGAAATAAATGTAGGTTTGGGAATTTATCTGGAAAGAATAAATGGAAAGCAATTTGATATAATTTTTAACATATTCATTAACACTAACTAATATAAATTAACATAAAACAACAAAATAATAACATAGTCATCAAAAAAATATATTTATGTACATGAAGAAAAAAAAAATCAAAATTTTCAATGGTGGCTAATCACAGAAATCGACGCAACTAAAAAAAAACTTTCTTCATTGCATGCAGCCTCCACAAACCTGAAATGAAAAGTTGGAGATAAGTTGCTGCGCTATTTTAAGGCAGTAGTTTGGGGAATACATTTAATGCGCGTTATCCTAACGGCACTGCCTGTAAAGCCATCCCCACTACATAATCTTCAATATTTTTACTCCTTCTCAAATTGAATATATGAGTGAAAAATATAATTATTTAGATACTCTTATCAAAGAAGAGTGAACGACCCTACTTGACGGTATATCCGCATAGACCTATACAATTTTCGTTTGCAAGTATTCAACAGAAAACAACTATTGAATTTTTATGATTTTCAGTTGCTCATTTTCACTAAAATCATTTTTAGCCACCCTGTATAATTTGAGGGCATGAGAATGGATCAAAAATATTATACATATCAAATGTTATTATAATTATTTCCTCTATTATTTCGATTTGCATCTGCATATAGAAGCCCATGGCCCATCAGTACATTTTTGTAACTAACATAATCATAACCAATAACGTTTTCAGTTATTTATAGTTTTCAGTAAAGATTTTCTCTGCTGCTACCTCACCTTCCACTTGAAGATGAATCGCGTAATTTTTTATCAAATATGTTTATAATTTTGTTCATTTTACGAAACAAAGTCAAAAAGTTTCACTTACCTTTAGAAAATTTGCAACTTTTCTACACCAAGGGACTGAACTATGCACGAATACCTACAAAATACACAACTTTATAAATTGATTAATGTTATGCCAGTCCCGGGTTCGAGCAGCAGTCGGAGCTGGGATTTTTTCATTTTAATTTCACCGATTAAATTATTAGAATCGCGTGGCTTGGCTGGGGTGAGTCATGCACGATTCATTCTTGCGCTCAAATCAACAGTGCTGTTCCTAAGGTGGCATATTGAGTTAGTAACACAGCCTACCCAGAACTCATAGTGGCTAATGCTATCAGCAATCGATGCCACTATAAACATCTAAAAAAAACGTAAATGATGCATACAGTTGAAATTGAGTATCGGTTTCGACAAATTTGCCACATCATCTTGATGGAGACGTATACTATCTCATCTCATCTACGGGTGGCAAAACGCCTTTATCAAGATGTAACCTAGCACAGTCAAAAACTCTCTCCACGGTATCAGCATATATTCTGACAGATCTGGTCATCAGAAGTGTAGGGAAAGAAGAAAACTCACAAAATGATGCATCTTCATAGGAGCTTTCATCATGAATTGCCTGTTCCACGGTTATACTTCCCCATACAACAGGGAGGCCGTGGACTTTTGAGATTGGCGTGTCTACATAACAGAAACTTACTGTATGCAGCCTGTGAAGACATCAGGAGTTTATATTTCCTTCTCTGTTTGGTATGCGATGAAAAAGCAGGGATTTGAGCATTTCTTTTCATGTCGTTCAAGGCAGCAGTCGTACAGCTGATGAACTTAGTTTCGTTTTTGACATTGAACGAAGTGACCCAAACTCTGAGGAACAAAGTACTCCTGCATTAGGAAACATCGAAGACATTGGCATATCCAAAATGATGACCTATGCCTTCCTCAGGTCCCGTGGGCTGGATTCATAATGGCCTGTCAGCAACTCTCCAATTACCGTACTCGCCAGACACTAGATATAGAGCATGTCGAGAGAATCCTGATACCATAATGCATTTGCGGTCAGTCTCTCAAGTTTGAACGGTCTCAGCTCATATATGCAGGATATCCCTGCCAGGAAGGTAGATTTTTTTAAAAGCTGCATTTGTAGAAAAAAATTGTATTGCGCGGATATTTCCAGAGAAGTTGGGAAGTTTGTTTGCAAAATGTATCCGTCAAATAGTTCCGTTTAGCGACGATTTTGTGGGTTCCAATTGAACTGCAGATGGACTTACCAATGATTTAAAATGCTAATGACACTCATTTGAAGGTTCAAATTCTAAACCATTGGTAAGTATAACTGGAGCCATAGGTTCTAGTCCACAGTACCCAAAATTCAGTGCTCTGGGAAAGTTGCAATAGATAATTTACTCAAACTTTTTCATTACCTAGTCCTAGAAATTATACTGATCTAAGTAGTAATTTGTTAATCGACACAATCTCTTTTGGGAATTTCACTCAACACAATTATTTGACTAATACATCTGGAAATACACTTGACCTTGTCTTCAATAACTGTGGTTGCTTACGAAGGTTACAATTGTGCCAATCCCCTCTGGTTCGCGAAGATAAGTTTCATACCACCCTTGATTTCCTACTGGAATTATCAAGTATCAATTCAACTAAAAATCTGGAGAAAAAATTTCATGCCTATAACTTCAATAAGACGAATTATGACTTGATTAATAATTTTCTCGCTGGGATTGATTGGCATGATATGTTCCTGGGGAAAACTGTTGATGAGACCACTGCTCTTTTATGCTCTAAGATTAATATAGCTATAGAAAAATTTGTTCCTAAAAATCCAAGAATCTGTAAAAAATTTCCTAGTTGGTTTTCTGTTAGCACCATCAAGGTGGTTAAAGAGAAGAATAAATATCATTCAAGATGGAAAAAATACCATAATAACATGGATTATCTTACCTTTAAAATCTTACGAGGGCGTTCCAAATATTTCTTAGAACTTGACTACAAAAATTACCTAGATTCATGTGAGAAAAATATATCTTCCGATCCCAAACAATTTTGGCAATATGTAAAAACAAAAAAGAACTCATCCAGTAGGATAATCATAAACGATGAAATTGGGACGGAAGGTCAAACCATTTGTGAAGCATTTGCCGATAATTTTCTATCAGCTTTTAGTGAACCTTTGAAAAACCAAGCAGACAGGGCATCTACTCGTTTCAATATCCAAAACATAAGTAACTATAAGGTACCTGAAAACGTTATCAGAGATAAATTACAATCTCTTCCGAAAAAGGGCCCTGGCCCTGACGACCTCCCAACAAATTTCATTAAAATGTGTTCAGAGAGTTTGTCTTTTCCTCTATATCTTCTTTTTAATAAATCTTTGAAGGAAGGGCATTTTCCAAAAGCCTGGAAAAAAGCATTCGTTGTTCCAGTTCATAAATCTGGACAAAAACAGATTTTTCAAAATTATAGACCAGTATCCAAATTATGTATATTAGCAAAATTATTTGAAAGTATCATCTTTGAATATCTTTATCATGATGTCATGCATATTTTGAATATACAACAACATGGATTTATTAGAAAGCGCTCTGTTGAAACAAATTTATTCGAATATACTGAATATATACTGAAAAGCTTGAATAGCCGGATTCAAGTAGATGCCGTTTACACCGACTTTAGCAAAGCTTTTGACAAGATCGACCATACAGTGCTCGTACAGAAGCTGGCTGGAGTCGGTGTGTCGGGCTCTCTATTGCACTGGTTTCAGTATTACGTGAGTGATCGTGAACAGGTTGTTTGTATTGGTAACTACCTCTCAAGATCAGTCAACATAACGTCGGGTGTACCTCAAGGTTCGCATCTAGGACCCCTACTATTTAACATTTACATAAATGATATATCTGAATGCTTTAAATTCTCGAATTTTCTTATGTATGCTGATGACTTGAAAATATTTCATACAGTGTCAAACTTGAAAGATGCTATGCTCATTCAAGAAGACCTTGACCGAACCTGAACAAATGCCATCAGATGACTTTCAGTAGAAATTCTAACTTGATTACCCATAATTATATCCTAGAGGATCATAATCTCCTTACCTACAATGAAGTGAAGGACTTAGGAGTTATTTTCGATTCGAAAATGACTTTCAACAAACACATTTCTTATATTTCGAAGAAAGCGAACAAAATGCTAGGTTTTATTTTAAGAACAACCTATCCTTTCAGAGACTATAATACTTTGCGTACTCTTTTCATGTCATACGTGAATAGTCTGCTAGGTTTCGCTTCAACCGTATGGAATCCCCACTATATAATATACATGAAACAAATTGAAAGCATTCAGAACAAATTTATTAACTATATCAACAAAAAATATTTCGGAAACCTACCACAAAATCACTTCGTAAGACGGAAGCTCAATTTGATTAGTCTTGCTGACAGAAGAGCTATCTCAGACATAAAATTTTCTTTTTAATTAATAAACGGTATAATTCATTCATCATCTATAAATAATACGATTCGATACAATGTTCCACAATACTCAACTCGTCACTATGATTTGTTCCATACATCTATCCCAAACACAAATTACTATTTGAACTCCCCTTTACATCGATGCTTGAAAAGTTATAACTCCATCTTAAACATAATAGTTATTGATATTTTTTCTGAATCTTTAACTACCTTTGTGAATAAACTTAAGAAACACTTTGTGCCCTGTTCTGATTGATAATGTTGATAATGTGTTCAATATTTTGTTTACAGGTTTTCTACTGTATACAATAATAACATAGCTTATTTAGAATGCGTATGAATACTGTTTCTGGGTTCGTCCTGTTTGTATTCCTGTTTGTTAAAATAAAATAAAAATAAAATAAAATTACGAAGCAAGTTTTACTTCTTCAAAATAATAGAAACCCCAACAAGCATTATTCACTCATGATCAGGCAGATTACTGCAATTTGGACTCCAAGCTTCTCATACTACCACCTACCAACTGTATAATTCTCTAAATACTTATTTTTATGATTATAATAGTGATCATTCTTCCAGATTTGTTTTAGGTTTCGTGGTAATCAAATTATAGCGGCTTGTTAAAAAGGATTTCAACGCAAATAAATCACCTCTCTCATTAATTTTCGGTGTTTCATCTGAAATTCTTTTCAACTCGCATTCCGTAGAAATACCTCCTCATTCCCACCACCTTCAACCCGCTGGGAAAACTCGAAACCAGTTTACCGCCGAGTTGGCAACCCTGGTAAATTGACGTTTTTCAAGCGTTACTTTTTATTATTTTTATAGTAACAAGTATCATCCCCCTCGGTGCACGGTCTGTAGCGTTGTTCGGACAAAGGAGATCCATTCATAGCAATTATCTGCGTTTTATAGTCGACACGGAATATAATCTCGGAGCACCCTTTTTAGGAACGCATTTTTTTTTATTTTGTTATGTTCAGGATTGTTTCGTCTACAGGGTGAAAGGTGGGAAGAAAATTTGTGGATTGGTGGACAGAGACTATTTTTTTAAATTGTTCTACCAACAGAACTACACGTTGATTGGCTTGGAACAATTGAACTACAAAAAGCCCGACGAAGCATTTTACTTCTCAGGGTTGAGGAATTTCTTGATTATGATTCAATAAAGAAGAACGACTCCCGTAAAAGTTCTAGCAGTTTTTCACGTTTGATCATCCCATGTACTAATGGATATAACATCTTATGTACGTACGCCATGGATGCCCGTTGGATGTACATAACGAACGTCCATTGTATTTGCAGAAATATGTTAAATTCACGTCCATTGTACGTACAACATTATATACCAAGTATTTCGGAATGAGCACATATGCATCTGAATGTACGCATAAATCTGACAAACCTCTGCTGGATGTTCAGTTACATCCATAAATGTCCAATGAAAGTCCACCAAATACACTGAATAAAACATCTCATATACGTACGCCGATGATTTCCAATGGACGTACATGAAGAACAATATGTTATTAATTATGTGTATTAGGATATTCCTACTAAATAAAGCTCATTCACTCAAAAAAAAACTAATATGCTTGCCGTTCCGATTCTACTTCACTCCTCTGGAGTAATGAAATGGACTCAGGAAGAGCTGCGACAACTCGACGTGAAAACTCGTAAAATGATGCATCTTCATAGGAGCTTGCATCCTAAATCGTCTGTTCCACGGTTATACTCCCTCAGACAACGGAAAGTCTGTGGACTTTTCAGTTTGGAGTGTCTACATAACAGAATGGTACTGGATGGAGCCTGTAAAGTCATCAGGAGTTCAGTTCCCCTTCTCTACTTAGTATGCGATCATGAAAAAGCGGGATTGGAGCATTTCTTTTCAAGGCAGCCATCCGTGCAGCTGATGAACTCGGTCTCGAATTCGACTCTGTCACCTAGTTGGAACTCGTTCAGCAGAAAGCATACGTCAAAGCTGCGGAGAGTGAGAGACTCCTACAGCTACCTAAAGATAAGCCAATGCATGGGGTCTTCTTCAAGAACATTGAAGACCTTGGCTTGATCCAGAAACCTGACATTTGCTTTTCTCAGGTCAAGTTGGCTGAAATCTGAAACCGAGGGATTGATAATGGCCTGCCATGATGGTGTCTTCATCACCCTAGTCAACCGTAGTTGCGTGATGGGTATAAAGAGGTCCCTGACACTAGATGCAGAGCGTGTCGTTGGGCAGCTGAGACAATAATGCATTTGCTGTCAGCTTGTCCAGCTCATGCGGTCTCAGCCTATATCCACAGGCATAACGCGGCGCTACGAGTGTTGCTCTACTACCTACGATACTCGTACGGTATTGACGAGACACCGGTGTTGTGGGGAATGAGAAATACCTACTCATTTCCCACCCTCAGGCAAAAACAAGCCAATAAGCCTGATGTAGTCCTCCTCGACCATCAAAGCAGGATGATTTTCGTCATTGAATTTTCAGCTCCTGGCGAAGCGAACATCGTCCGAAAAGGGGAGGAAAAACGGACTAAATAACGAGACCTACTCTTTGAAGTCCGCAGTCTTTACCTAAACCATTCCCTTAAAATGGTGGTTTTGATAATATGGGTCCTTGATGGAATGATGGACACACTGCTCTCAAAGTTAAAATTCATACCGGCTTGCCGTATCATGACAGAAATCTTAGCCAGACGAATGTAAAAGGCCATAATTCTTGGTTCATTCCGCCTAATCAGGGCACATGATTCTCGGACCCAATAATCAGTTACCCTACGGCGTGGGGAGTGGTTATTGGGAAAATGATCCAACGCGCCCTCTGGAAGTTTCGGAGTTCCGGAGACGGGGCTTGACTGGAAATTTCCAAACGGTTGGAAAAAAATAAATTAAATACTATGGATGCTATGTCAGCCTGACGTAATCTTACAGGACTCTGTATAATACTTTGATATCAACGTATACTATGAACTGAATAAATGAAATGACTCTCTACCCTACTTATAGTTGTTGAGAAGTGCTCATCAGAGACAGAGACAATGTAAAACAGGAAATGTCAATGATATCAAACGGAAACAATCACAGATAAATGAGTGAATCAGCTGTACGACCATAGTCGATACATTAACAAATTTTATAGTCCTCAACTCAAACGTAATGAAAATGTTTAAGAATCAAACAACGCATTCTTGAAAGTCATTCATCGAAATTACTCTTGAAGAAACTCATTTCACGTTTCAGAGTCAAGTTTATAGAATGTTCATTCATATAATGGTTTTATCTGAAATCTGCATATGTCGGAGTCTAAATGTTACGTAGCACACCTTCATATACCTACATGCTTAAAAGTGTGATGTCACTATAAATTGAACAACACTGGCCGGTAATTATAGGTGTCGTGTTCATAGCTCGCAATACAAAAATCAAGATTGCAGATTTTGTCGGTAACATTTGCCACAATATCTGCTAGTAACCTGTTGTATTTTATTGATATCTTGCAATGTAAACTTGCAACTAGGCAACTAGGTACTACAAGGGTGATTCGGCAGTTAATGAAAACGGTTGCCAGAAGCCTATAGAGCGATTGTTTTACAGTTCGCTGTCGGAGGCACCGTCTCCAAGACGGTTCATTCTGTAACACCTTAAATTAAAAAAATAATACATACTAGTCCGGTCAATTTGGGTCAAAAAATAGGGACAAGGCTGAAATAATTCTCATACATTTGAGTGTTGGAAACACCATTTTAAAGGACTTCTTAAGTCCCCATCGTCCTTGAATCTGAAAAAAATATTCAAGGTAAATGTTTGCAAAGTTTTATCATAAAAATAGATCTCACAATAATTTCAGATCATACAATTTTCTATAAATGACACTTTTTTTGCTCAGAATCATTATTTCTGGGACATAGCGATTCAAAAGTTTGAAAAACTGGCTTTCTTCATAGATATATCAATAAAATAACAACTTCTCTTAAAAAATAAAAGCAAATTTGTCACTGAACCGATGATTAAAAGGTATCTTTGTCACTTCTTTTTCCTCTTTAAGCTCTGCTTTGCAAATCTCATCCAATCCACCACAATATGAGTTCAAACTCTTTTTAATTGGACTGAATACATCTTTCACAGATTCTGAAAGTAGGTAAGTATAGTTGTTACAGCCACTGAAAACTAAAAACTTGATATATTGTCAAAAAATATCTGCCATTATTGCCATGTAATAAATAAATGAGTTAACAAATTCTCAGAAAATCTCAAATCCGGTTATAATTGCTGTGAACTCATTGATGTATGGTTCTAATTTTTTTCGGCCTACGAGAATCTCTCAGAAGTCTTCAGCCACTTTTTATCGAGACTTTTCACGCTGACTTCTTACCCAGACTTTTTACCCAGAGTTTTTACTCGAAATCTTTACCCGGACTTTTTACCCGGAGTTTTTACTTTTTGCTGGACATTTTCATTTGGATATTTATAACAACAGCATAGGCAGACAAAAAAAGACTCGAGTATTGGCACAGTGTACATGTTCTAGCACATTCAAAGCATTGATCGAATGCACAAGGGAACAACAAGACACTGACAAACTACTGGAATTCAGTAGAGCATCTCCTCGACTTTTCTTCTGCTGAAATTTTTCCATATATTTTTTTTTCAACTTTTCTTGAACGTTTTTTATGTTTTTTTTTCACAGGTTGCCTCTTTTGGATTTTTCCCCAAACTTTCCGGACATTTTTCCAAACTGTATTTCCTGAATTCTTTTCTCGGAATTTTCCTTTGACTTTTTTCCAGACTTTTCACACGGAATTCTTACCCGGACTCTTTACCCGGACTTTTTACCCAGAATTTTCACCCACTGTTTCTAGCCGGACTTCTAACCTGGACTTTTTATCAGTACTTTTTACCCGGACTTTTTACCCGGACTCACCCGGTATTTCTACCCGGACATTCGTATTACTATTAACAGTAATATTGTTTGAATTTTAGATATAATATTTACAAGTTACGCATATTTTGAGTTTCAGTCGACATTTATGATATGTTGTAATATGGTTATGTGAATACCCGAAAATTACATTTAGGGGACATCTCGATATAATATCAATTCAAGTTTTCTGTACACAAGTGGGTGGTTTGTGGTGGTTAAACAAAAACATCGAGCGAATAACAGAATCATATCTGGGAACAAATAATTAACATTTTAAGTATCATCTAGTAAATATTATTTCTATGTGAAATGAATACGAAGTAACGTTCTCTTCAAGCGTTTCCACCAAGTCGGAAAATAAAGGCAATAATCTGTCAGAAAACAACTACTTTCCTGGCTAATACCACGACGGATATTGAACTACATCTGACAGATATTTGTTCAATATTCTTCCAAGAAGAGCGAATTGAAAGAGCTTGTCTTGTACGGTCGTACGGGGCAGTAGTTGTTTGCCAACTGAAATATCCCTATTGAATAGTTTAATGCGGATTATTCAGATTCCTTCTGTCATTATTAGTTGAAGAACTTCCGTCGAACTTTATATCGTACTTACTCCCAAATTATGGAATAAATAAAGTTTATTCGACGGAAGTAAATAGTAGAATTATCCTGTTTGGACCGGAGGACCGGACCCCCTCTGTATGTTGACCTTCGTTTTCGGCCCGAAGCGTGTATCGTTGCATAACGCGCCCCTTTGATTCTCGTTTTCGTGGCGACTGGTGACCTCCCCGTCGCCGATGCCGCGACCATGCATAAAACCCACAGTAATGATTTCCGGCAAATCTACCAGATATCTATCCCCCTTCAACAAGTGGTTGGACTGGAACTGCTATGATATGTACACTTTTATTGTGTGCCTAATGGACCGTTTTTGTACTCTATTTTGCTTTATTTTGTTTGGTGTTACGAGGGGTAGTCGAGAAGTATTGGTGCTCTGAAGTGATAATGTTACAATTTTCCAGGAACCAGTGGCAAAAATCCATGCGGCGTTCAAAATCTCCTGGTCTGAATTTATGAACTCTTCTGGTCCTGTATGGCTTAAATTAGTGCTTTTTCAAAATGCGCCTAACGTTAGTTCTTGATAGGCCTGTTGATATTTTCAAATTTTGCTTTGTTGTTTAGGTTTCAACGATCATTTGTTTCCCAATTACCGACCATAAATTAAATATTGCGAAAGTATCTTCTCTCTGGATACCTCTTGTGGTACAAATTGCTTGCTCCCGGTTTGTATAAAACTGACTACCACATCCTATTTTTCATAATTCTCATACTTTCTTGCAAAAGTGTTAGAAAGTTGAACAAAAGTCACGAATTAAAATGCGTCTCTAAAGCTTGAATCAAAATTTGATAGTTATCAATAAACATTTGCATTCTGTTTTATCCCCGCATCATCTAGAGCCTACTCACTCACATTTCTTTGTCTCAATACGTGATTGGTAGTTCATGCAACTCTGAATATTTTTCAAATCAATCCGAGATTTGTCCAAAATCCATCTTTTAAGTTTTGACTTGCACGAGGCCATAGAACTAAGTGTTTTCAAATGTCTATTATAAACTTTCGATATAATATATATATATATATATATATATATATATATATATATATATATATATATATATATATATATATATAAATATATATATATATATATATATATATATATATATATATATATATATATATATATATATATATATTTTCAGAGTTGCATGAACTACCAATCACGTATTGAGACAAAGAAATGTGAGTGAGTAGGCTCTAGATGATGCGGGGATAAAACAGAATGCAAATGTTTACTGATAACTATCAAATTTTGATTCAAGCTTTAGAGACGCATTTTAATTCGTGACTTTTGTTCAACTTTCTAACACTTTTGTTTTTTCCAGAATCAACTTTTGTATCGTGATTAGATGCCTCATCATCAACGTTTTTGCCCCACCCTATGCTACGATTCCATAGTGGAGATGGGTTTGTATCAGAGTAACATACATATCGATATTCAATCTCAATATTCCGTTTCAAATTGCTGTCTAATCAAACTCCCAAAAATGTTACTGTACTTAGGAATCCTATTTGTAGCACCTGATGATGGAATTCTATTTCATTATATAAGGAGGAATATTCGAGTCATAACTCATGAAAAGTAAATATACAGCCTTCTTCAGATTAATAGTGAGTTGTTTACCTACTACTGAAGAACTTTAGCACTAGAGAAAATAATTCCATGTTTTTTTTGTTTCAGATTGGACCATTTTTGCCCCTGTAGAAGATAACAGTATCGTTCGCGGAACTACTCATTTCTCCAGCTACAGATGAGTCCAAGGACAGTTCCCTGTGGCACACTGTACCGTACATTTTCTTGTCGCTCAGTTTATTTCCAACATTCTCACACTGCTTTCACCCTTCAAGTTAACTCTCCACAAGTTAATAGGCTACACCTCTGAAGCCAATATTTTCCAGTAGGTCTGGGTGGCTGAGGGTGTCGAAAGGTTTTGCGAGGTCAACGAATATACATATTGTTGTTTCTTTGGGATCTATCGCGGCATATATCTTTGAAGTCTGCGATTGCATCTTTTGTCGACCTCCCTTCCATAAAACCATATTGTTTCTTGGATATATTATTTTTTTGCAGGAAATTCATCATCGTTGACTTGGTTAGTTATTTTAATCTCATTTTGAGATTTATGACGTGATCCTAGATTCTCAATTCAAAATCAATCATGACCCCGTTAAACCTGAATTGTGGCGGATGTTGAGATATTTCGTTTTCATTCTAATAAACAGATCTGTTTGAGTTTGTGCTAGTACTTGCACCAGAGAGAGTTATTGTCATTATAGGATTTTTCTTTTCGTCAGAACTAGAAAATGAATATAATCCTCGAAAATAAATTTTCTGTTCATTATGCGGCGGTGAAGAAATATCTTTGAAATCTCTTGTCAAGTTTTGAAACCGAATTCGTTCAATTGCAATTGTCAGCTTAATGTTTGTTTATCAGTAATTCAAAAGGATTGCATTTTTGATATTAAACAATAAACATTACAATGAATGATTGACCTCCTTTAGTAACAGTGCTGCCATAAAAGTTATCGAGGTAAAAGTGAATTTAGTGAAAATGACTATGGTGAGTGAATTTCCATAAAGTCAATGATGTTATGAAGGAAACCCCAACGGGAATGAATAAGGACTTAAAACTGTTTCCTTGTACAAAAACAAAACTATTTTTATCCATGGGTGCTTTCATTTTAATTGTCTTTCATTTGTTTTGATTCAAATATATTTGAATATACCTTCTTTTGGCTTTTTGATACAGTGTGTTATATCAAATGTTGCTGCCAGTGAAGAAATAAACAATGATTCTATGAAGGGAACTATTTCTTCTTACTTTTCTGCAATGTATTAAGTTTCAATGGTTTCATTATAACTCAAGTGAAACCACTGAACTAATCTAGTAAACGAGATTAATGCAGATTTGAATCTGATATTTTCAGGTAACCTTCAACATTTTCATGGTTCTGATACTGACTGTGCTCTCTGGTGCAGATAATTCGACATCCACCATAGAAATAACTGAAATATATATGAAATCTACTACACAAATGACTCCAGAAAATAGCGTAAATAAATCAGAAACTGCTAGGACACCGACATTTCGTATAGAACCTGAGGAACAGGAAACAGCGAAAATAGTCGATATTTTGATGGAACAACTCGTGGAAAAGGAAAAACTGAACAATTATGACACACAAGGAAACTGGGGGGCTGCAACAGGAAACACAACAGAAATAACCGAGGTAGAAAAGGAAATACATACAGTAGAAAACTCCACAGTTCCAAACGTAGATTCTATAGACTCTAACACACAGAAATACAGCGACATAGGGACCACAGACAAAATTGCAGACCCAGCGAAACAAGAACAAAAATTGCCAGATGAACAAGTAGATACACCAGGTTTTCCCTCATCCCCAGCCTCACAACCAAGGGAGACCGAGGTACAAGAGAATGCGGATGAAAATAGACCCTTGGTGAATGTTATTGTAGAACAAATAGAATCCAGTCAACATCAACAAACTGGTATAGTACAGCCAAGTTCATCAACACAACCATACTCAGAAAATGGAACACGTAAACAAGCAAAATTAACAGATTTCGAACAAGTTTCGCCAATGGAGCATGCGCAGATAATTCCAGTCATTGTCTCTAGAGGTTCCGAAGTTGAGAATAAAGTAGACGATGAAATTAGTGACGCACACGTTGTGGCAGAGACAAAAATGGAAAAACGAGACGAACAAACAAAAATAGAAGCATCTGAAGCCCAAATACAAGTGAAGCCAACCGAATCGGAAAAAGTTGAAGAAGTCACCCAGACTGTCGTCGAAGAAACAGAGAAACCGAGTCTCTTGGAAAGAATGAAGCACAACCGTCACAGGAAATTCAAATCCGAAGAAGAGGAGGACAAATCGGAGGGCCCCGTTCCCTGCACTTGCGGGGTATTCTTGAGCGGGCAGTTCAAGAAAGGGTCGAAACAACAACCGAAGGGGATGCCGGTTTTGACGCAGGAAACGGACACCCCTTTTATGAATAATGCAGTGGGCAACAGGCAGTGCACGAACAAGTGCTTGGAATTGGTGAGAACCTGTATTTGTTTTTGTCTATTTTCATTTTCGGGCCAGGCTGAGATCAAGGGCGGGTTCGTTGGGGTGGAGAAGCGAGTAAAAAAGTTCGTATCGTGTCTGATAATATGAGACGCATTAAAAACTTCTTAGAAGTTTATATTGTTCTGGTCATGATATTTTCATATGTACATCTGATTTTCACAAAAGAATGTCTTTTGGGTTCTTGAATTGCAATACAAATAAATCCTGATCTGGATATTGCCATTTCATGTGTTTTGGGAATGTGTCATATATAGAGTTCGCAACATATGTGAGTTTATTTATTATAATACCATTTGGGAGATTTGTATTAGCATATATCCCCTATTTATTAAAATGTCACAGTCTGTGAATCAAATGACTATAATTTGTATAGAACGGAAAAAGTTCTTAAGTGAATGATTGATTCGGGTTCTTTATAAGATTTTTGAGATGATTCCACAAATGTTTTATTGTGGATTTGATTATAGATAATTTGTTCTAATGTTTCTTAGACATCTAATGGTGAAAATGAGAAATACGAGATTTCTGAAATTGATTCAAAAAACGTTACAAAAAATTATTATTTGTTCGAAAACTACATCAAACAGTTCACATCCAACAGTTACGCTGTTGGGTGTAAACTACATCAAAATATTTCTAACTCACCTGCAGCTAACGGGATACAAATCTGTTAAAAAAAGAAATACGATTGTAGTAAGAATTGAGAGAAATTCGTTTATTCCATTACTGACATATTTAACGTCCATACATTGAAAATCCGAATCACTCAAATCAGTTTTACGATGGAATGAAAAACTAGATGAACTTTGTAACAACAAATGAATAATTCAAAAGTCGTTAAGGAAGCGAAAAAATAATAAAAAATTCATCATTAGTTCTGTTCATTTCATTATAAATCGAAATCAAGGGAAAAAGCGACCTGGAAATTTCTTCGAGTGTTTGAAAATCAATATCTTTCAAAAACTAAGTGTATATTACAAAAGCAAAAAAATAATAAAAAACCGCGAAAATTGGTCATTCGCTTCGTTTATTTCAATATAAATCGAGAACAAGAAAAGAAGCCACCTGTAAATTTCAACAGAAAGTGTTAAAATGCATGATCTTCTGAAAATTGAAAAGGTTATACTTCAAAAGTCGGTACGGAAGTAAAAAATAATAAAAATAGGCGATAATTGGTCATTAGTTTCGTTTATTTCATTATAAATAGATAACAATGAAAAATCTACCCGCAAATTTTCACACAATGTGTTGGAATGCATGATAATTCGAAAATTGAAAAGGTTTCAGTTCAAAAGTTGGTACGGAAGCGAAAAATAGAAAAAACGAAGAAATTAGTCAATACTTTTTTTTTTTCATTGTAAATTGAGAACAAGGAAAAAAGCCATATGTGAATTTCCACAGGATGTGTTATAATACATGATCTTCCGAAAATTGAAAATGATATACTGCAAAAGTCAGTACGGTGTGAAAAATAATAAATAGGTGAAAATTAGTCATTAGTTTTCAATGTAAAATGAGAACATGGAAAGTAACCATGTGTTAATATACAGAGAATTTGTTGAAATGCATAATCTTTCGAAAATTGAAAAGGTTATACTTCAAAAGTCAGTGCGAAAGTAAAAAATGATAAAAATAGTCGATAATTGGTCATTAGTTTCGTTTATTTCATTATAAATAGATAACAATGAAAAATCTACCCGCAAATTTTCACACAATGTGTTGGAATGCATGATAATTCGAAAATTGAAAAGGTTTCAGTTCAAAAGTTGGTACGGAAGCGAAAAATAGAAAAAACGAAGAAATTAGTCAATACTTTTTTTTTTTCATTGTAAATTGAGAACAAGGAAAAAAGCCATATGTGAATTTCCACAGGATGTGTTATAATACATGATCTTCCGAAAATTGAAAATGATATACTGCAAAAGTCAGTACGGTGTGAAAAATAATAAATAGGTGAAAATTAGTCATTAGTTTTCAATGTAAAATGAGAACATGGAAAGTAACCATGTGTTAATATACAGAGAATTTGTTGAAATGCATAATCTTTCGAAAATTGAAAAGGTACTTCAAAAGTCAGTGCGAAAGTAAAAAATGATAAAAATAGTCGATAATTAGTCATTAGTTTCGTTTATTTCATTTTAAAATGGATAACAATAAAAAAGCCACCCGAAAATTTGCACACAATATGTTAGAATGCATGATTTTTTGAAAATTGAAAAGGTTTTACTTCAAAAGTTGGTACGGAAGCAAAAAATAAAACAAAACGCAGAAATTGGTCAATACCTTGTTTTTTTTTTTCATTGTAAATTGAGAACAAGAAAAAAAGCCATATGTGAATTTCCACAGGATGTGTTATAATACATGATCTTCCGAAAATTGAAAATTAGTCATTAGTTTCGTTTTTTTTTTCAATGTAAAATGAGAACAAGAAAAATAGCCATGTGTTAATTTACAGATAATTTGTTGAAATGCATCATCTTTCGAAAATTGAAAAGGTTATACTTCAAAAGTCGGTGCGAAATTGGTCATTAGTTTCGTTTATTTCATTTTAAATCGAGGATAATGAAAAAAGACACCTGGAAAATTTCACAGAATATATTGAAATGCATGATCTTTCTAAAACTGAAAAGAGAATACTTCAGAAGTCGGTAGGCACAAAAGAAAAAATAATAATACACCACGAATATTCGAGATTTGATATTTTAATATTATCATATAAGTCGATTCTGTGAAAATTTCTCTAGAAAGATTTTTTTTGGTTTCCGACTAATTAAACAAAAACAGTGGCGATAACCAGTGGTTTTTTTCTAATATTTGACTGTTTTTCAACCCAATTTGATGTTATGTTTTCTGTTTCAACTTGAATATCATACATCTCGAGCCAAATCAATACAATTTTTTTCATTTAAATTGAAATTCTTTAATGCATAAAATCCGCCCTATAAAATCGTTGCTGACAAATTCATTGCTGACTTCACACACATTGCCTTGGCATCATTTCCAACATTCACTCTCCCTTCTTGCCGCCCATGTTCCCAATTCCTCCACGTCCCCCCGTCGTCTTCAACCGGTTCATTCTCTGCGATTACCGGGGTGGAAAATTTGGGTAAGGGAGGTTACACCCCGCCGTAATTACGCATTTAAATCGTCTGGCGGAATGGACGAACCAGTGTTTTTTGTACAGGTGGCCAGTTGTGATTTAAATTTTTTGTCCGCGTAGGTGTATTGTATTGACTGTAATTTCGGTTGATAGAAGACCATTATGCATTACGGTCGATGCGAGACCGTGAGAACTTACTAGAAGGGGTTGAGACCCTGCCATCCCCCGGTCAGTTGGTGGTCAAGGAACAAGTTTTTTCTTGGTGGACGTATGCGTGTTTGTAGGGGACACACGGCGGTCCAGCGGAAAGTACAACGAAAACTACTTTATATCTTGTTAATAAAATAATTTTTTCCTTAATAGTTCTGTATGGTTCAACTAATTATTAGCATTCGGAACTCATTTTACGAGTGGAGTTTGAAAATTCATCGTATTTTTTTTAATTGGGGTACCCCAAGGATCCATCCTAGGTCCTTTACTATTCACTGTATATACCTTGCAATTTCATAAACATTTGAAACACGTTGCAGTCCATTATTATGCTGACAACATATCTAATGCTTGTACCCAGATTAACTCGGGCCTGGAAAATTAGAATTCCCTATTTGAAAAATTGTCTTTCCATCATACCAAAGTCTAAAGCTTCATTATTTGGGCGCAAGGGAGCTCATTGTTAAATTAATCTATTCAAAATGCAGATCATGACCAGGAATTGTGAAATAACCCCTTGCAACCAAGTCATTTCCAAAAGTCTGCGAAAAATTATAAGAATTCATCAGTAGGGTTAAAGTGAAGTCGAGCTCCATCTTGAAATGAAAAAAAGTTATTATGCTGTAGTATTTAATGTCTCCTGAACACGACTCTCAATTACTTTTTGAGATTTTTTTAAGACACAACTCTGTGAACTTTTTACTTTATGCAGTATTTTTGGCGTATCTTCACTTATAATTATTATATATTCATTGACTCATTTTTGGTGTTTCCATCTCTGTTCGAAGTGAATGAAAATATTATTTAGTAAATGTCAAACTATGTCATTGGTATGCTGACACGACTGTAAGTTGAATTTTTGTCTGATTGGCTAATTCTGATCACTTGAACATAAATAGGTTCAAATAACATGGAATCATTTTTATTTTTATTTTACATTTTTCCATTTCCAGACATGAAATGTTAAAATCCCAAATTAAACATGTCAAGAAATTGATATCTTCTACAAAATCAAATTTTGAATCAAACCTAACTTTGTTTTCAAATATTGTTAAATGAAGAGTGTGGATAGAAAAGTCTTACACTGTGGGTGATGGGAATCATATTTGAAAGATCTTCAAATTGAAGGGGTTGAAAACATACTCGAGCAAGTCATCAAATGAATAAAGGACAAATGCATTTGAAATTCACATTTGTATATTGGAATTTCAGCAGCAACCACACCACAGAAAACAACCACTGTTCTTTACGACAACTGAATTACATCTGTACGACGCTCTTGTAAATTTAAAATTTTTCATGTTTATCATTTCTTAATTGCATACGTGTATAATTTATTATCAAGAAATGAGGAGTCAAGTGATTTACAAAAAAATGCTTGGCAACAGAATACAAGAAAAATTACTGATTCTTGGAACAGATTTGAAAAATTGAGGGTATTCTTGTATTACGTTATTTACTCCTTTGAATTGATTGCAATTTTAATATCGCAGTCTCACCAAGAAGCTATGATGACTTATTAAATGACCATATTATATTCAGCAATTTCAGTTGAAGCTTCTGTAACAAACTTTGTAGACTTTTATAGAATTATTTTTGTAATAAATCCGCTGTAGCTGTATTGCTGTATCAATGGGCCGCAGTGGTCATGATGGTAGAGCGCTTGTCTCTCAATCACAGGGGAGTGGGTTCGATTTCCAGCATGGTCACTGGTCTCGTGCTAGGAATCGCACGTTAAAATGTAAGACCTCGTTAATTCTTGGCTCGCACAAGTTTTGACTTCTGAGGGCTGTCGTTCCGATCAGTTAACCACAAAAATATTTTGTTGCGGTGTAAATTGTTTTATATTGTTAAAATAAGTTTTGAATTAATGTGGTATGTGGTGCAACTGGTCGTGTCCCGCTCCTCCATTGTTAGCACGTCTGCTGTTTTTTACATCGATGGAGGTTCTTTCAGAAGACTGGAGGGTTTGGTTACCATACCATTATACTTAATTCCACATTTTATGTATAATAAGTTATCATAAAGTTTTATAATTACAAAAAAAATATCTCAATGTAACAATCAGTTATCTTCATATTTATAAACAAGATGTATTTACTGATAAACTCACATTTCGATCAACTAACTGTCTGAGTATCATAAAATTCATAATATGATATATTGTTAGGACTATAATACAAATATTTTAATGGTGATAACAATACTAGTATAGTAGTCATTGCCATAAATGGTTACAATATATATTTTTTAAACTTTACCATATTGTATTGCTGTCACTCACATATAGTACCAGAAATTTTTGTAAAAATTACCATATTTCTGATAATGACCACTCAACATCTTCAATACTTTCACAACAAAATATTGAAATTACAACCTGGACCATAATTCTTGAAACTGTCATTCAGCCCTATACTGTATCACTTCCGTTAAAAATAACGTCACCGCTATTCGCCATTTCCGTTATTTTGCCATTGCCATTTTTGGCGGAAGTGATACAGCATATATATGGCTGACTATCCACTAATTTTCATGGAAAACTATGAATAATAATAATAATATTTTGGTTGGTTTCCGGGTTTTGCCGTGGTCTTCTTTGGTTTAAATCTCCAAACGTTTCGATTGCAACTGCGGCAGTCATATTTAGTGAAACGTCAGACGGTTCTTGAAAAATATGATTTCACAAAGGTTTAACAAAATGTTGCAACTTTCACTATCGCCCTGTAAAATAGTAAAACATATGCAATCTAATGAATCCTATCGTCTGTTTCAGATTATCAAACACCTGCCGAAGAGTAGCGAGATAATTTGCGCCACGGTTGACAGAGAAAACGTCTTCAAAGAAAGAGCGTACCTTTTCGTAAAAAACCACAGTGACAAATGGCACGGAACCAATCTGTCAGCAGGAAGGGAATTCTGCTGCAGGGATAATACTCCATACAAGTGTCCAGTCAGCCAGTGATTGATGTACACTTTAATAAAAATGTTTCACGCAGTAATGACTGTTTGTTATTTCCTCAGTCCTAGATTTTACAGGGTAATTCTCAGAGGGATTCGTATAACAACAGTTGAATTGAGTTGATCGGATAAAATCACGTCCTCGCTGTGCTTGATCACGCTAAGTGGTTAATGTGGTTTACTGAGTCATAATTAGTTAAAACTGTATTGAATATTCATTAAAATGTGATGATTGCTGGCAATTCATAATCGATAGTCAGAAAAAAAAATTTATCTGAAGATTTACTTTGGAACCAAATGAGCTCCTATAGAACCCATTAGTTCTGGAATTAGGAATTATACAGGAAGTTGTGGTTTTGTCTGCTGTAATTTAAAAAAATTGTATTTATTTAAATTAAAATGTTTTAAATCTGTTTTTCTATAATACGGAAGATCGGACGAGTCATTACAAGTATAAAATTTCTCATAAATAAAACAAATATTTTAAACTTTCTGAGAAATTGAGACATTCACATTATCCAAGAAAATAAATAAATAAAATATTGGCATTATATTCGAACGTAATAAGGACGAAAAAATTTTGATATTTTGCTATATCGGTCCAATAATGTTTGGACATTTTGAAAACAATATAGGTGAAATATTCTTGAAGCAATATTGGCCTCAAAACATCAGAGATATTGGTACAGAGTGGGCCAAATTGGACACTTTTGAAGGAAAAGTCCTGCTTTCAAACTAGACAGATAAAAACTGATGACTGTGTCTAAGGGTCATATTTTATGACAAACTCAATGGTGAAAATCGCATATCGATATCTATTATCGTCTCTGAGTTACGGCATGTTTTTTAAATATGTGTATTTTCGAAGAGTTGCTGTAACTTCTTTCCTTTCAATAATTTTTTGTTTCTATGAAAACATTTCAGCACTTTTTCATGTAGAATTCAATAGTGTAAGTAACTTATTATTTTAATAAGATACCCATAGTTATTGATGAACAAATATTTTTTTCATAACAATGGCATCCGCCCAACATTAGTTCTTGGTGAACTAGTGAAGAATTTTGTCCTAGACTGGTCCTACAATGTGAAATAATGGATTTTTGCAAGTAAATGTAAGTAGTCAATTCCATTACAGACAATTTTGGAGAGAGTAAAATATGTTTCTTTATCGGCTGGTAATTGTTATCCTGTACGAGTTTCAAAGGACTAGGAATCTTTATACTTCATTTTGGTCACTCCTTTTTCTGTTTGGCTGTACGGCATAGCTGTCAGGATTAGTTTAAATTTTCGAGCAGTCGTCAAAGTCTTTCACCAAAGGAAATAAATATCTTCAAGATCTAGAGTAGTATTCGATAATTTTCAGAACGATTCATTTTGGTATTTGGTTGTGCAGATAATAAAAAATAATAGACAAATTTGTCATATGACCTTAGGTATAGAAAATTTTTGTTGATGTCGGAACTACAATCGATGAAAATGATTTTTTTTATCGAAAACTGTTAGATTTTCCATGAAATATTTTTGTTAATTTGAGTCATGTCTATGATATCATGTATGTATTTGCATGAACTTTCGTTATTTCACAATAGCACTTCATTAAATTATTACAATTGTTGATTCAACCTCATACTTTACAATGACCCCTCGTATATAAGAGCTGATGATGAATATGTTTTCTTGCAAACGTTTTTATATCCTTCATACCATAGCGGTCCTGTGTGAACTAAAATCTACCGAACTATACAAAATGTTTCGAACTTGATGATGTTTTGGCAAATATTTTTCATTGATACATCACAACGAACAATTAATGAAAGAACCAACTCCTTGAAGGAATAATTCTTTGATAAATACAATACACTGCATCCGATTGGCTGATACTAGTGGAAGGACTAAATAATCATCTCGGTTCTCACGTATTCCCATTTCCTTCTGATGCTGTTGCATGGATACTTATTTATATTCGCTACCCAATTATACGATCGCTATTCGTTATCGCCATGATTACTTTTTCAGCGACGTTCATTTCGAGGAACTGAATGATTTTTGACTGTTAATTTTTTATCAGTCATTACTCACCCAAGCATAGTCCATGGACAAGAGTAATCTCATAGATATTTTTTCCGTGACCACTGAAAGGAGTTTGGTGTATCCTATCTACCACCTAGTGGTGCTGGGTTAAATTATTCACTATTTACAATCATTATTACTAAATTGATGTTCTTAATCATATACGAACTTCGCCCATTCTTCCTTGTTTCTGCTTCTGCTAAGGTTTTTGCTTTTGTGTAAGATTTTCCCTTTTTCTTTTCCACAATTATCCCATCCCATGTTTGTCTTGATCTTCCTCGTTTTCTTTTTTTGTTTTGAATCTTCGTCTACCACATTTGTTTCACCGGGTGTTCGATACTCTGTAAATTACCCCACCAGCTGAGTTGCCTCTTTAATAAACTTCAGTGTTTCTTGTATTTCTAAATCTTCCCTTATCTTCGTATTTTTCAGTCTGTCTATTTTTGTTACTCCTTGTACTCTTCCCAAATACTTCATTTCAATGGCCTGGATTCTGCTTTTTTCCCTTTGTGAGAGTACCTAGGATTCCAAACCAAATGTCAAAATCGGTCTATATATTGTTTTGAAAACATTAATTTCAGTTTTCTTAGAAATGTATTTTTATTTATAAAGTTTTCATTCATTGAGTGGTATAGATTTAATTTCTTTTGTATTCTATTGTTGATAACTAATTCTTGTTTTCCATTTCCTTGTATTTATATTCCCAAATATTAGTACTTGTTCTATATACACCCCTTCAATTTGTATATTTATCGATATTTTTTCTTCTCTAGATATCACCATAATTTTTTTTTGCAAGATAAAAGTAGTGAAGAATGTTTGTAGCTTTGTATAGCAAAGGATTGTGGCTTATAATATATCGATACCGAGTAATGTTTTCTGTATTGTTATATAATTTTATGTATGCATATATGGTATTAGTTTGTAGTAAGGGTGCACCGGAAGGAGTACCAGGGGGTCCTGTCCCCCCCATAATACTGTAATCATTGCATACCCAAATCGAGTGTTCATTTTAACTGTATTCTATTCAGCAATAGAATACAAATGAACATTCCAGTAATGGCATTCATAATATAAATTCAAACAGGACTCGAACAACTCTGACTTATGAATTAATTCTTTATATTTTTATTTTGTAGCTTACGATTTTATAATTTTGAATTATGAGATGAGATAATTCCTAGGACAAAAGTTTATCAAATAAATTATGTTGACAGCCATTATTTGTTGCTGTCTGTTTAAGGTTGAGATTTCTATTTGTATATTTTTTTCGATTACGAATTCATGTTTGCTATTTATTTTCCTGATGAAAAATCTGTCATTCCAGTTTCATCCATAATAAATGTTATTGACGGATGAGTTAAATTCAGGAAATCCAGAAAAAAGTTCGACAAAATCAGAAAAGAAAGGTAGAGAAAAGAGAGAGAAAACATTGAGAATGGTAGGTGTTTTTGGTAAGCGTTATTATTCCCTCTACCCCACCTGTGTGGCAAAACATACACACATTTTGAATTTATTCTTAAGCTTGTCAGTTATCATTTACTCAACAACTATTTGAAATGTTCGTCTTGCTTGTATTAATTTTTTTCGACCATTTATTATCATTTCTTTGAATAGTTTGCCCACAGACTCTAACATTTTGATTGAGATATGACGTGAAAGGGAATAAAACTATAT
Source organism: Chrysolina americana (assembly GCA_958502065.1). NCBI lineage: Eukaryota > Metazoa > Arthropoda > Insecta > Coleoptera > Chrysomelidae > Chrysolina > Chrysolina americana. The sequence continues at coordinate 9,287,976 of OY293410.1, forward strand.
ATTAAATTGTCCGTCTTATCGATAACATCCTTACCTGAAATCTCGTATCGTAAAGCATTTCCGTCATATTTGAGTCGATTTTTCATGTTGGGTTGTAATTGAAATTTTATGAAATTTTTATTGTCTTTCTGAGAACGGTTGAGAATTATGAAACAATGCATTCTTTTTGCAACTCAGTATTTGTTTCATGAACATTTCTGAAAGTGCTCGGGATGGTACGTTAAAAGTTATATGAAACCATTGTTAAAAATTATCATTGTTCTCGGAAAATTTCATTCCACGTAAGTCTTTGCATCTCTTCAACTTTTAAAAATATCTTCAAAACATTGATTATTCAAATCGTAATCAACTGCGTTGTTGCAATCAGAACATTTCACATCCTGAGACAGCGTAGGCTAAAAATCTGTAATATTATGGAAAAGAGATTAAGCAGAATAATTCAGAATCGAATACGGGGTCTGCGTAGAAATGATAAAATTTATCATTGTCTTTAGAAAATGTTATATATATTCCTCATTAATCTCTGCACATATTCAAAAATGAGTTATCTTCGAAATAATAATAATAATAATAATAATAATAATAAATCTTTATTAAATCCTTTCAGATCACAAAATGATTAAATTAAATTAAATTAAATTAGATGAAATTATCAATAATGAAAATGAATATGTATACACATATTACACGAGATAATAAATAACACAAGACGATCACATTTCACGATACATTTTCAAAAACATAATAATAAAAAAAAAGGTGTAATGATCACATGATAATTTGAGACTAAACAATCAGTTGACTTAATAACAGATCACCTCACCTACCAAGATATTCACCAACACTGTAAAAACAACCGTTGAGTAGAAATTCTTTTAGTTTTGATTTGAAATTTTTTTCTATGGTCTCATCTCTTATATTTACAGGCAGATTATTGAAAAATGTCACCTCTGCATGAGATGGACTATTTTCAAACGATTTGGTTTTATGTTTCTGGGCTCTTATGATTTTTCCGTGTCTTGTAGGATAAGTATGCATATCTGAGATTCGATTATATTCGTTCATATTTTGACTTCAATTGTCTCATTGCATAATATCCACTATTGACCTTTCTACTTATCTGACTTATACTGGAATTGAACGTCATTCTATTATCAATATAGGTACCAAGGATCTGATGGTACCATTTGACGAGTTGACATACTCTTTGCCAACCTTCACTCGAAAATTATTAATTTTCCTTTCATTTCTGAATAAAAAATATCTATTGTAATAAAAATACACTCAACTATAATCCACAAATTCATTTAGACTCGAAAACTATAACTGTATTTTGAACAAGTATAAAAACTCATAACACTATCACTAGGCTAACTCTGTCTACAAGCATACTCTGACTGTCTGTAACTAACTATCTTATCTGATGCCACTTGAGATTCCTGCGTTCATCTGTACAACGTTCTTGGATTTCCTTCCTAGAATTTTTGACAGGACCATAAAAACTGTCGATGGTTCACATCATTCTCCTTTTCAATTCTGGTTTCACGGGCTGATATAGGAGCTCAGGAAGAGAAAGCGGTGTCATCTGCGACGAAAATAATGAAGATGTTGGACTTGATGATTGTTGCATCAGCTCCAACAAGATAGCCGGTATACTAATGTTCTTATAGAGGAATTCGTTCATCAAGAATGAATTCGGAAAAAATACTAGCTATAGGAAAGGACTGACCTTTCCATTCAGGCAATACTGGAATTATTCTAGTACTACTTGTGCCTAGTCCTCATATGTATGATCTCAGAATTTCTCTATACTTCGCGTTGTCAGCCTTGTGTCTATGAGTCTATGACCAGTCTCCCGACATCTGATACATTTGTTAGCAGCTTAATGGCACAATTCGTCGTGTCCTGAACATCGTTTTTACGATTCTGATTCTCTTTTTCCCAAGTATTTTCGAGCCTATTTCCGTAGTCTCATTGACAAAATAATTTATATTCAACTCCTGTATGTCTCCTGTTTCAAACAAGGAATTTTTACCACTTCCTCTTCTCAATTGTTATATCATTAAGATTTCGATTTCTGGAACACGGAATTATTACTATTCGTCCTTGCCCACTTCAATTTGCTGACATTCGTATTTAAATAATTTGAACGATCCATAAATATTCGACCCCAAAAAGTTGATGATGTATATATAATTTCTTCATGCACGTATGTATACACAAATCCCATCCTCTTCTTGCACTACTGAAGATCAAACAGATACATTCAAAATGAGTAATTTGTATACGATTACGTCACAGCAAGGAGCGGCTTCCACCAGTTCCACCACCCACCAGTTCAAATATTTCTCAATTATCTGCTTGACATGAACCTCTTTGAACGCAACCCTTCATTTTTGTAGTGCTCGAAAGGCAAAACTGGTATCTAATTGAACTTGCTATACTTATCTGAATGTATCATTCAATCCTACGTTTTCCTTGGATGTACTGGGTGAGCTTATTTCACAAAAAGTTGTCATATAATGTAGATTTTTTTTTGTTTTTTTGTCCTATTTTGTTTTTTGTGTCTTCTGCTTCATCAACGTCATTATCCTATTCTCCACTATTTCGTCTGCCACTAAGCCAAAGTGGGGTTCTGATCTCCCTTAATGTCACAAGCTCTGCTGGTGCGGGTCTTTTCCGAAAACCTGGGTGATTTTGAGGCCTTGATATCGTAGCTTCCGTAATCAACACATCTTCCTCTTTTGAGATTCCAAAACCTTACACCGACAGCATACGTGTACTCTTCCACTACTCTTGAGGGTTATCTGGATACCGGCAATCTTTAATTTCGTTGGGTGTTAATTTGGCACATATCAACCTCTTCTGTTAGGACATCCCTCCAGATCTACGTAGTGGTTGTGGTTTCAGGGGAATTGAAAGGAGAAGCACCCTGCGTGTTCTAGTACTCTCCACTGCTTTACATCCGAAGATGAGATACTTAAATAATCCCCAATTTTGTGTGAGGTGAATGAGGCATGCTCGGAGCGTTTTTCACACCACAGGGCATTCATTCCTTCTCGTAGCAATGCAGGAGGTTATCCCACAGTGCAAATTTAGAGTTCGTGAACAGTTTGTGCTTTGAAAATAATGCAAAATGACGTTTACGATTGTTTTCTATCTATTGGCTACACCTGTCAAATTTGACATTTTTTCAAAAAAATTCAGAATGTTAGGTTATTTCTCAATATTTCGAAAAATATTATATGAAAAAGTTATTTATTTTTCGGTTTCCTACCCACCTACCAAATTTGAACCAGTTTGAACAACTTTTACACTCTGTATTCATAGCTTCATTATATTTTGATCGATCAACAAACCATTCTGATTGATCTTTAATGATAAATTCAATCAACTTATAACCTCGTAGGCGAATTCCATCACTGATATATTGAGTATATTGTTGACTACCTTGTATAAAAATAACGACGTATTTTTTCCCTGTATTATGGAAAAATATTTCTCGCGAACATAAGGAATGCCCAGTCGCACACAATATTGAATATAAATAAGATATTGATATTTTTCCATTCAGCTGAATTTCTCCAAAAATCGAAGTTGGGTCAATGGAGACTTTTACTTAAAATGGCTCCAGCTACAACATATCAAAAATTCAAACATTTTCACCGAAAGACTTTTTCCCATAAGGTGTGTGCGTGGTCCTTTGGGTTATTCTCAACAAAAATGTCTGTATGTTTTTTTTGAGGTTTTCAAGATTATTCTTTATTACTGAACATGATGTGTCATAAGCGGTTGATAGGCAATCTGACAGGTCATTCACATGAGGAACACCAATTGTGATATTTCAAAAGAAGTTGATAGTGATATCTGATGATCAGGTTAGGTTTTGGGGAGGTCGCGCTGTCAATTCAAGGAATTGGAGTCCACATATTTGGTGAGCGCATTGTAGTTGATCAGAATACGTTAGTTTCTGACCAAATGGCAACTTCTCATCATAAAATTTCATTGTAGGGTAGTCAGAGAGTTTCAGTAAAATTTTATAAATTTTGAAGTGATCTCAAATATAGGATATGAGTTGGCGCACATTGTAGTTGGTTAGAATACGTTAGTTTCTGACCAAATTACAGCTTCTCATTATCAAATATCATTGTAGGGTCGTCAGAGACTCTCAGTCAAATTTTATAAATTTTGAAGTGATCTCAAAAATAGGATTCGAGTTGGCGCACCTTGTAGTAGGTCAGAATACGTTAGTTCCTGACAAAACTACAACTTTTTATCATCAAATGTCATTGTAGAGTCGTCAGAGAATTGCAGTCGAATATTATAAATTTTGAAATGATCTCCAAAATTGGATTTTAATTGGCGCGCATTGTAGTAGATCGAAATACATCAGTTTCTGAGTTAAAAACAACTTTTCATCATCAAATGTAATTGTAGGCTCGACAGAGAGTTGCAGTCGAATTTTTATAAAATTTGAAGTGATCTCATAAAAGGGACTGAATTTGGCGCGCCTTGTAGTAGGTCAGAATACGTTGATTCCTGATCAAATTACAACTTCTCGTCAACAAATGTCATTGTAGGGTCGTCAGAGAGTTGCAGTCGAATTTCATAAATTTTGAATTGATCTCAAAAATGGGATTTGAGTTGGCGCGCATTAAAGTTGGTCAGGATACGTAAGCTCTTGACCAAATCACAACTTCTCACCATCACATATCATTGTAGGGTAGTCAAAGAGTTGCAGTCGAATCTTATAAACTTTGAAATGATTTCAAAAATAAGATTTGGGTTGGCGCGCCTTGAAGTAGGTCAGAATACGTTATCCGACAAAATTACAACTTTTCATCATCAAACGTAATTGTAGGGTCGTCAGAAAGTTGCAGTCGAAATTAATAAATTTTGGAGTGACATTGTAGTTAGGTCGAAACACATAAGTTTCTGAGTTAATAACAACTTCTCATCATCAATTGTCATTGTAGAGTCGTCAGAGAATTGCAGTAGAATTTTATAAATTTTGAAGTGATCTCAAAAATAGGATTTTAATTGACGCACATTGTAGTTGGTCAGAAAACGTTATTTTCTGACAAAATTACAACTTCTCATCATCAATTGTCATTGTAGAGTCGTCACAGAATTGCAGTCAAATTTTATAAATTTTGAAGAGATCCCAAAAATGGGATTTGAATTGGCGCGCATTGTAGTTGGTAAGAATACGTTAGTTCCTAACAAAATCACAACTCCTCATCATCAAATGTCATTAAAGGTTCGTCAGAGAGTTGCAGTCGAATTTTATAAATTTTGAAGTGATCTCAAAGCTAGGATTTGAGTTGGCGCGCATTAAAGTTGGTCAGGATACGTAAGCTCTTGACCAAATCACAACTTCTCACCATCACATATCATTGTAGGGTAGTCAAAGAGTTGCAGTCGAATCTTATAAACTTTGAAATGATTTCAAAAATAAGATTTGGGTTGGCGCGCCTTGAAGTAGGTCAGAATACGTTATCCGACAAAATTACAACTTTTCATCATCAAACGTAATTGTAGGGTCGTCAGAAAGTTGCAGTCGAAATTAATAAATTTTGGAGTGACATTGTAGTTAGGTCGAAACACATAAGTTTCTGAGTTAATAACAACTTCTCATCATCAATTGTCATTGTAGAGTCGTCAGAGAATTGCAGTAGAATTTTATAAATTTTGAAGTGATCTCAAAAATAGGATTTTAATTGACGCACATTGTAGTTGGTCAGAAAACGTTATTTTCTGACAAAATTACAACTTCTCATCATCAATTGTCATTGTAGAGTCGTCACAGAATTGCAGTCAAATTTTATAAATTTTGAAGAGATCCCAAAAATGGGATTTGAATTGGCGCGCATTGTAGTTGGTAAGAATACGTTAGTTCCTAACAAAATCACAACTCCTCATCATCAAATGTCATTAAAGGTTCGTCAGAGAGTTGCAGTCGAATTTTATAAATTTTGAAGTGATCTCAAAGCTAGGATTTGAGTTGGCGCGCATTGCAATAGGTCAGAATACGTTAGTTTTTGACAACATTACAACATCTCATCATCATATGTCATTGTAGGGTTCTCAGAGAGTTGCAGCCGAATTTTATAAATTTTGAAGTGATCTCAAATATAGGATATGAGTTGGCGCACATTGTAGTTGGTTAGAATACGTTAGTTTCTGACCAAATTACAGCTTCTCATTATCAAATATCATTGTAGGGTCGTCAGAGACTCTCAGTCAAATTTTATAAATTTTGAAGTGATCTCAAAAATAGGATTCGAGTTGGCGCACCTTGTAGTAGGTCAGAATACGTTAGTTCCTGACAAAACTACAACTTTTTATCATCAAATGTCATTGTAGAGTCGTCAGAGAATTGCAGTCGAATATTATAAATTTTGAAATGATCTCAAAAATTGGATTTTAATTGGCGCGCATTGTAGTAGATCGAAATACATCAGTTTCTGAGTTAAAAACAACTTTTCATCATCAAATGTAATTGTAGGCTCGACAGAGAGTTGCAGTCGAATTTTTATAAAATTTGAAGTGATCTCATAAAAGGGACTGAATTTGGCGCGCCTTGTAGTAGGTCAGAATACGTTGATTCCTGATCAAATTACAACTTCTCGTCAACAAATGTCATTGTAGGGTCGTCAGAGAGTTGCAGTCGAATTTCATAAATTTTGAATTGATCTCAAAAATGGGATTTGAGTTGGCGCGCATTAAAGTTGGTCAGGATACGTAAGCTCTTGACCAAATCACAACTTCTCACCATCACATATCATTGTAGGGTAGTCAAAGAGTTGCAGTCGAATCTTATAAACTTTGAAATGATTTCAAAAATAAGATTTGGGTTGGCGCGCCTTGAAGTAGGTCAGAATACGTTATCCGACAAAATTACAACTTTTCATCATCAAACGTAATTGTAGGGTCGTCAGAAAGTTGCAGTCGAAATTAATAAATTTTGGAGTGACATTGTAGTTAGGTCGAAACACATAAGTTTCTGAGTTAATAACAACTTCTCATCATCAATTGTCATTGTAGAGTCGTCAGAGAATTGCAGTAGAATTTTATAAATTTTGAAGTGATCTCAAAAATAGGATTTTAATTGACGCACATTGTAGTTGGTCAGAAAACGTTATTTTCTGACAAAATTACAACTTCTCATCATCAATTGTCATTGTAGAGTCGTCACAGAATTGCAGTCAAATTTTATAAATTTTGAAGAGATCCCAAAAATGGGATTTGAATTGGCGCGCATTGTAGTTGGTAAGAATACGTTAGTTCCTAACAAAATCACAACTCCTCATCATCAAATGTCATTAAAGGTTCGTCAGAGAGTTGCAGTCGAATTTTATAAATTTTGAAGTGATCTCAAAGCTAGGATTTGAGTTGGCGCGCATTGCAATAGGTCAGAATACGTTAGTTTTTGACAACATTACAACATCTCATCATCATATGTCATTGTAGGGTTCTCAGAGAGTTGCAGCCGAATTTTATAAATTTTGAAGTGATCTCTCAAAAATAAGATTTGGGTTGGCGCGCCTTGAAGTAGGTCAGAATACGTTATCCGACAAAATTACAACTTTTCATCATCAAACGTAATTGTAGGGTCGTCAGAAAGTTGCAGTCGAAATTAATAAATTTTGGAGTGACATTGTAGTTAGGTCGAAACACATAAGTTTCTGAGTTAATAACAACTTCTCATCATCAATTGTCATTGTAGAGTCGTCAGAGAATTGCAGTAGAATTTTATAAATTTTGAAGTGATCTCAAAAATAGGATTTTAATTGACGCACATTGTAGTTGGTCAGAAAACGTTATTTTCTGACAAAATTACAACTTCTCATCATCAATTGTCATTGTAGAGTCGTCACAGAATTGCAGTCAAATTTTATAAATTTTGAAGAGATCCCAAAAATGGGATTTGAATTGGCGCGCATTGTAGTTGGTAAGAATACGTTAGTTCCTAACAAAATCACAACTCCTCATCATCAAATGTCATTAAAGGTTCGTCAGAGAGTTGCAGTCGAATTTTATAAATTTTGAAGTGATCTCAAAGCTAGGATTTGAGTTGGCGCGCATTAAAGTTGGTCAGGATACGTAAGCTCTTGACCAAATCACAACTTCTCACCATCACATATCATTGTAGGGTAGTCAAAGAGTTGCAGTCGAATCTTATAAACTTTGAAATGATTTCAAAAATAAGATTTGGGTTGGCGCGCCTTGAAGTAGGTCAGAATACGTTATCCGACAAAATTACAACTTTTCATCATCAAACGTAATTGTAGGGTCGTCAGAAAGTTGCAGTCGAAATTAATAAATTTTGGAGTGACATTGTAGTTAGGTCGAAACACATAAGTTTCTGAGTTAATAACAACTTCTCATCATCAATTGTCATTGTAGAGTCGTCAGAGAATTGCAGTAGAATTTTATAAATTTTGAAGTGATCTCAAAAATAGGATTTTAATTGACGCACATTGTAGTTGGTCAGAAAACGTTATTTTCTGACAAAATTACAACTTCTCATCATCAATTGTCATTGTAGAGTCGTCACAGAATTGCAGTCAAATTTTATAAATTTTGAAGAGATCCCAAAAATGGGATTTGAATTGGCGCGCATTGTAGTTGGTAAGAATACGTTAGTTCCTAACAAAATCACAACTCCTCATCATCAAATGTCATTAAAGGTTCGTCAGAGAGTTGCAGTCGAATTTTATAAATTTTGAAGTGATCTCAAAGCTAGGATTTGAGTTGGCGCGCATTGCAATAGGTCAGAATACGTTAGTTTTTGACAACATTACAACATCTCATCATCATATGTCATTGTAGGGTTCTCAGAGAGTTGCAGCCGAATTTTATAAATTTTGAAGTGATCTCAAATATAGGATATGAGTTGGCGCACATTGTAGTTGGTTAGAATACGTTAGTTTCTGACCAAATTACAGCTTCTCATTATCAAATATCATTGTAGGGTCGTCAGAGACTCTCAGTCAAATTTTATAAATTTTGAAGTGATCTCAAAAATAGGATTCGAGTTGGCGCACCTTGTAGTAGGTCAGAATACGTTAGTTCCTGACAAAACTACAACTTTTTATCATCAAATGTCATTGTAGAGTCGTCAGAGAATTGCAGTCGAATATTATAAATTTTGAAATGATCTCAAAAATTGGATTTTAATTGGCGCGCATTGTAGTAGATCGAAATACATCAGTTTCTGAGTTAAAAACAACTTTTCATCATCAAATGTAATTGTAGGCTCGACAGAGAGTTGCAGTCGAATTTTTATAAAATTTGAAGTGATCTCATAAAAGGGACTGAATTTGGCGCGCCTTGTAGTAGGTCAGAATACGTTGATTCCTGATCAAATTACAACTTCTCGTCAACAAATGTCATTGTAGGGTCGTCAGAGAGTTGCAGTCGAATTTCATAAATTTTGAATTGATCTCAAAAATGGGATTTGAGTTGGCGCGCATTAAAGTTGGTCAGGATACGTAAGCTCTTGACCAAATCACAACTTCTCACCATCACATATCATTGTAGGGTAGTCAAAGAGTTGCAGTCGAATCTTATAAACTTTGAAATGATTTCAAAAATAAGATTTGGGTTGGCGCGCCTTGAAGTAGGTCAGAATACGTTATCCGACAAAATTACAACTTTTCATCATCAAACGTAATTGTAGGGTCGTCAGAAAGTTGCAGTCGAAATTAATAAATTTTGGAGTGACATTGTAGTTAGGTCGAAACACATAAGTTTCTGAGTTAATAACAACTTCTCATCATCAATTGTCATTGTAGAGTCGTCAGAGAATTGCAGTAGAATTTTATAAATTTTGAAGTGATCTCAAAAATAGGATTTTAATTGACGCACATTGTAGTTGGTCAGAAAACGTTATTTTCTGACAAAATTACAACTTCTCATCATCAATTGTCATTGTAGAGTCGTCACAGAATTGCAGTCAAATTTTATAAATTTTGAAGAGATCCCAAAAATGGGATTTGAATTGGCGCGCATTGTAGTTGGTAAGAATACGTTAGTTCCTAACAAAATCACAACTCCTCATCATCAAATGTCATTAAAGGTTCGTCAGAGAGTTGCAGTCGAATTTTATAAATTTTGAAGTGATCTCAAAGCTAGGATTTGAGTTGGCGCGCATTAAAGTTGGTCAGGATACGTAAGCTCTTGACCAAATCACAACTTCTCACCATCACATATCATTGTAGGGTAGTCAAAGAGTTGCAGTCGAATCTTATAAACTTTGAAATGATTTCAAAAATAAGATTTGGGTTGGCGCGCCTTGAAGTAGGTCAGAATACGTTATCCGACAAAATTACAACTTTTCATCATCAAACGTAATTGTAGGGTCGTCAGAAAGTTGCAGTCGAAATTAATAAATTTTGGAGTGACATTGTAGTTAGGTCGAAACACATAAGTTTCTGAGTTAATAACAACTTCTCATCATCAATTGTCATTGTAGAGTCGTCAGAGAATTGCAGTAGAATTTTATAAATTTTGAAGTGATCTCAAAAATAGGATTTTAATTGACGCACATTGTAGTTGGTCAGAAAACGTTATTTTCTGACAAAATTACAACTTCTCATCATCAATTGTCATTGTAGAGTCGTCACAGAATTGCAGTCAAATTTTATAAATTTTGAAGAGATCCCAAAAATGGGATTTGAATTGGCGCGCATTGTAGTTGGTAAGAATACGTTAGTTCCTAACAAAATCACAACTCCTCATCATCAAATGTCATTAAAGGTTCGTCAGAGAGTTGCAGTCGAATTTTATAAATTTTGAAGTGATCTCAAAGCTAGGATTTGAGTTGGCGCGCATTGCAATAGGTCAGAATACGTTAGTTTTTGACAACATTACAACATCTCATCATCATATGTCATTGTAGGGTTCTCAGAGAGTTGCAGCCGAATTTTATAAATTTTGAAGTGATCTCAAATATAGGATATGAGTTGGCGCACATTGTAGTTGGTTAGAATACGTTAGTTTCTGACCAAATTACAGCTTCTCATTATCAAATATCATTGTAGGGTCGTCAGAGACTCTCAGTCAAATTTTATAAATTTTGAAGTGATCTCAAAAATAGGATTCGAGTTGGCGCACCTTGTAGTAGGTCAGAATACGTTAGTTCCTGACAAAACTACAACTTTTTATCATCAAATGTCATTGTAGAGTCGTCAGAGAATTGCAGTCGAATATTATAAATTTTGAAATGATCTCAAAAATTGGATTTTAATTGGCGCGCATTGTAGTAGATCGAAATACATCAGTTTCTGAGTTAAAAACAACTTTTCATCATCAAATGTAATTGTAGGCTCGACAGAGAGTTGCAGTCGAATTTTTATAAAATTTGAAGTGATCTCATAAAAGGGACTGAATTTGGCGCGCCTTGTAGTAGGTCAGAATACGTTGATTCCTGATCAAATTACAACTTCTCGTCAACAAATGTCATTGTAGGGTCGTCAGAGAGTTGCAGTCGAATTTCATAAATTTTGAATTGATCTCAAAAATGGGATTTGAGTTGGCGCGCATTAAAGTTGGTCAGGATACGTAAGCTCTTGACCAAATCACAACTTCTCACCATCACATATCATTGTAGGGTAGTCAAAGAGTTGCAGTCGAATCTTATAAACTTTGAAATGATTTCAAAAATAAGATTTGGGTTGGCGCGCCTTGAAGTAGGTCAGAATACGTTATCCGACAAAATTACAACTTTTCATCATCAAACGTAATTGTAGGGTCGTCAGAAAGTTGCAGTCGAAATTAATAAATTTTGGAGTGACATTGTAGTTAGGTCGAAACACATAAGTTTCTGAGTTAATAACAACTTCTCATCATCAATTGTCATTGTAGAGTCGTCAGAGAATTGCAGTAGAATTTTATAAATTTTGAAGTGATCTCAAAAATAGGATTTTAATTGACGCACATTGTAGTTGGTCAGAAAACGTTATTTTCTGACAAAATTACAACTTCTCATCATCAATTGTCATTGTAGAGTCGTCACAGAATTGCAGTCAAATTTAATAAATTTTGAAGAGATCCCAAAAATGGGATTTGAATTGGCGCGCATTGTAGTTGGTAAGAATACGTTAGTTCCTAACAAAATCACAACTCCTCATCATCAAATGTCATTAAAGGTTCGTCAGAGAGTTGCAGTCGAATTTTATAAATTTTGAAGTGATCTCAAAGCTAGGATTTGAGTTGGCGCGCATTGCAATAGGTCAGAATACGTTAGTTTTTGACAACATTACAACATCTCATCATCATATGTCATTGTAGGGTTCTCAGAGAGTTGCAGCCGAATTTTATAAATTTTGAAGTGATCTCTCAAAAATAGGATTGGAGTTGGCACGCCTTGTAGTAGGTAAGAATAGGTTATTTTCTGACCAAATTACAACTTCTCATCATAAAATGTCATTGTAGGGTCGTCAGAGAGTTGCAGTCGAAATTAATAAATTTTGGAGTGACATTGTAGTTAGGTCGAAACACATAAGTTTCTGAGTTAATAACAATTGTCTCAAAACTAGGATTTGAGTAGGCGCGCATTGTAATAGGCCAGAATACATTAGTTTCTGACCAAAATAAAACTTCTCATCAACAAATGGATCATTGTATGGTCGTCAGAGAGTTGCATATTATTATGAATTTCATAAATTTTGAAGTGATTTCAAAAATAGAATTTGAGTTGACGCGCATTGTAGTTAGTCAGAATACGTTAATATCCGCCTAAGTTACAATTTCTCATCTTCAAATGTATGTCATTGTAGGGTCGTCAGAGAATTGCAGTGGAATTTTATAAATCTTGAGGTGATCTTAAAAATGGGATTTGAGTTGGCGCGCCTTGTAGTAGGTCAGAATACGTTAGTTCCTGACAAAACTACAACTTTTTATCATCAAATGTCATTGTAGGGTCGTCAGAGAGTTGCAGTCGAAATTAATAAATTTTGGAGTGACATTGTAGTTAGGTCGAAACACATAAGTTTCTGAGTTAATAACAATTGTCTCAAAACTAGGATTTGAGTAGGCGCGCATTGTAATAGGCCAGAATACATTAGTTTCTGACCAAAATAAAACTTCTCATCAACAAATGGATCATTGTATGGTCGTCAGAGAGTTGCATATTATTATGAATTTCATAAATTTTGAAGTGATTTCAAAAATAGAATTTGAGTTGACGCGCATTGTAGTTAGTCAGAATACGTTAATATCCGCCTAAGTTACAATTTCTCATCTTCAAATGTATGTCATTGTAGGGTCGTCAGAGAATTGCAGTGGAATTTTATAAATCTTGAGGTGATCTTAAAAATGGGATTTGAGTTGGCGCGCCTTGTAGTAGGTCAGAATACGTTAGGTTCTCACCAAATCACAACTTCTCATCATCAAATGTCATTAAAGTGTCGTCAGAGAGTTGCAGTCGGATTTTGAGATCACTGCAAAATTTGTAAAATTCGACTGTAACTCTCTGACGACCCTACAATGACATGTGATGATGAGAAGTTGTGATTTGGTCAGGAACTATCGTATCCTGACCAACTTCAATGAGCGCCAACTCATATCTTATTTTTGAGATCACTTAAAAATTTATAAAATTGGACTGCAACTCTCTGACGACCTTGCAATGACATTTGATGATGAGAAGTTGTAATTTGGTCAGAAAATAACGTATTCGGACCTACTACAAGGCGTGCCATTTCAAATCCTATTTTTGAGAACACTTCAAAATTTATAAAACTCGACTGCAACTCTTTGGCGACCCTACAATGACATTTGATGATAAGAAGTTGTAATTTCGTCAGAAATTAACGTATTCTGACCTACTACAAGACTCACCAATTCATATCCTATTTTTGAGGTCACTCCGAAATTTATAAAATTCGACTGCAACTCTCTGACGACCCTTCAGTGACATCGTAAAAATGATAGGTGGGTGATATTCATGAAACATTATATATAATAATTATTGTAATTTCCCTGATATTGCTAAAGTATATCTTGTTCATGAAACCCTCTCTAGCGACGTATTTGCTTACGTCTAACAAAGTTTACGTGTAAATATTTCGTTTTCTTGTATGCATAGTAGGCTTTTAACATTAACAAAGAACGTCGTTATACGTTTTGTTGATTCTCGTACTTAACAGTTATATGCACTTCCTACATTTCATGTTTGATACCTTTGTAGGTCATCCTCCGTAGTACCCTATCGACAGTTCAGTCAGCGTGTACGAATGCTTTCAGCGTCTCTTGGTTTTTCAACCTCATATACTTCAATTTCTTCATTTGTTTTATCATCAAATCGCTATCTCTTAATCACTGGCAGTACTTTGTAAGAAGATAACACTTTTGTGGCGTACCGTGTTGCCCTGGGCACAATAAGATCTTTCGAACCATCTTAGAATTCATACGCATGACCTCGAAAGACATGCATTTTCTCCTGGCTCTGCTCCATTGTGATGCTGAGCAAGGTGAATGAATGAATGGGAATGAAATCCATCCATATCGACACTTCTCAGCAACGGTATTCGCCTCATATGTTTAACGTCTGCACTATTCATACAACTGGACATAATGTATACTGGGCGTATCGAATAATGATAATGATGCATTTATTTAACTATTCAAAAAGTACAAACATGATATTTTCTATAAGTACAATAACAAGGAAAACGTCACAAATATAGATACATTTAAATGAAAATTAACTTGTGACATCTACAATCACTAATTTGAAACCGAATTTTGAACGAGCCATGGAAACTAAAGATAGATGATTATCTACGACATTGATAGGTAGACAAGTACTTGTTGTTCTGACCAACCCAAAGTTTCTCGTGCGTTAAGATGAACGCAAACAGAATCTAAAGTGAATATAGTGACTGTAGATGTCACAAGTTACTTTTCATTTATACTGTCTTCGCCTATGGGTATTAATTAAGAGTGCATTCGTTTCGAATTCGATAGACCTCATAAAGCCATGCTGATGAGTTGGTAACAACGAAACAGCGCTGTCTACGGATGATAAGTTCTCGGAATTGAGTCGAAAACACTATACACTTTTTGAAACATTTAAACATACATTTATATCTATTAACCGAACAAAAATTATCCACCTGAAATTATTTCAAAAAAAAAAGTACAAAAAAGTACAAATAATATTCTAGAAAAAATAATAAAATTCATCGAGCTAAAGATATAAAATGAGATGATGATATAAATGTAATAATTAAGAAATAAAATATTTATTCAAGAATGATTGCAGACAGATGATCTGAACTCCTGATGACTCCATCCAGTACTATTCCATTATGTAGACACTCCAAGCTCAAAAGTCCACTGCCTCCCCGTTGTCTGGGAAATTATAACCGTGGAACAGACAATTTAGGATCCAAGCTCCTATGAAGATGTATCATTTTGCGTGTTTTTACGTCGAGTTGTCGCAGCTCTTCCTGAGTCCATTTCATTACTCCAAAGGAGTACAGTAGAATCGGAACGGCAAGCACACAAGCAACTTTGCTCTTCCTCGACAGTTCTGATGACCAGACCTGTCGGAGTTTATGCTGATACTTGTCGCGGAGAGAGATTTTAATAGTAGTCATCTCTTGGGTGTAGCGTTGTTCCACCCCTTGATAAATATACGTCTCTTCGGCATCCAGATGAAGTAGAATGCTTCCGTATACGAGCTAAACGTCCTCTCCGTATTCCTCGCATCGTCTTCTTTTGAAAGGAGCCGTGGCACATTTGTCGATCCCAAACTCCATTCCGATAGCATGCGGCGTGTACTCCCACACCACCCTTAAGGACTAATTAAGATCCTTTTCTCCGGAGGCATATAGTTTGAGGTCATCCATGTAAAACAGATGGGTGACCTTATGCCTTCGGTTGCTGGGGGTTCCGCAGTTGTATCCGCAGGTTCTCCGTAGTGCAACGGACAATGGCAGTAGTGAGATGCAGAAGAGAAGAGGGCTGAAGTAGTCTCCTTGAAACACGCCTCTTCTAAATATAACCTGCTCTGTTTGAACTTTGATTTGAGCAAATATTTTGCTGAAGCGAGCTGGATTTTCGCTGATTATTATTATTATTGATATTTTGTTTCTCGGAATTACATGCTGCGTAAACATTCGAACTCTCGGATTCCCAAATCTGAGTATTTTAGAAGTACTAAAAGTGTGTATCGCTATTTTCGTGAAAAATTTGTCGAAATTCAGAGAAGCACGAAACAATTTAGTTTTCAATGACATTACGGACCTTGACGGGCGGAATCTAAAGTATCACGTAATTGGCAATATGAGCGAATGTTAAGTCAGCAAATTATATCTGGCATTAGAAACCGCTGTCGACTCACAGGCGACAGACTGATCAGATAGCACAGTCTAGCATAATTTAATAATAATTTTAACGGGAATTTACCCTTTCGTTGACGATAGTCATGCAGTCAAGTTATTCAGATGATATAATAAATGTAGTAGTAGTTGAAAATCACCGAGACTTGGCAATTTACCGAGATATACAGGGTATACCAATTCAATGAGACGAATATACAAACAATAATATTACTAAATTAAATGAATAATTTCGTAGAAGCTGACATCCCTCTTCTCTCCACACTATCCTATGAATTGGTCTCATTTATTTGAATCTCTTCGACACACTTTTTGAACTTTGTTCGAATTCATACTGATGTTTCTGTATTTACGTAAATGGACATTATCAAACAATTAATTTCATCCTCCCATCCATCAAACACAACAGATTTCAATCAATTGCTTTAATTTTTTCAGTTCCTTCTTCATTGACGACAATAACATAAAATAATTCGGGATGAATTATCACCCATAAATTATGAAATAATCTGTAGACACCATGTGATTAAAACGTTGAAGATACAACCCTGTAACCTGTAGACTTGCCCACATGCATGTAAAACCAATAAAGTCATGGGATAATAATTAACTTTTATATCTTTCGAGCAGTCATTCCGATAGATATGTAGTTCAGAGGGTGAGAGTCGGTTTTATTTCGAGATAGGAGTATCGGTATATTTTTATCTGCGATAGGAAAACTTGCGCAAGCCATTCTAGCATCCGAGAATTCTGTGAATTCATTCACAATGAAAGAGCGTGTTTAACAGCAGTGAGATGCTTCTCAACGATCCTAACAAATTTGACATCAATCAATTTTTGGTCTGATATTTGCGTTTTTGCAGATGTCCTGAAGGCCACATTCCAACTCAGCCCCAACTTGGTTTCTGATTGTTTTCCAATTGGAGTGCACTTTGATCTAGTTGAAATCCACTCTCAAGCCTTTCCAGAATGACAACTGAATTCAGAGGGGTTGTTAGCTGATTGCTCACATTTGATGACACACTTGGGTTCATGCAAAGAAATTTCTTGATAGAGGAAGACTGATAAATGGATTACAAATAATCGAAATCTCCATATGCACCTATATGATAGGGCTTCAACAAAAAGTAGTCTCCAACTGCTTCCTTATAGGCCATTGAATTATTTTTCTCAGATTCTTGGAGAAGCTTCCACCAGGACTACTCTGCGGATGAATACCTACATGGTTGTTGCAAAGCATTAAGTGTATGGTTAGGTGAATTATATGAATCGAAGAATATCTCTTTCTTGAGATAGGAATTCTTAGGAAAACCACTGTGCTATGTTTTTTGGAGTCTACGATTTTTCGAGATTACAGTATACTAATTTCATCATTCTGAATCGATTAGCGTTCGCAGAATTGATCTATCTTCAACCGCTGTCGAGTTGAAAAGTTCATCTGGAGTTGAGAGGAGTTATTTTCCTCCATATTTTTTTTACACCCTTTCGTGGAGTTTTCGACGTTCTACTTCTTTTATATGACCAACCTTGTATCTGAACATACACAAATCATACATTTTCAGAATCAGCATGAAATTTTGGACATTCGTACGTCAAAGTGGCAATTAGTCAAAAGTAATTTTTTCCATCTATTATTTCAAAATGAATATCCACAATAATCAATTTAATTAGCTCAAACATAAGCGCCACGGCAAATAATAATAATAGCCGTCCTCTACCCGCACAGGCTATGCCTTTGGGTACACTCAACGAGTGTTTATGAGGGAGTATTATTATTATTATTATTATTATAAAATTATTAATAATGATGGTGGACTGATGCCCAACAGTCTACTGTATACCTAGTTTGTTAAAATAATCCACCTGTTATTCGATACCACATATGAAATTAGCATATTAAATCAATTTAATCTTTGATAAACTATAGTGAATAAGGTAACATCATGAAATTATTTAAAGATTGATTAATATTAAGAAGCAGGTACCTGACAGGTATCGAACGAGTATAAATTTGACCAACTACATATTTAGATCCAGTTTAATCTTCTAGAGGAATGGCATATAAACGAATGGTTAAAACCACATGAAATCGATGGAGCATACGACCCTGTATCTAGAGATACGATATTCAGTCATTTTACGCGTGAGGAAAACTTTTTTGAGTACCAAACAGGTATAATTCAACTGTCGTATGGAAAAGTAGTTGTTTTCTGTTGGATACTCGCAAACAAAAATACCTATTGCTTGGAGTTTTTTTTTTGTGAGATTGAAATATGTTAATTTTTCATCAGTATCACTTTCAGAAGAGTATTTTGGGTAGATTGAAGGTCATTTATTACATTGTTGAAACACCTCCTCTATAACTATGCAGTAACAAAGTAATGTGAGTAAAGTATTAAATGTTATCCTGAGAAGATGAATTCATATTAATAAAACGAAATCAGTTGTCAACCTGTACTTTTTATCTTTATCTTATCATTTTCGAACAAATCATATTTGAAAAATACCAGATTGAATCATTGTTTTTTCTTAAACTAGAGTTAGTAACTCAGAATTCCGAGATACAAAGTCAGAATTATGAAATTCTGAGTAATCAAATCACAATTCAGAGATACCCAGTTGAAATCATAAGATTCCAAGTTGGTAACTCAGAATTCCGAGATATGAAGTCGGGATTATGAAATCCTGCGTTACCATGTCGAAATTCCGAGATACCAAGTCAAAACGTGAAATTCCGAGTTGGCAACTCATAATTCCGCGATACAAAGTCAGGATTATGAAATTCTGAGATACCAAGTCAGAATTCCGAAATAACAAGTCAGAATTCCAAGATACCAAGCCGAAATCTTAAAATTTCGAGTTGGTAACTCAGGATTCCGAGATATAAAGTCAGAACTATGAAAGTCTGAGTACTCAAGTTGGAATCCCGAGATGCCTAGTCGAAATCATAAAATTCCGAGTTATTACCTCAGAATTCCGAGATACAACGTTGGAATTAGGAGATTCTGAGTAACCTCCGAGATACCAAGTCGGAATTATGAAATTCCGAGATGGTAACTCAGAATTTGAGATACAAAGTCGGAACTTTGAAATTCTTAGTTACCAAGTCGGAATCCCGAAATACCAAGTCGCAATTACAAAATACCAAGGCGAAATCATAAAATTCCGAGTTAGTAATTTTGAATCTCGAGATACAAAGTCGGAATTATGAAATTCTGAGTACCCAAGTTACAAATCCAAGATTTCACGTCGGAATTATAAAATTCCGAGTTAGTAACTCAAAACTCCGAGATACAACGTCGAAATGAAAGAATTCCGAGTTATTGACTGAATTTCGAGATATCAAGTCGGAATTATGAAATTCTGAGTATCCGAGTCGGAATCCCGACATGCCTAGTCGAAATCATGAAATTCCGAGTTATTATCTCAGAACTCCGGAATACAACATCGGAATTATGAGATTCTGAGTTATATCCGAGATACCAAGTCGGAATTATGATATTCCGAGTGAGTGACTCAAAATTTCGAGATAAAACGTCGTAAGTATGGAATTCCCAGTTACCACGTCAGAAATCCGAGATACAACATCGGAATTATGAAATTTCCGAGTTGTTTTGTACTTTATTGAAATGTATTTAACGTAATTAAAGAAAAAAATAGCCTCGCAGCCGAGCACATTTTCCAACACCCCGTGTAATCCACGCGCTCTGCGATGTTCGAAGATCTAGCCGCTTGTCCACTTTTAACTCTTCCTCGTCGGGTTCAACGTCCTGCGCGGTCCTCTGGTGGTGTACGGGCCCGCGGAGGCGACCCCCTTTACGGCATCCAAAGGAACGAACGGAATTTGAAGAGTTACGTAACTCTAGCTAGATGTTTATTGTTGGAGCAAAGTGGCCCTCCACTCGACTGGCTAGTTAATCTTACTGACGCTTCGGTGAAATTAATTTTTACGGCGAGAACCGTCCATTGGTCAAACGATCGAGAGAGCTGGGTCCCGCGATGCGAGGTGAATGGGTTTTTCTTTTTTCGGAAATAATCCGAGACTATTATATCTTGAAATCTAGTCGGTTAGTTTGAGGCAACGCTTTGTCAGTCACGTTCAGAGTCGGCTTTGACTAATCGACTTCGCTGAAGGATTTGATTTTATTTTAACACTGAATTGTGGGATTGACGCAGAAAAACTTGAGATCAGATTCATACTCCAATTACGAGAGAGAAAGAGATAGGATAGAGAGTAGTGAAGAGCATGGAATTAGCTATTTGTGTAACTAGTGAGGAAAGTATCACTTTTCATTCCACATGCGAGGTTTGCGGGTAGCAAATGCAAACATAGGATGTGGATAGGTCGGGGGAGACTAAGTCAATGGCCAGCAAGATCACCCGACTTGACCGGTATCGACTTTTTTATGGGGTCACGTGAAATCTATGATTTAAGGCTACCACTATTGATGTCACTGAAAGAATTCCAGATGCATTTTGAAGCATGTTGTTGAACGTGAGGGAAAATTTTAGAATTCGACTTAAAGCTTGTATCAATCAGAATGGAAGACATTGTGAACAACTTTTGTAATAGATATAGTTTTTTATTTGCTTCAATTCGTCTATCACTTGTTTTATTAACTCAATATTATTATTTGGAATAGTTCGAATGAAAGTATCTCAACACGAAGTATGTATGATTTGTCAACTTTTACAATTTGAACAATTACTGCAAGGGATTTTTGGTGTGGTTCTCACCGGCCATAAATACGAATAATGGAAGTGCAAAAAATTTATTATTCTCACTCTGCAAAAATCTGTAAAGGTAATTTTTTGGACAAATTTTCCGAAACCTATTCTATTTGTTACAAATTCAAACTTTGAGAGCCTGCAACTGAGCCTATCGTTAGAATACATGAATGATCCATGTAGAAATTTGATTATACTGTAGGCACACAGTATTTTCACAATGGAGATAAAAGAAAGAACTATGACTCAGAAATTATCCTGAAACATTGGCAAACATAAGGAAACAACTCATAACCTGACAATTCCCTAATCGATTTTGATTTTCTTTTCAGTAATGATAAGGCGACAAATTTCAAAATAAATTTCTGATGAAAACTACAGGATGTCCAAATTTTACAATATTCAACATCCAAATTTGAGCACCCTGTATAAAAAGACGTCGTTATAAAAAATGGATCGGTGTTCGTGAGACCTTGCTTCTACTTCAAATTTCAATATATGAATAAACCATGCATAATGACCATTCCATAGTGGTAAAAATAGGTTTATCAATTATAACTTGGCAACGTCGCAACTGATTAAATTTTTTTTACAGCGATGTATAGGTAAAACTTCACATCGCGGAATAAATTTCAAATAGAACTTACAGGGTGTTCTAGTTTAAAAAACTACCGTACTTAGTGTTTATGGGAGTATATTTTTTATTGCAAATTAGCAAAATATCCACTGCTAATTTTTTGCTGCGTTTACTACAACATTAAGGAAATGATAGTGATGCATCAAAAAAAACCTTGTAAATTAAGAGAGAGTGACATCAAGATTTTCTGATACAATTACCAGCTTCATGTTGGGATGAGATAAAATGAAGAATTTCATCAAAATAGTTTTCCTGCTAGTGAATATTAAGTGATTACACGTACACCATTCATTGAATTCATTGTAAAGGTGGATCAGTTTATATGACAGTTCCTCAGTGGTATAAAATAATGCAGTTGGTGCTCATAAAAGACGACAAATCGTGAATAAATATTAGGAATATAACAGGCCTTAACACTGAACCCTGGAGAACCCTTAATTTAACTACAGATTTTTTTGAGTGGGTGTGACCTAATTAAACAACAATTTAACGATGTTTTTTTTGGTATCACAACTGAGCAAGTATGCTCCCATAAAATCCTGTAGCATAAACTCTTGTTTCAACGAAATTTAGATTCAGACATCCAAAAGCTTTGGTAAGGTCGAAGAAAAGAGCTCCAGATAATACCTCATGAACATTATTGCAAGTACCTACCATTGAATATCATTCCTCATTTGGTTGGAAATGATCACCTGCATACATGTTTCGAGTTTTCTTCCTCTCGTCAGTGCTAGGATAGGTCAGACCTTGAGGAACATTGCACAAATGGATGACAGATGTAATTTAATGTCCGTATGGGAATATAGTTATTTTCTGTCAGATAATTGGATCATTATTTCGTAGTCGAGTTCTTTTCATTTATTTCATATCTCTCCGACACACTTCTCGAACTTTGTGCGATTTATCACTTATTGAAGAATAAAATTTAATAAAAATATAAACTCAAAACATATTTATATTGTGGAATGGGTATAGGTGGACAAAAATGGCATTGGTCTTTTCAACTTCAAGTATTTTTTTATTCTAATGTACTTTTAAATTCCAAATTTTATAAGCACTTGTTTGAAAATAATCAGACCGAGACATTTGGCATACAACGGCCCTGCGTTCACCTTTAATCTTCACTATACATATGCGTGTTGGCAAGTGAATGTAAAGTTTCTTTTATGTTACATCCGGAGGGGTTGATTCTGATTACATAATCAAAATGCATAATGGGTCAGTCGCTATTTACGAGGAATCTATTATCTATTCAAGTACTATGACTAGGGGGAGAGATTTGTTGGCGTTGTTTTGCTCAGTAAATTTTGCTGAACAGTTCTAGAACCTTCGCTTCCTGACAATCGATATACAGTGAGTTTCAGAAGGTTTGCACCATATGGGACAAGTTTTTATCATCCTTCCGTCAGGAAATTTTATTCTTCATAAAAATTGGTGTGAATAATGAAATTTCCAGAGATATCAAAGATAATCGTATCCTTAACGTACAGAAAAAAGAGCATAGGGTCTAACACTGATCCTTGGGGCTTAGGACTAAAATGAGCTGGTCTGCTCGGCCGTCCACTGCGACTCCTAAGGGTCTATTGGGTCTAACATGGCTCATACCAATTCATATTTCACCAAATAAACCCAGCTTCTCGATGAAGCCGATTAGTTTATTTGGTGTATGATCTATCAGGTCTGAGGGAGACAGTGAAACTCTGCCAAACAACGAAAACCTGATTCGGTCCGCGAAGGGGCAGGCACAAAGTACGTGCTCTGCTGTTTCATCATCTTCAAGACAAAGACATGGGTCCTCCGACAGTTTTAGTATTGTCATGTGATGATTCAAACGACAGTGGCCTGTGAGTAGGCCTGTTAGACATCGCAGGTCATTTTTGCTGAAGTTTAACAGCTTGACAGTCCGAGAAAATGTTGATTGATCTTGGTGTGAGGTTAGTTTCTTCCACACACACACATAGATCGATGGCGTGAATTTCTACCTAAAATACTGGGGGACTCGATGTTCACTTATTTTCTTTTTTCGGACTGTTATCACCCTAAAATATTCTATGATTTCGTCCAATAAGGTATGATTTGAATCATTCTAGAGCTATACCATAATGAACAAGCGTCCGCAACAAAAGTTCATGACTGACACAGTGAAAGGTTCTGAAAAGGTCAATAACAACTTCTGCAGCTGCCTCGTTTTCATTGAGATTCGTATGGACTTTTTCAAGATATTCAAAAAAGGCGTCACTTGTGATTTTTAATTTCAGGATCAGAACTGTTCTCTAGCCAATATATTTTGTCATTGATATTTCTTCAACTGGCGCTGTTCTTTTATTATGCGCTTGAATTGTTGAATTGTTAAAATTGTTAAAATTGTTAAAAAAAAATAATTTTAGACCAGTTCTCCCCGACCAATTCCGCTGAAATTTAGGACACATTTGTGACTTCGATGACAATGCAATAATATATTATTATCAGGGGGGAGGTGGGAGAGGTACTCGAACCTTGCGAAAATACGTAGAAGTTCGAAAAATAACGAAACAAGAAGTCGGTCAGAGGGACCGGACCACTTCTTATAAAAAATTGGAAAACCAGTTAAAATTATGAAAAACACTAAACCGTCAATGTCAAAAAATGGTCCTTGTTTTGCTCCCTATAATCTAGATATAGAACATGTAGAACGCTAAAAAGTGCAAAATGAAATAAATTAAAAGGAAACATTAAAAAAAAAATCATTCAAATGCGCTGTTGGAACACATGGTATAAAGTGCCGAGCAGCAAGATATGAAAAAAACCTGTACACTTTCAGTCGTTCAATAAAATTGGTGTCTGAAAATGAAACAAGTAGGTATATTACGTTCATACTTCTTGAATTGACCTGCGGTTTGGTCCCAATTTCAGAGCCACTAGCACTAGAGAAATAGATACCTACATCTACAGTTACCAGTTGCAAGCTGAAAGAGGTGTAATTCCATACTTTGTTGGGTGAAAAAGTACGACGCCTAGTCAGTTTAACAAGGAGATTCAGTATTACACCTGTTACAGTTTGTAACTTAGATTGATGAAAGGCCTACCAAAAACATTTTCTTTGGCGAAAGACCCAGTGTCAGAGTGATTTTATAGCAAGGAAAATTTTCCTGTACTTTCGTCGTTATTCAGTTCTGGACAAAAATAAAAAATCCAAAATTAAAGTCTATGGTTGTTATGATAGGTCAAGATAAATTCTTCCCCTTTGTGTGTAGCCATTTGACAAATTATTAATTAGGATGATGGCATTGTTTGGAAAGATACCTATATTCTACGAAATTGCTGAGAGGACTTAGCGGAACTGAAATTATAAATGTTAGTTTGAACTGATAATAAATGATAAATAATGTAAGTTTTGACATTTTCTGTAATTGTTAGTTTGAAATCACAATCATACATAATAATCGGTTTAAATTTTATATTCAGGTTAATTGTTAATCGTCAGTTTAAACTTACATTCGAGTATAATTTTCAGTTAGAACTCATATTTATTTATAATTGTCCCTTTAAACAGACAATCATACCTAAATGTAAATTTGAACCGACAGTTCTGGATGATTGTTAGTTTGAACTGACAATTACGTATGATTGTTACTGCAAACTGTGCAAATGTGAGTTTAAACTTACAATTATGTTTCAAGGTCAGTTCGAACTCATTCGTACACAACTGTCAGTTTAAACTTACAGTTATACATAATTGTCAGTTCAAACTTACATTCAGGTATGATTGTCCGTTCGAACTGACAATTATACAAAAATGTCAGTTCCAACTAACAATTATACCTGATTATAGATTTACACCGAAAATTATGTATGAAGATTTAAACTGACAGTTGTGTATTAATGTAAGTTTGAACTGATAAAGAAAACATTTATCACTGCCAGTTTGAACTTACATTAAGGTGAAATTGTTCGCTGGAACTGACATTTATGTATAATTGTCAGTTTGAACAGATAATCGTACCCAAATGTAAGTTTGAACTAACAATTATGTATGATTGTTAGTGCAAACTATGCAAATGTGAGTTCAAACTCACAAAAATATTTAACTGTCAGTTCGAACCTACATTTAAACACAGTTGACACTTACAAGTATACATAATTGTCAGTTCAAACTCACATTTACGTATGATTGTCCGTTTTAACTGACAATTATACATAAATATTAGTTCCAACTGACAATTATACCTGAAGGTAAGTTTAAACTGACAATTATGTATGATTTGAAGGTTTAAACTGAGGGTTGTGTATGAATGTAAGTTCGAACTGACAATTGAAAAAAATTATAAGTTCAAACTCATACTTAGATATAATTGGCAGTTTGCATTAATAACTGACTTTTCGTCATGTCCTCTTTTCAAAGAAATTTATTGTAATGAATCTTCTCTGGCGATAATTGAAAACAACAAAATGTATCTTGTTCAACAAGACAAACATGAAGAAATACATTTGGAAAACGAGACTCAACTCAAAGTACATTATTTGTTATAACTATCATAACTTTTTATCGACAGGTCATGGAGTTCATCCCTCTCTGTTCCTGTCTGGTTGAGACGCTATCTATAATAATATGGAAATCAAACATGAGCATTACACCCCACTTCCGGAACTGATAAAGACAGCCCCTGTTGCTTCGCTAGGGGTGATATAAAACCACTGATGTTTGGACTAGAATATTCCACGATGCCTCATTATCAAGAGTGCGGCATTCAACTTTAACATCGAATTATAATATCAAACAATCATAAAACAACAATAAAAGTTTTAATGGCTGATACTATGAAAAAAGTAATATATATCTACCTACTTGAAAATGTCGAATGGATGTTTTATAATCCTATAAAAATTCATGAAGTTCAGGAAGTATCGAGCTATTTGAAAATCACTTACCAAGCTTGTAAGCTACAGAAAAAGAAAAAGCAACAGACTATTACCGGAGCATTGAGAAGTTTTCAGGAGTGAGCGGAATATAGAAATAGTGGATCAATTTGCCATAAAATTGTTCTGGTGGATTTATGCATCAGTTTTTAGTAACAAGTAATAAGTCTTAAGAAGTTCTGTTCTGATATTCATTGACTGAACTTCATTATGACTTACTACTTCTAAGTAGAACCTTATGACTTACAGCTGCTGTATAATCCACCGTTACTATTCAACGACATCAAACATGAGTTAAAATTTCGGGCATTGGCCAGCGGACTCCATTGGCAGTGTTACACCCAAACTATTTGATTTCAAACTACTGATAGTCTAGTCAACAAGTGCCATTTAGACCAACTTTTTTCAGCAGTCTCCGAAAATTATGATTGAGGTGTCATTCGATTCGGAATGACATCCAGATGATTTTTGAAAAAAATGAAGTTCCGCATGAAAAAATTGTAAAATTTATTAACAATTAACTAAAAAAAAAAGATGGCTTTAGTATTTTGTAAATATCTCAAAAACTAATTAAAATTTTTTAAATCTAAAAAAAGATTCAAAAAGAGGAGGAAATTTCCTAAAAAAAAGCTCAATTCCCGGAATTGTAGCATCAATATTTATAATTTTCCCAGAGGGATGAAAATACGGCCGAAAACGGGTACTCTGGCTCGGGCAAGGCACACCCACTTTGGACACTTTAACAATAAAAATTATTTTAAAATACTAAATATGAAAATAAAAAATTGGAAAAATTCAGGCACTAACTGAATAGATTAATGAACAATAATCCGCTTGAAAAAAATTTTTATCACAATTTTTCAATTAGTTAATCAATAGTTAATTAATAATTTTTTTCTGCTTGAACATGAACATTGCAAGTGTGATAATTGTTAAACTATAAATTTAAGATTTTTTTCCTCTTTTGGAGCAATTCTTGAAAGGCTTCAGAATAGAACCCCGTTGGAAAAATTAAAAAGTTTTTATTTTTCAGTTTTTTATTAACAATTTTCGTTGATGCAAAATTAAATACTTAAATTAATCATTGAAAAAAAATTTTTTTTTTAAATATTATCAATAATCCGTTTTTATGTTATCAGGAACTACATAGAAATAATTTTTTTAAATTTTTATCTCTAATTGTTTAAAAAATTGTTATAAACAAATGCGTTGTTTATAAGATAATTGAAATTTTTTTTATGGAATTTAAATCTTTGATACAAATAATGATTTTTAAAAGAAAAATTGTTCCTTAAAAAAATTTTTTTATTGCTTGAAAACGCATTTGTTAATTAACAATTATTTTCTCCCGCTTCTAATTAATATTAAGGAACCATTTTTTTTTTTTTAATCATTATTTGTCTTTCTTTCTGATATAAAAAAAAAAATCCATTTTATTTAATTTTTCATTGTTTATGCAATAAACAATTTGTTATAAACAAATAAATTTTTACCTTATATTTTTTTTTCTATTCTAATTTCTGTCACAAAAACAGACATGATTTTTTTTCTTTTTTAAAATTTTTTTTATTATTTTTTATTTAATTTTTAAATATAAGTTCTCTCTAACTTCGTCATTCTTACCTGGTCTTCATCCTTAAAATTATTATAATTTACAAACTAATGGAGATACGATGAAAATACTTAAGACTTATTTATTCTCCATTACATAAAAAGTTTAGTTGTTACTTATTTATTTATTGAATTTATAGCAATTGTTGTTGAAAAATACTTAGGGAAAATTTTTTTTTTTGTTTTAATGCTTAAAAATCTTATCAACTATTAAAAATATGACTACTTCATTCAAGTATCTTATCAATTATTGTTCATTACTCAACATTTTTACCTTTTATATATTAATATCACTTTATGACCCTGAGCAGATGTTTCTAACAGGTAACAAAGAAGGTATTCAATGAGCAAAAACCTGAATCTAAAGGTGATTTGGAGAATGAAAAATATTCACAGCTAAATATGGAAGCTTAAGACAGACATGTTAGAAAGTAATTATAATTATTATTAGGTGACCGTTGATAATTACTCGTAGATATGAGGGTCTATTATAATCAAATGAGATTTAAATGATAATATATATGAACGTGCATAGAATATTCTGTTCGTTGATAAATAATTAAATTTATTAGACTCTATTGTCTCAATAATATTTCAAAAGAAAAAAATAAAGATTGTCATTCATAAACTTTTACAAACATTAAAGAAACCGAACCTGAAAATAAAAATCTAGATATTAATATTAATATATAAAAGGTAAAAATGTTGAGTAATGAACAATAATTGATAAGATACTTGAATGAAGTAGTCATATTTTTAATAGTTGATAAGATTTTTAAGCATTAAAACAAAAAAAAAAAATTTTTCCCTAAGTATTTTTCAACAATTGCTATAAATTCAATAAATAAATAAGTAACAACTAAACTTTTCTGCTAAATTTGTTTTTTATGTAATGGAGAATAAATAAGTCTTAAGTATTTTCATCGTATCTCCATTAGTTTGTAAATTATAATAATTTTAAAGATGAAGACCAGGTAAGAATGACGAAGTTAGAGAGAACTTATATTTAAAAATTAAATAAAAAATAATAAAAAAAATTTTAAAAGAGAAAAAAATCATGTCTGTTTTTGTGACAGAAATTAGAATAGAAAAAAAAATATAAGGTAAAAATTTATTTGTTTATAACAAATTGTTTATTGCATAAACAATGAAAAATTAAATAAAATGGAATTTTTTATCAGAAAGAAAGACAAATAATGATTAAAAAAAAAAAATGGTTCCTTAATATTAATTAGAAGCGGGAGAAAATAATTGTTAATTAACAAATGCGTTTTCAAGCAATAAAAAATTTTTTTTAACGAACAATTTTTCTTTTAAAAATCATTATTTGTATCAAAGATTTAAATTCCATAAAAAAAATTTCAATTATCTTATAAACAACGCATTTGTTTATAACAATTTTTTAAACAATTAGAGATAAAAATTTAAAAAAATTATTTCTATGTAGTTCCTGATAACATAAAAACGGATTATTGATAATATTTAAAAAAAATTTTTTTTTCCAATGTTCAATTTAAGTATTTCATTTTGCAACAACGAAAATTGTTAATATAAAACTGAAAAATAAAAACTTTTTAATTTTTCCAACGGGGTTCTATTCTGAAGCCTTTCAAGAATTGCTCCAAAAGAGGAAAAAAATCTTAAATTTATAGTTTAACAATTATCACACTTGCAATGTTCATGTTCAAGCAGAAAAAAATTATTAATTAACTATTGATTAACTAATTGAAAAATTGTGATAAAAATTTTTTTCAAGCGGATTATTGTTCATTAATCTATTCAGTTAGTGCCTGAATTTTTCCAATTTTTTATTTTCATATTTAGTATTTTAAAATAATTTTTATTGTTAAAGTGTCCAAAGTGGGTGTGGCTTGCCCGAGCCAGAGTACCCGTTTTCGGCCGTATTTTCATCCCTCTGGGAAAATTATAAATATTGATGCTACAATTCCGGGAATTGAGCTATTTTTAGGAAATTTCCTCCTCTTTTTGAATCTTTTTTTAGATTTAAAAAATTTTAATTAGTTTTTGAGATATTTACAAAATACTAAAGCCATCTTTTTTTTTTTAGTTAATTGTTAATAACTTTTACAATTTTTTCATGCGGAACTTCATTTTTTTCAAAAATCATCTGGATGTCATTCCGAATCGAATGACACCTCAATCATAATTTTCGGAGACTGCTGAAAAAAGTTGGTCTAAATGGCACTTGTTGACTAGACTATGACAGCAAATGTTTTGAGCCCCTTCCTACCACTATATCCGCTAGCTTTATTTTGGGCTTCTGTCAAATTGTGTGGAATCCATCCAGGACACATCTTCAGAACTGAATGTTCATGCAACATGAAATATTGTTTATATTCAACTCTTTCACATGTCGATTGGACTCAGCCGTAGTATAAGCGTCAATATGTCGTTAAAAAAAGCAGTGAACTCACTACTCCGCTTGATTTCCTCTAACCATTTGTGAATAGTGGTGGCAGATGGTACTTTATAGAAAAATATTCAGGGAAAAGTAAAATTTTTTTTCAACCAAATTTTTGTTGAAGTAGTATTCATCCAAAATTGACGTGAAGTGATAATAATCATATTTTTCTCCCCTAGGGACTTGGTGCTAGAAATAATAAATCCGGGGTACATTCTGTTCGTAGTAGGATGCGACTCAAATACAACGCCCACAAGGGAACCAAAGCCATTCGAGAAGAGCCAAGTCAACTGTCCTGAGGTTGCTGACCAAAAGAACCTCCAGAGAACCCCTGAAACTAAAAGACCATACACACAAGAGCCAACCATCTTGAGGCCGCTGACCAGAGGCCTCTAAATGGCAAACCTAAGTGATGAGGTGGGTACCCCGGAAAATGAAAATGAAGGTATCCCCAAAGCATTAGTGAACAGTTAAACCTCCCAAGAGGCCCATGAAACTACTTCTTTGGGTAACTTCCTAGCTACGATCTACCTCTCATAAGAGACGACTAAAAGACCACACCTTCAAAAAACCAAACAGGGTCTCTGGAACCCTTTCGACCCGAAGACGCCAACCAGAGAAACCATATAGGCACCCGGAGAAAGGGAACCAGAGAAACCGAAGGTACGCCCAAAACACAAGTCAGCAGGGATCTCCTGAAGAAACCTCCGCAGGTGCCTCCAAGTGAAGCAAAACATGTGGATGCATAAAGGTCCAAACTGTGAGGCTAACGAGCAGGGGTTCTAAAACTCGTCCATTCGTGCCAGAAGAAGAGAAAAATATAATAGCAAGAAAGTTGTATAACAGAAGGTACCACCAAAACACAAGTTAACAGGTGAACCTCCCAAGGAACCCACGAAACAACCTCTCTAGAAACCACCACAGGTACGGTCTATACGATCTGCCTTTCGTGAGAGGCGACTTATACACCACCTTACGAGAAAACCGTAGCAGGAACTTCTGGAACATGTGTTGTTTTGGAAAGATTCAATTATTCGATTTCTTATTAAATTTTTTTCTGATGTTATCATTAAAATTCGGAGAAGATGAAAAATACTTTTTCACATAAACGTTTTATAAGCTTTCTTGCAAATCTCTTATCAAATTCTAGAAAATGGCCAAAAAGGATCAGAAAATTGATACCTACCATCATTGTGTTAAAAAAAGGTCAAAAATCGGATTATAAAACTGAGCACACTGAGAAACCGTCCAACTAAGTTCGACCAAAATTTTCAACACGTGTATTCTTATCTGAGAACTCACACTGAATGATCGTTCTCGAACGGTTTTCAAAAACCGTTTGAAATTTCAATCTGTTGAAAATTTTGGTCAATCAATGTGAGCTTGAATGTTTTCATTAACCCCTTTCAATATTTGTAGTTGCTGGACGGTCGTGGACGGTCGGTAGTGGTCGGTCAGTGTGTTTTCTAGCTTGAACTATGAGAAAAGCTTGTCCATGTGACAATTCGCTACTGACCAGATTTAGATAACTAAACCCTTGGTGAACCGTCCAATTAGAGTTTGTTTAGATATTTGTGATGATTAAACAAATAGAATCGCTGTTTTTTTCAACCAGTTCCAGATGACATCTTAGTAATATCACAGAACCACATACCCAGAGATTTTGTTCTGTGATTCGTGTTCCTGATTTTTGTTTTGTTTGTTGTTTAATTAGTTTCTGGGTGCGCTACTGATAGTGAGTATCAGCTTTCCACGTAATTGACGATATTTTTCTCTATTTCAATGTAACTTTCCAAATATTCATACAAATTCGCAATTTGGGAGGAGTAGAAAGTTAAAGTACAATTATATACCACAAACACAAGTTGATTTTGGGAAGCTTTAAGAAAAAACATCTTCAGAAAACATTTTTGAAAAAATTTTTACACCCCCACCATGTAAAATACTGACGGTGGCAATACACGCAAGTTTAGTAATGATAATATTAATATTGAATCGAATTTACTCATCAGGAAACCAAGACAATGGATAATGAGAAATGCGGAATGTCAGCAGAAGCTGTTTTCAACTAATCCCAATAGCGGGATATTTGAGCTCACCACCTTTTCATTTATTTCTTTGTAATCAAGTCTTACATTCGATCTAGATGAATCTAAAAACTTTCAGCCAGCCTTCTATCAATTTTGGGCGCAATCGTACTCTCTGGGGTTGATTGTTTTTTATTATCCTTGCCATCATATGACTTCCCAAAAATATTCGAGTAAATAAATGAATAACAGTTTCAAAGAGCAACTCACCCTCATTCTTCATGGAATTTCCACCCATTCATCACGTCAAATTCTATATAATTTGAGTTGTCGTTAGAGGATAGAGAAGTACAGAAATGTACAATTTTCTCCAACCGACATAATATGCTTGAAATGATTGTTCAAGCTTCAGATCCTCACCAATCTGGAACATAAATAAAGAATAACATCTGGGTATTGTACCGTGCATAGGGGAGCTTTTTACAGTCATAATTTGATAACATAAATATGAATGGCTTTCACTTGAGTAAATTTCACGGTCGAGGCAATGTAAATATTTAACCCTTCATAAGCATTCTGGGAAAATGTTAGAGAATAACTACGTATGTATACACTGAATTTTGAGGTGACGAGACGACTAGCACGTCAATAGTAATTTTTTCCGAAATTTACCTACTGCTATTTCTAAGAATCTTGACATTTACAGATTTTCATTTTTTTCGAAGTGGAGATGAAAATGCTCAACAGTTCTTATAGGAATTGTCACAGACAAAATTGATTGAAATCATAATTGAAATAATGAATATTAAATGTCGTGGTATTATCCAGGTAAGTTTTTCACAGTTGGACATTTGCTACAAATCTATTAACTTATTATATAAAATCACTATTCCGAAATTATGTTTTCAAAAATACGATTTCTACTTTACACAATTGTGCTTGACCGCAAGAGAAAATTCCACTTGGAAACTTTCAACTATGGTAGTGGTCCTGATTCAAAGATATTTTGTTTATACATAGTTTGAAATACGACTATTTCAATGGTATTGAACTCCATTCTAGATTAGTTTCCATATTTGTAATTCGTGTTTTATGAGTTGAGTTTGACTGGTCTGTGGCGACGAGATAATTCGGTATCAAAAATTATCGAGTCGGTTCAATTGAATTCGATTTAGTGAGTTGAAAAATCAAGGAAAGGTGCAGTTCAACTCCCACAAGTATCATACACCATAATAGGTAGATAAGCCATAGAGACAGGAAGTATATGTTTTTTTCTATGGTTCAAATATCAGTTATCATATCCTGATTCGAAATACAATTCAAAAGGTATTGTTCATATAGGGCAAGTAATAATGGACAATATTTCTTCTTTCAGTCTTTCCTTCGTTCATTCTTCAATTTTTCAGTTATTCTTTCAGTCGTTCATTCTGTCAATCGTTCGTTCGTTACTTTTTTCGTTTGGTAATTTTTCTATGCATTCATCTATTCAAAAGTTCTTCCGTTGGTTCGTTCGTTCCTTCGTTCGTTCATAATTATTTCGTTCTTTTTTCCTTTCTTCATTCTTTCATTATTCATTCATTCTTCCATTCGTTCTTTCCATCGATCATTCCTTCATTCATTCTTTCCTTTATTCATTCTCTCATTCATTAATTCATTATTCCGTTCGTTCGTTCTTTCTTTCTTTCCTTCGTTCATCCTTTCATTCATTCATTCATTCATTCATTCATTCATTCATTCATTCATTTTTCCGTTCGTTCGTCAGTTCCTTCTTTCCTCATTTAGTTCGTTCCTTCTTTCCGTTGATTCTTTTATTCATTTATTATTTCGTTCATTCGGTTATTCTTTTATACATTCGTTCGTTCGTTCATTCTTTTATCTATTCGTTCTTTCGGTCATCCAATCATTCATTCATTCTATCGTTCGTTTTTGTTTTCCTTTGTCTATTATTTCATTCATTCAATCATTCATTCCTCTGATCGTTCGTTCGTTCCCTCTTCCGTTCCTTCTTTCTTTTTTTCTTCTCCCCTTTGTTCATTCATTTATTTATTCTTTCTATCGTTCATTCGTTTGTTCGTTCCTTCTTTCATTTCATTTGTTCCTTCTTTCCGTTTTTCCTCCTTTCCGTTCATTATTTTATTTATTCATTCACTAATTCTCTTGTTCGTTCGTTCATATTTTTATTACTTCGTTCTTTGGTTCGACCTTCCGTTCGTTCGTTAATTTGTTCGTTATTTCGTTGTTCCGTTCATTCGTTCTTCCGTTATTCCGTTCTTCCATTCTTCCGTTCTTCCGTTCTTTCGTTACTTCATTCGTTCTTTCGTTCGTTCTTTCGTTCGTTCTTTCGTTTTCTTCCGTTCGTTCGTTCATTCGTTTGTTCTCTCGTCCCTTTGGTCTTTCGTTTTCTTTCGTTCGTTCGTTTGTTCCTTCATTCTTTCGTTAGTTCTTTCGTTCGTTTCTTTGTTTCTTCGTTCCTCCGTTTATTCATTCATTCATTCATTCATTTGTTATACTGCACTACATACTGATAGGACAAATTAATTATAATTATTGAGATAAAAATTTCCAGTATTGAGAAATATACGACATTTTACCAACAAAATTTGGAAGTTTAAAATTTTTCCCAACGATGAATATTTCAGTTTAATACCTACTTGGATTTTGGATACATCTTCATTTCATAGGGTCAAATGAGAATTTTATTTTGAATAATGCTGGACTCAACCTGCATTTCATAATATTCCTTATCAAAACGCAATTAGTCGTGCAAAAAAAACATGTATGGTTAAGATGTGTTGCTTATGGCCATAATACTTCAAAAAAATGGCCACGGGCTACTTCCCAACTATGAGACCTTGTATCTCGAAAACTTGTCACAGTATCGAGTTGTTCCCATGGACACTTTTGTTCAAAGGCACACACACTACAAGTCACCAAAAATTCCGAAAAATTAATCGGTGACAATTTTTCCAGAGGACGCTGCCTCGATATACATTAAAAAACTGTGTTCATCAAAACAGATAGAAAAAAATGGTTGATGATAGTCGATTGATAACGAAACGTCGGCTAGCAAAACTGTCATCATGAAAATGTTTATAGAATGTTGCTTTTATGAGTGTTTTGTTTCAGCTTTAACGATAACACTAAAAAAATCAAAACAAAAATCGAAATATTCTTTTTCTCCAAAATATTTTCAGACATCCTCATGGTGGAAATCCTTATTGTTGACAAAAAAATT
The DNA here is from genome assembly GCA_958502065.1 of Chrysolina americana. Lineage (NCBI taxonomy): Eukaryota > Metazoa > Arthropoda > Insecta > Coleoptera > Chrysomelidae > Chrysolina > Chrysolina americana. The sequence continues at coordinate 9,323,887 of OY293410.1, forward strand.
CCCAATTTATCCCAATAAAAAAATTCTAATCCCTCATTCTCCTCCGCGACCGTTACTCAGTGCCATCAACGAATCTCCAGCGGCATTTCAAAAACATGATGTCGTCGAACATCTTAAATTAAGAAAAGAAACCAGGGGGTGAGCGCCCTTCATCTCAATCGGAGCATCTGGCAGGGCTCTCTCGCATTAATGCCATCATCCATCACACCCACGGGGTTGTTGAACCCTTGTTTACAATTGTTATGAAGATTTTTCGTGTGCGTGTGAGGAACGAAGAGCTTTGAATTCAAATTTTCCCATATAAACGGTGCGCGGGGCGGTGTACATACGAATGACGGTGATTACGAAGTTGTCCAGCTGTACACGATGTTTGTGGATGCAAAAGAATTTATCTACGGCCTCCGCGGGCCTACGGCTTGTTTTCGGGTTCTCGCGTAATGTTGATAATATTTTGAGTAACTCGGAGCTTTTGGAATGAATCAACCTACTTGTTTGTCCAGAAAATACCGTGGAAACCAATAGAGCTTTAGAGTTGAAAGAGGCACTTTACCTCCGTAGGGAGTATTTTTTTAGATCACATTTTCATTATATTGTATTTTTCAATAAGTATATTATCAAAACTTAACAATTTTAGGACTCAATAAAAAAATAAATGATCAGTTTGTAACATGAAGTTAATTACAGATGAGAAATCGATGGGTTTGTTATTCGTATTGCAAGTAAAAGAAATGATGGAGTGATAAATTTTCGGGGATCAATACATAAGAGACAATTTTTTATCGACGAATACATGTTTAGTTATGAAAGTTTTATTTTCATGGCTAACAATCGAGAATCACGGGAGAGAAAAAATCGCGAGAGGAACGAAAATGATCATCTGTAACATATATTTTATAAACATTGAGTGTGTGATAGTTATATTATGGCCAGATTTGTTTCTCCTTCAGGAATATTCCAGTCAGGCCCTGCCTCCGGAACCCAGATACAACCGGAGGCCGCACTGGTGTGTCATTAACCCCAGAAAACACTCCTCACGTCCGTGGGGTAAGTGATTCCAAGAATCATGTGCCCTGAGTAGGTGGAGTGAACAAAGAATTACGGCCTTCTGCATTCTTCCGGCTGAGTTTTCTGCCGCACTACGGCAAGCCGGTATGATTTTTAATTCTGAGAGCTGTGTGTCCATCGTTCCACCAAGGAACCTTATTATCACCATACCATTTTGACAGAATGGTTTGGGTAAAGCCTGTGGAGTTCAAGAGTAGATGTCGATATTTAGTCTGTTTTTCCTCCTCTTTTCGGACAATATTCGTTTCGCCAGGAGCCAACTCAATGACAAAAATCGTCCTACTCTGATGGTCGATTAGGACTACACCAGATTATTTCTATATTACTCATGTTTTCCGTTGTAGAATTTTCTTGGGGATAAGGTCTCAGGTTGTTGACTAAATTAGCATGATGTTTCTCGTCTAATTGTAAATAGGAGCCTGATGATTTTGCACTTGCATGTCCATTCATTTTGATGAGCTGTTCTTCTGAGACACCTGGCTTGCAAGATTTGTTACAGCACTTGATCTATTTGAGTGATTCGTGATCTTGTTTGTAACAGCATCAAGCCCTATTATTTCCGCAAATTGTTTGATCCATTTTCCAATCTCATTTATCCCACTAGGCATATTTCTGTACCATCTAGGATTGGTTTTATTGCAGTGAGGATTTACAGTCAGAAATTGATGGTCTGGCGTAATTCTAGAAGCTTTTTAAATAACTTTTCCGGGCACACAAGAAGATTATTGTGATTAGGTACTAACCACTTACTGTCTGCTAATTTTTGAGCTCCACCCTGGCATGTCATTAAAAATATTGGGTTGTATTCAATTTCTCCAGTTGGGTTACCATAAGATTTATTTTCCTCTTTGAAAAAGTGCACTTTGCTTCTTATTGTTTCTCCCCCTCTCCAGTCTAATTCGAATGCTAAAATATAATGAAGCTTTTTTCAAGTCTTTCTGAACAATCATCAATCCAAAAATTTATTATTTCATATATCTCGTCCTTACTTTGGGTAGTTGAACTTTGCTTTCTCTTGTTGGATTACTCTGAAGCTGCTTTCGTTTCGAATTTTTTTGTTTCCCTTGCTTCTTTGAATTCATTGTCTGCAAATGGATTGAATATTCGGGCGTACTGTTTATAGTATTTTTCTTGAAGAGGTTTTGCTGTAATATTCTACATAGTCTTTATAACGCATTCTTTTTAATCTTTACCATCAGCTCTCTTTATATTAAAAGCCCAATATTTCGTGACTAATCCAAGCTCTTGATTTGAAGTAGTTTCTCTAAGTTCATAATGTTCCTCTTTTAATAAATTTCAAACTGGGTAAAATTCCGTTAACTATTAGCCACGAGCTATCAACATATTTTTTTTGGAACTTACGTAGTTTGGCCTGAACAAAAATCCAAATGAAATATTTGGTGGTTTCAACTAATTTCGGATATATTGGCCTATTTTTGAGTGATGAATGGCATTTTTAGGATACATTTCCACCGCGGAAAAACACTCAAAATTCTTCCTTCTTTAAACTAACACAATGTACATACCCTAATTGATCTGTTTCATACTCTTTCTTTATTGAAAACGCTACTTTGTAGGAAAAAAACTCATCCTTCTTTTATGATTACATAACCTACAAATCTAGGGAAAATGGTTAGTGAATTTTATTCATGTCAAGTTGATTTCTGGAAAAAAAGTGAGTGGATATTTTCCTTTTCATGTTGAAATTAAATGCATGGGAAAGTTGGCTGTGCAAATATGCAAAGTTCAAAGTTACCAACTTGACATAAATAAATTCACTAAACATTTTTCATACATGTGTTGTTTTGAAGTTTTTAAAAGGAGGTTGAATTTTTTGATAAACAATGCCGTTTCTAATACAAAAATAGTGTAAAACGGGTGAAGTGGGTGTGTATATTGTGTTAGTTTAAAGAAGGAAGAATTTTGAGTGTTTTTCCGCGGTAAAAATGTGTCCTAAAAAATGCGATTCATCACTCAAAAATAGGCCCATATCTCCGAAATTAGTTGAGACCGCCAAAAATTTCATTTCGATTTTTTGTTCAGGAGACCAAACTTCTCCTTTTTCTTAGTTATTTTCATTGCCACGGTAGGTTAGTCACTTGGAATATGTGCGCCCAATTATTCGAATTCAAATATAAGCAAATATTTACTTTTCTATGATCATAGAATGATTATGTTCAGATTAGAGATATACCTCTACCCTCCTGAACCAACTCGTAGAAAAACAGATTGGGAAGAATACAACACCAATCAGAAAGAAAATTCAGCAAACAACCAGAACTACAGGGCTAAGAACCTTCTAGAACTGGAGAATGATTTACCACAATCATCAGAAATGCAAAACTAAGGACGTACCTTGGTGAAATAGTTTATCTGGCAACACTAGATTCGAACACGAAATCTCTTCAGTAGTGCTAAGTGTAGCGGAGATTGGCAGAGTTACAACCAGAAACTAACTAACTACAATGAGGAACTGAGGCAAAACTACTCAGAGTCATGAGTAGCTACATGGACAGTGGAAATGAAAGAGCTGAGCATACAACAGCAGCAGTTGATGGTATCTTGCCATGCTTCAGCACATGATTCCATACATGGGAATACTGAGATACATACCAGAATCAAGGAGATAAGTTTGACTGAAATCGGTTTATCATATCAGGGGAGAATGATTTTTGCGACATAGTACGAAGAAGTTTTGACTACAATAGAGAATTTTGTCAATCGATGGGAGCCTCAACTCCACAAGACCACTCTAGCTGCCACCAATCTCAAAGCCATCAAATAAGACCAAAAAGTTATTGAATGGTAGCCATCAGATCTGGAACTTATACTACTTTGATTTTGGTAGGTGTTGACAAAGCTTTACAGCTATGGGATTTGTAGTGATATGAACATTACAGAGATGTTATAAGCTGTCAAGCAAAGGTAACCTTCTTGCTGATGAGGCGAAATTTTTTCAATGTATTTTCCTCATGAGAAATCAAGACAACGATATGAAAAGCAGTACAGTGAGTTCAGAAAATAGTTGGAAGAGAGCGGCGTAAAAATTGGTCCTATAGGATTCCGTGATGTTTTTTTTTTGATATCTCGCCACAGCCTTTTCCATTATTTAAATTAATTTAATAAAAAACTACTGCTTTGGTCGTTCAACATTTTTCAATCAGCCGATCACAGCCAATCTGTCTCCTTTCGGTGCCCAATGCCCTTAACCGCGATAATCACCAAATCAGTCTAATAGAAAATCTAAACAATCCCGTACAAACCGCAAATAACGAGAAAATGTGAGAGATTCCCATAGGAAATGATTTCGTTGTCATAGTCTGATGGCTAAGTTTATAACTTTGTGAAAGACGTTTCTCATTCTTGGGAATCTACGGATACGGGGGAGGGACCAATATTACTATTCTCAGTTTTCTAACAATAAATGACAGTTCTACCCTATAGCCAATGAACGAAATGCAATGTATAGGGGTGGACGTTGGTTTTCAAAGCGTTGGTGTTCCATCAAGCCAAGGGGTTGATGCTAAGAAATTCGGTCGGATACGCAGATCACAGTTGGCTCTGAAATCACAGCGAAGTCAATAACATTTTTTCTTGAGAGTTTTGAAGCAGTCTCATTGTTAAAAAGTCAAATCTAAAAAACTTATTGTTGATTAAATTTGAAATAAATAAAATTAATACAGCTCACAACACCTAAATGAATGAAATCAATATTGAAACTTATCCAAGAAGCATGGTCAGTATGGTGTGATGTTGGATTTATTTGAGGTTTTGGGTTTTGTGTCTTGCCTTTCTGGGCCTGTATGCGCAGGCCCTCGCTGTTGTGTTGAATTTGTTCTCCTGCCACCTCCAAGTTAAGCAGGGGGGCTTGATACTTTTAAGGTAAAACATCAGGTTATCAGAAGCATCCATTATCAATTTTTCCTCAATCTTCCGAAGAAGATATGGGAAAAAACAGATTTGAAGATTCATCGTTCCAATTCGTACATCAGCACTCCTAACACAAGACAAAATATAATATTCATAAATAACTATTTCCAACTCAATGCCAACTCTTTGATATTACCGCCAGAAGTTCGAACCTTAACCAAGGCTAATCGTTGGCAGTGATTTGTCTCCCATACACACTGAGCAAATCTTGGCCAACAGAGCGGTTGGTTATTACTCGTCGGCCCAGTGTGTACTCGCCTTTATGGCGTAAGGCGGGCTCCACACTTACGTTGTTCGTTTACAAATATCCGTGATGGTGTCTTGACTACGAGAGTTTATGTTTTGTTGTAGGTTCGTAGAAGTATGAGTGACATGGAAAAATTTGCAACGAAGTAAACCATGTAGTGGAGGAATGAAGTAGTAATAGGGCTTGTGGAATATTACTAAGGTGAACGTTCCATTAGGGACACTGTGATCACAAAAACCATAAATGAAGTGAATGATGGCTTGTAGAGATTACATGAAGTATTAGATTTAAATTGTGTGGCTGAATTGAGGAAAAAAAGAGGTGTTTCAATGGGTTTATTCAGAATGATTCTCAATAAAAGAAAACAACCCATAGAATCTGGTGATAGGGACAGATGAAATATTGAATTTCATCTTGTTTGTATGCACATAAAGGAATAACTTGCAGCAGTTACTAATTCCTCGTTCATATTAGCGAATACTTTCGAAGTAGATATAAAGTTGAAGATGGAAATCGGAAGATTTGTTGACAATCGTGTCCTCTGCAAAGAGAAAACATTTCTCAACTATTTGTTCGATGTAATGCAATACTCGTCATGGTATAAGTAGTTAATTTTTTGTTAGCCATTTGCCGTAATAGCCGAAAAAGGGTAAAACATCTGTTGGCACCAACTATCGTTACAGTTTAGCACTTTTTTCGAAGTACAAAGAATATTCGATCGTCTTGAATATTTGCGAAGGAATATATGTTAGATTCTGGTTTCTCAAAATTTTCCTTCGACTTCAGGATCTGTGTGAAGTTTATCGCGAAATATCATACTTGTAATGGTAATGGGAAGTAAGGATGGTGACTGATGCGCTGCGACCTAATTAGATCTGTTGTGCCCTATCTTTTTCTGCTATCGCGTTTACAGCAGCCCTTCAAGCCTCAAGTCCTTGAGGAATTAAGGATTTTCGTGGTATTTCTCCCACAGTCAGCTGGTGTGTTCCCAGTATATTCAACCTTTTGTGATGTACAGCATAACACTTCATCAATATGTGGTGAGGTGTTTCTGGATGTTCCGTTCCCCACAGAAGCCTAGCTTCCTTAGGCGTTCTTTGAGTATGCAGTGGCCTGTCAGAAATCCCGTGATTGTCTTTAGACTGGTTTTGCTAATGTTCATCAGTGTCTTCGATCTTGCTCGGTTGAAAATGTCGAGGAGAACTTTGGCCTGCCTTAGCCCTGGAAGTCTTTGCCAGTATGTTGCTCTCATTACTTCTTCAGTTTTATTGAGTTCTTTCTTGGAAGTAAGATTTTCCAAGTCCGCAGAATGGTTCTGGCCCGATTAGCGGCCATACTTAGTAGATCATACTCAGCTGATATGATTTTGTTGCTTTCGGAAATTTCCTGCATAGCCCTTAGTATAATATGTCAGTTATTTACGAAGGACCTATTTCTTTTCATACTTGAAAGGCATTTCAGTTCTTTAAGAAAAAAATTCATACTCGTGAATCTTGCCCCTGATAGGGAAATTTGGACAAGCAATGTCAGATTATGCCACTGAAGGCTTTCATTTAATTATTGAAACTACTGTCCGAACGACGGCGACGGCAAATCTGCAGCGACGGCAAATCTGCAGCGACGGCAAATCTGCCGCGACGGAAAATCTTCTGCGACGGCAAATCTGCCTCGACGGCAAATCTGCCGCGACGGCACAAACCGCCGCCAAGTGTGTACCAGCGTAATTCTGCCGCCTTTTTCGTATTTAGGGCAGCAGCGTGGACGTTGGAATTGATTTGCTCTATAATCCGTTCTAGCCTCTGTAAGCAGCTTCACCTTTGTATCCTTGGCAGATCGTGCACCAAACATTTATACTGTTTGTCTTTTTATCAGCATGACCATTTCGTAGGGTTCGAAGTGGTAGAATTGGGATTTAATGCAGCTGATAGGTAAAAGCTAATTGTGTTCATACTACAGACAAGATTACCCAGGAACATCCAGTGCCCCCCCAGTGAAAATTTCTTAAAAAAATGGCTTGTAACATACACAGGCATACATTGTGTACGCCCCTCGTACGTAGGGTGGCACAGCCAGGAAATAGATGAGCCGGATCACGACAACAGAAAATGACACTAGCACGATGTGAACCATTCAATATTCTGCCTTACGACACTGTGCGTAAAGCGGTGCGCACCATGCACCAGCGCACTTCTACAGGTGCTGTACGAATTATACCGAGCATAAGTGTTTAATAACCCTGTGTCGTAATGATCCTTCGGTCATCGCCCTTATACCGCTGCATAGGCTTTTGGGCTTGACTACGCGACTTAGATTTCTTAGTTGAGCATATGATACACGTGTATTAGTATCCTGGGTCACCTTGGTTGTTTTCGGAGATTTAATATTACCCCGTAAGAGTCGGTTTCGTCTTTCGGTTTCATGGTTGATCGTCGGGGCTGAAATTTGATAGCGGTATTGAGGGCGTGTAGGAGATATTGATACCTTCGTATCGACTTGAAGAGTTTTTTTTTTTAATCTAAACCGACTCTTAAAAGGTCACATTGAAACCACCTAACCTTTGGAAATTAAGACGTAATTTTGTGTACCAATGTTATAACTTTTTTGAATTTAAGAGATCAATCAATCAAAAATATACTTCGTTGTCGAATATATTAACCTTATTGCATGTATCAGTAAATAGCTAATAAACTATAACACTTGTAAATAAAATAAGAGTTAAAGTAAACGGATAGTGGGATAGTACTTACCAAAATAAAATTTTGGAGTACCTATTGCAACTTATGAATGTAGAAGTTAAGGAATAAAATAACATTATCCCAACGATATCACGTCTAAAATCAAAATATTTTTTGATTATCACATACAAACATAAAACTTCAATATTAGAGAATAGAATATCAATAGAATTCCAAGTTAAAGATGGAATTTCGAAATAATTTCTCTTCAAAATTTTAAGTAAATGTAATAATTTTGCATTTTTCATGATTTTTGAGGGGCTACCCCTTAGGACTTTTTTTGATGAAATTTTTGTTATCGTTGATCATCAAATTCATAAAGTATACTAATTTCATCATTCTGAATTGATTGGAGTTCGCAGAATTGCTCTATGTTCAAACGTTCTCGAGTTGAATAGTTCACCTAGAGTAACAAGAGGTAATTCTTCTCCATAATTTGGTTTTCGTAATTTTACTATTAATTTTCGTTAAATTCAATCTTATTTTATATGCACATATATGCGCATTTGCAATTTCAAGTGACTATGATGATTTTGTATTTTTCATGATTTTTAGGGGTCTACCCCTTAGGACTTTTTTCAAGTAATTTTTTATTTTCGACGATGGTCTTGAAATTCACAAAGTGCACTAATTTCATCATTCTAAATCGATTGGTGTTCGCAGAATTGCTCTATGTTCAACCGTTCTCGAGTTGAATAGTTCACCTAGAGTAACAAGGGGTAATTCTTCTCCAAAATTTGGTTTTCGTAATTTTACTATTAATTTTCGTTAAATTCAATCTTATTTTATATGCACATATATGCGCATTTGCAATTTCAAGTGACTATGATGATTTTGTATTTTTCATGATTTTTAGGGGTCTACCCCTTAGGACTTTTTTCGAGTAATTTTTTGTTTTCGTCGATGGTCTTGAAATTCACAAAGTACACTAATTTCATCATTCTGAATTGATTGGAGTTCGCAGAATTGCTCTATGTTCAAACGTTCTCGAGTTGAATAGTTCACCTAGAGTAACAAGAGGTAATTCTTCTCCATAATTTGGTTTTCGTAATTTTACTATTAATTTTCGTTAAATTCAATCTTATTTTAGATGCACATATATGCGCATTTGCAATTTCAAGTGACTATGATGATTTTGTATTTTTCATGATTTTTAGGGGTCTACCCCTTAGGACTTTTTTCAAGTAATTTTTTATTTTCGTCGATGGTCTTGAAATTCACAAAGTGCACTAATTTCATCATTCTAAATCGATTGGTGTTCGCAGAATTGCTCTATGTTCAACCGTTCTCGAGTTGAATAGTTCACCTAGAGTAACAAGGGGTAATTCTTCTCCAAAATTTGGTTTTCGTAATTTTACTATTAATTTTCGTTAAATTCAATCTTATTTTATATGCACATATATGCGCAATTGCAATTTCAAGTGAATATGATGATTACGTATATTTCATGATTTTTAGGGGTCTACCCCTTAGGACTTTTTTCGAGTAATTTTTTGTTTTCGTCGATGGTCTTGAAATTCACAAAGTACACTAATTTCATCATTCTGAATTGATTGGAGTTCGCAGAATTGCTCTATGTTCAAACGTTCTCGAGTTGAATAGTTCACCTAGTGTAACAAGAGGTAATTCTTCTCCAAAATTTGGTTTTCGTAATTTTACTATTAATTTTCGTTAAATTCAATCTTATTTTATATGCACATATATGCGCAATTGCAATTTCAAGTGAATATGATGATTATGTATATTTCATGATTTTTAGGGGTCTACCCCTTAGGACTTTTTTCAAGTAATTTTTGTTTTCGTCGATGGTCTTGAAATTCACAAAGTACACTAATTTCATCATTCTGAATCGATTGGAGTTCGCAGAATTGCTCTATGTTCAACCGTTCTCGAGTTGAATAGTTCACCTAGAGTAACAAGGGGTAATTCTTCTCCAAAATTTGGTTTTCGTTATTTTACTATTAATTTTCGTTAAATTCAATCTTATTTTATATGCACATATATGCGCATTTGCAATTTCAAGTGAATATGATGATTTTGTATTTTTCATGATTTTTAGGGGTCTACCCCTTAGGACTTTTTTCGAGTAATTTTTTGTTTTCGTCGATGGTCTTGAAATTCACAAAGTGCACTAATTTCATCATTCTGAATTGATTGGAGTTCGCAGAATTGCTCTATGTTCAAACGTTCTCGAGTTGAATAGTTCACCTAGAGTAACAAGAGGTAATTCTTCTCCATAATTTGGTTTTCGTAATTTTACTATTAATTTTCGTTAAATTCAATCTTATTTTATATGCACATATATGCGCAATTGCAATTTCAAGTGACTATGATGATTTTGTATTTTTCATGATTTTTAGGGGTCTACCCCTTAGGACTTTTTTCAAGTAATTTTTTATTTTCGTCGATGGTCTTGAAATTCACAAAGTGCACTAATTTCATCATTCTAAATCGATTGGTGTTCGCAGAATTGCTCTATGTTCAACCGTTCTCGAGTTGAATAGTTCACCTAAAGTAACAAGGGGTAATTCTTCTCCAAAATTTGGTTTTCGTAATTTTACTATTAATTTTCGTTAAATTCAATCTTATTTTATATGCACATATATGCGCAATTGCAATTTCAAGTGAATATGATGATTATGTATATTTCATGATTTTTAGGGGTCTACCCCTTAGGACTTTTTTCGAGTAATTTTTTGTTTTCGTCGATGGTCTTGAAATTCACAAAGTACACTAATTTCATCATTCTGAATTAATTGGAGTTCGCAGAATTGCTCTATGTTCAACCGTTCTCGAGTTGAATAGTTCACCTAGAGTAACAAGGGGTAATTCATCTCCAAAATTTGGTTTTCGTAATTTTACTATTAATTTTCGTTAAATTCAATCTTATTTTATATGCACACATATGCGCATTTGCAATTTCAAGTGAATATGATGATTATGTATATTTCATGATTTTTAGGGGTCTACCCCTTAGGACTTTTTTCGAGTAATTTTTTGTTTTCGTCGATGGTCTTGAAATTCACAAAGTGCACTAATTTCATAATTCTGAATCGATTGGAGTTCGCAGAATTGCTCTATGTTCAACCGATCTCGAGTTGAATAGTTCACCTAGAGTAACAAGACGTAATTCTTCTCCAAAATTTGGTTTTCGTAATTTTACTATTAATTTTCGTTAAATTCAATCTTATTTTATATGCACACATATGCGCATTTGCAATTTCAAGTGAATATGATGATTATGTATATTTCATGATTTTTAGGGGTCTACCCCTTAGGACTTTTTTCGAGTAATTTTTTGTTTTCGTCGATGGTCTTGAAATTCACAAAGTGCACTAATTTTATAATTCTGAATCGATTGGAGTTCGCAGAATTGCTCTATGTTCAACCGTTCTCGAGTTGAATAGTTCACCTAGAGTAACAAGGGGTAATTCTTCTCCAAAATTTGGTTTTCGTAATTTTACTATTAATTTTCGTTAAATTCAATCTTATTTTATATGCACACATATGCGCATTTGCAATTTCAAGTGAATATGATGATTATGTATATTTCATGATTTTTAGGGGTCTACCCCTTAGGACTTTTTTCGAGTAATTTTTTGTTTTCGTCGATGGTCTTGAAATTCACAAAGTGCACTAATTTCATAATTCTGAATCGATTGGAGTTCGCAGAATTGCTCTATGTTCAACCGATCTCGAGTTGAATAGTTCACCTAGAGTAACAAGAGGTAATTCTTCTCCAAAATTTGGTTTTCGTAATTTTACTATTAATTTTCGTTAAATTCAATCTTATTTTATATGCACACATATGCGCATTTGCAATTTCAAGTGAATATGATGATTATGTATATTTCATGATTTTTAGGGGTCTACCCCTTAGGACTCTTTTCGAGTAATTTTTTGTTTTCGTCGATGGTCTTGAAATTCACAAAGTGCACTAATTTTATAATTCTGAATCGATTGGAGTTCGCAGAATTGCTCTATGTTCAACCGTTCTCGAGTTGAATAGTTCACCTAGAGTAACAAGGGGTAATTCTTCTCCAAAATTTGGTTTTCGTAATTTTACTATTAATTTTCGTTAAATTCAATCTTATTTTATATGCACACATATGCGCATTTGCAATTTCAAGTGAATATGATGATTATGTATATTTCATGATTTTTAGGGGTCTACCCCTTAGGACTTTTTTCGAGTAATTTTTTGTTTTCTTCGATGGTCTTGAAATTCACAAAGTGCACTAATTTCATAATTATGAATCGATTGGAGTTCGCAGAATTGCTCTATGTTCAACCGTTCTCGAGTTGAATAGTTCACCTAGAGTAACAAGGGGTAATTCTTCTCCATAATTTGGTTTTCGTAATTTTACTATTAATTTTCGTTAAATTCAATCTTATTTTATATGCACATATATGCGCATTTGCAATTTCAAGTGACTATGATGATTTTGTATTTTTCATGATTTTTAGGGGTCTACCCCTTAGGACTTTTTTCAAGTAATTTTTTATTTTCGTCGATGGTCTTGAAATTCACAAAGTGCACTAATTTCATCATTCTAAATCGATTGGTGTTCGCAGAATTGCTCTATGTTCAACCGTTCTCGAGTTGAATAGTTCACCTAGAGTAACAAGGGGTAATTCTTCTCCAAAATTTGGTTTTCGTAATTTTACTATTAATTTTCGTTAAATTCAATCTTATTTTATATGCACATATATGCGCATTTGCAATTTCAAGTGACTATGATGATTTTGTATTTTTCATGATTTTTAGGGGTCTACCCCTTAGGACTTTTTTCGAGTAATTTTTTGTTTTCGTCGATGGTCTTGAAATTCACAAAGTACACTAATTTCATCATTCTGAATTGATTGGAGTTCGCAGAATTGCTCTATGTTCAAACGTTCTCGAGTTGAATAGTTCACCTAGAGTAACAAGAGGTAATTCTTCTCCATAATTTGGTTTTCGTAATTTTACTATTAATTTTCGTTAAATTCAATCTTATTTTAGATGCACATATATGCGCATTTGCAATTTCAAGTGACTATGATGATTTTGTATATTTCATGATTTTTAGGGGTCTACCCCTTAGGACTTTTTTCGAGTAATTTTTTGTTTTCGTCGATGGTCTTGAAATTCACAAAGTACACTAATTTCATCATTCTGAATTAATTGGAGTTCGCAGAATTGCTCTATGTTCAACCGTTCTCGAGTTGAATAGTTCACCTAGAGTAACAAGGGGTAATTCATCTCCAAAATTTGGTTTTCGTAATTTTACTATTAATTTTCGTTAAATTCAATCTTATTTTATATGCACACATATGCGCATTTGCAATTTCAAGTGAATATGATGATTATGTATATTTCATGATTTTTAGGGGTCTACCCCTTAGGACTTTTTTCGAGTAATTTTTTGTTTTCGTCGATGGTCTTGAAATTCACAAAGTGCACTAATTTCATAATTCTGAATCGATTGGAGTTCGCAGAATTGCTCTATGTTCAACCGATCTCGAGTTGAATAGTTCACCTAGAGTAACAAGACGTAATTCTTCTCCAAAATTTGGTTTTCGTAATTTTACTATTAATTTTCGTTAAATTCAATCTTATTTTATATGCACACATATGCGCATTTGCAATTTCAAGTGAATATGATGATTATGTATATTTCATGATTTTTAGGGGTCTACCCCTTAGGACTTTTTTCGAGTAATTTTTTGTTTTCGTCGATGGTCTTGAAATTCACAAAGTGCACTAATTTTATAATTCTGAATCGATTGGAGTTCGCAGAATTGCTCTATGTTCAACCGTTCTCGAGTTGAATAGTTCACCTAGAGTAACAAGGGGTAATTCTTCTCCAAAATTTGGTTTTCGTAATTTTACTATTAATTTTCGTTAAATTCAATCTTATTTTATATGCACACATATGCGCATTTGCAATTTCAAGTGAATATGATGATTATGTATATTTCATGATTTTTAGGGGTCTACCCCTTAGGACTTTTTTCGAGTAATTTTTTGTTTTCGTCGATGGTCTTGAAATTCACAAAGTGCACTAATTTCATAATTCTGAATCGATTGGAGTTCGCAGAATTGCTCTATGTTCAACCGATCTCGAGTTGAATAGTTCACCTAGAGTAACAAGAGGTAATTCTTCTCCAAAATTTGGTTTTCGTAATTTTACTATTAATTTTCGTTAAATTCAATCTTATTTTATATGCACACATATGCGCATTTGCAATTTCAAGTGAATATGATGATTATGTATATTTCATGATTTTTAGGGGTCTACCCCTTAGGACTCTTTTCGAGTAATTTTTTGTTTTCGTCGATGGTCTTGAAATTCACAAAGTGCACTAATTTTATAATTCTGAATCGATTGGAGTTCGCAGAATTGCTCTATGTTCAACCGTTCTCGAGTTGAATAGTTCACCTAGAGTAACAAGGGGTAATTCTTCTCCAAAATTTGGTTTTCGTAATTTTACTATTAATTTTCGTTAAATTCAATCTTATTTTATATGCACACATATGCGCATTTGCAATTTCAAGTGAATATGATGATTATGTATATTTCATGATTTTTAGGGGTCTACCCCTTAGGACTTTTTTCGAGTAATTTTTTGTTTTCGTCGATGGTCTTGAAATTCACAAAGTACACTAATTTCATCATTCTGAATTAATTGGAGTTCGCAGAATTGCTCTATGTTCAACCGTTCTCGAGTTGAATAGTTAACCTAGAGTAACAAGGGGTAATTCATCTCCAAAATTTGGTTTTCGTAATTTTACTATTAATTTTCGTTAAATTCAATCTTATTTTATATGCACACATATGCGCATTTGCAATTTCAAGTGAATATGATGATTATGTATATTTCATGATTTTTAGGGGTCTACCCCTTAGGACTTTTTTCGAGTAATTTTTTGTTTTCGTCGATGGTCTTGAAATTCACAAAGTGCACTAATTTCATAATTCTGAATCGATTGGAGTTCGCAGAATTGCTCTATGTTCAACCGATCTCGAGTTGAATAGTTCACCTAGAGTAACAAGACGTAATTCTTCTCCAAAATTTGGTTTTCGTAATTTTACTATTAATTTTCGTTAAATTCAATCTTATTTTATATGCACACATATGCGCATTTGCAATTTCAAGTGAATATGATGATTATGTATATTTCATGATTTTTAGGGGTCTACCCCTTAGGACTTTTTTCGAGTAATTTTTTGTTTTCGTCGATGGTCTTGAAATTCACAAAGTGCACTAATTTTATAATTCTGAATCGATTGGAGTTCGCAGAATTGCTCTATGTTCAACCGTTCTCGAGTTGAATAGTTCACCTAGAGTAACAAGGGGTAATTCTTCTCCATAATTTGGTTTTCGTAATTTTACTATTAATTTTCGTTAAATTCAATCTTATTTTAGATGCACATATATGCGCATTTGCAATTTCAAGTGACTATGATGATTTTGTATATTTCATGATTTTTAGGGGTCTACCCCTTAGGACTTTTTTCGAGTAATTTTTTGTTTTCGTCGATGGTCTTGAAATTCACAAAGTACACTAATTTCATCATTCTGAATTAATTGGAGTTCGCAGAATTGCTCTATGTTCAACCGTTCTCGAGTTGAATAGTTCACCTAGAGTAACAAGGGGTAATTCATCTCCAAAATTTGGTTTTCGTAATTTTACTATTAATTTTCGTTAAATTCAATCTTATTTTATATGCACACATATGCGCATTTGCAATTTCAAGTGAATATGATGATTATGTATATTTCATGATTTTTAGGGGTCTACCCCTTAGGACTTTTTTCGAGTAATTTTTTGTTTTCGTCGATGGTCTTGAAATTCACAAAGTGCACTAATTTCATAATTCTGAATCGATTGGAGTTCGCAGAATTGCTCTATGTTCAACCGATCTCGAGTTGAATAGTTCACCTAGAGTAACAAGACGTAATTCTTCTCCAAAATTTGGTTTTCGTAATTTTACTATTAATTTTCGTTAAATTCAATCTTATTTTATATGCACACATATGCGCATTTGCAATTTCAAGTGAATATGATGATTATGTATATTTCATGATTTTTAGGGGTCTACCCCTTAGGACTTTTTTCGAGTAATTTTTTGTTTTCGTCGATGGTCTTGAAATTCACAAAGTGCACTAATTTTATAATTCTGAATCGATTGGAGTTCGCAGAATTGCTCTATGTTCAACCGTTCTCGAGTTGAATAGTTCACCTAGAGTAACAAGGGGTAATTCTTCTCCAAAATTTGGTTTTCGTAATTTTACTATTAATTTTCGTTAAATTCAATCTTATTTTATATGCACACATATGCGCATTTGCAATTTCAAGTGAATATGATGATTATGTATATTTCATGATTTTTAGGGGTCTACCCCTTAGGACTTTTTTCGAGTAATTTTTTGTTTTCGTCGATGGTCTTGAAATTCACAAAGTGCACTAATTTCATAATTCTGAATCGATTGGAGTTCGCAGAATTGCTCTATGTTCAACCGATCTCGAGTTGAATAGTTCACCTAGAGTAACAAGAGGTAATTCTTCTCCAAAATTTGGTTTTCGTAATTTTACTATTAATTTTCGTTAAATTCAATCTTATTTTATATGCACACATATGCGCATTTGCAATTTCAAGTGAATATGATGATTATGTATATTTCATGATTTTTAGGGGTCTACCCCTTAGGACTCTTTTCGAGTAATTTTTTGTTTTCGTCGATGGTCTTGAAATTCACAAAGTGCACTAATTTTATAATTCTGAATCGATTGGAGTTCGCAGAATTGCTCTATGTTCAACCGTTCTCGAGTTGAATAGTTCACCTAGAGTAACAAGAGGTAATTCTTCTCCATAATTTGGTTTTCGTAATTTTACTATTAATTTTCGTTAAATTCAATCTTATTTTATATGCACACATATGCGCATTTGCAATTTCAAGTGAATATGATGATTATGTATATTTCATGATTTTTAGGGGTCTACCCCTTAGGACTTTTTTCGAGTAATTTTTTGTTTTCGTCGATGGTCTTGAAATTCACAAAGTACACTAATTTCATCATTCTGAATTAATTGGAGTTCGCAGAATTGCTCTATGTTCAACCGTTCTCGAGTTGAATAGTTAACCTAGAGTAACAAGGGGTAATTCATCTCCAAAATTTGGTTTTCGTAATTTTACTATTAATTTTCGTTAAATTCAATCTTATTTTATATGCACACATATGCGCATTTGCAATTTCAAGTGAATATGATGATTATGTATATTTCATGATTTTTAGGGGTCTACCCCTTAGGACTTTTTTCGAGTAATTTTTTGTTTTCGTCGATGGTCTTGAAATTCACAAAGTGCACTAATTTCATAATTCTGAATCGATTGGAGTTCGCAGAATTGCTCTATGTTCAACCGATCTCGAGTTGAATAGTTCACCTAGAGTAACAAGACGTAATTCTTCTCCAAAATTTGGTTTTCGTAATTTTACTATTAATTTTCGTTAAATTCAATCTTATTTTATATGCACACATATGCGCATTTGCAATTTCAAGTGAATATGATGATTATGTATATTTCATGATTTTTAGGGGTCTACCCCTTAGGACTTTTTTCGAGTAATTTTTTGTTTTCGTCGATGGTCTTGAAATTCACAAAGTGCACTAATTTTATAATTCTGAATCGATTGGAGTTCGCAGAATTGCTCTATGTTCAACCGTTCTCGAGTTGAATAGTTCACCTAGAGTAACAAGGGGTAATTCTTCTCCAAAATTTGGTTTTCGTAATTTTACTATTAATTTTCGTTAAATTCAATCTTATTTTATATGCACACATATGCGCATTTGCAATTTCAAGTGAATATGATGATTATGTATATTTCATGATTTTTAGGGGTCTACCCCTTAGGACTTTTTTCGAGTAATTTTTTGTTTTCGTCGATGGTCTTGAAATTCACAAAGTGCACTAATTTCATAATTCTGAATCGATTGGAGTTCGCAGAATTGCTCTATGTTCAACCGATCTCGAGTTGAATAGTTCACCTAGAGTAACAAGAGGTAATTCTTCTCCAAAATTTGGTTTTCGTAATTTTACTATTAATTTTCGTTAAATTCAATCTTATTTTATATGCACACATATGCGCATTTGCAATTTCAAGTGAATATGATGATTATGTATATTTCATGATTTTTAGGGGTCTACCCCTTAGGACTCTTTTCGAGTAATTTTTTGTTTTCGTCGATGGTCTTGAAATTCACAAAGTGCACTAATTTTATAATTCTGAATCGATTGGAGTTCGCAGAATTGCTCTATGTTCAACCGTTCTCGAGTTGAATAGTTCACCTAGAGTAACAAGGGGTAATTCTTCTCCATAATTTGGTTTTCGTAATTTTACTATTAATTTTCGTTAAATTCAATCTTATTTTATATGCACATATATGCGCATTTGCAATTTCAAGTGACTATGATGATTTTGTATTTTTCATGATTTTTAGGGGTCTACCCCTTAGGACTTTTTTCAAGTAATTTTTTATTTTCGTCGATGGTCTTGAAATTCACAAAGTGCACTAATTTCATCATTCTAAATCGATTGGTGTTCGCAGAATTGCTCTATGTTCAACCGTTCTCGAGTTGAATAGTTCACCTAGAGTAACAAGGGGTAATTCTTCTCCAAAATTTGGTTTTCGTAATTTTACTATTAATTTTCGTTAAATTCAATCTTATTTTATATGCACATATATGCGCAATTGCAATTTCAAGTGAATATGATGATTACGTATATTTCATGATTTTTAGGGGTCTACCCCTTAGGACTTTTTTCGAGTAATTTTTTGTTTTCGTCGATGGTCTTGAAATTCACAAAGTACACTAATTTCATCATTCTGAATTGATTGGAGTTCGCAGAATTGCTCTATGTTCAAACGTTCTCGAGTTGAATAGTTCACCTAGAGTAACAAGAGGTAATTCTTCTCCATAATTTGGTTTTCGTAATTTTACTATTAATTTTCGTTAAATTCAATCTATTTTATATGCACACATATGCGCATTTGCAATTTCAAGTGAATATGATGATTATGTATATTTCATGATTTTTAGGGGTCTACCCCTTAGGACTCTTTTCGAGTAATTTTTTGTTTTCGTCGATGGTCTTGAAATTCACAAAGTGCACTAATTTTATAATTCTGAATCGATTGGAGTTCGCAGAATTGCTCTATGTTCAACCGTTCTCGAGTTGAATAGTTCACCTAGAGTAACAAGGGGTAATTCTTCTCCAAAATTTGGTTTTCATAATTTTACTATTAATTTTCGTTAAATTCAATCTTATTTTATATGCACACATATGCGCATTTGCAATTTCAAGTGAATATGATGATTATGTATATTTCATGATTTTTAGGGGTCTACCCCTTAGGACTTTTTTCGAGTAATTTTTTGTTTTCTTCGATGGTCTTGAAATTCACAAAGTGCACTAATTTCATAATTATGAATCGATTGGAGTTCGCAGAATTGCTCTATGTTCAACCGTTCTCGAGTTGAATAGTTCACCTAGAGTAACAAGGGGTAATTCTTCTCCATAATTTGGTTTTCGTAATTTTACTATTAATTTTCGTTAAATTCAATCTTATTTTATATGCACATATATGCGCATTTGCAATTTCAAGTGACTATGATGATTTTGTATTTTTCATGATTTTTAGGGGTCTACCCCTTAGGACTTTTTTCAAGTAATTTTTTATTTTCGTCGATGGTCTTGAAATTCACAAAGTGCACTAATTTCATCATTCTAAATCGATTGGTGTTCGCAGAATTGCTCTATGTTCAACCGTTCTCGAGTTGAATAGTTCACCTAGAGTAACAAGGGGTAATTCTTCTCCAAAATTTGGTTTTCGTAATTTTACTATTAATTTTCGTTAAATTCAATCTTATTTTATATGCACATATATGCGCAATTGCAATTTCAAGTGAATATGATGATTACGTATATTTCATGATTTTTAGGGGTCTACCCCTTAGGACTTTTTTCGAGTAATTTTTTGTTTTCGTCGATGGTCTTGAAATTCACAAAGTACACTAATTTCATCATTCTGAATTGATTGGAGTTCGCAGAATTGCTCTATGTTCAAACGTTCTCGAGTTGAATAGTTCACCTAGAGTAACAAGAGGTAATTCTTCTCCATAATTTGGTTTTCGTAATTTTACTATTAATTTTCGTTAAATTCAATCTATTTTATATGCACACATATGCGCATTTGCAATTTCAAGTGAATATGATGATTATGTATATTTCATGATTTTTAGGGGTCTACCCCTTAGGACTTTTTTCGAGTAATTTTTTGTTTTCGTCGATGGTCTTGAAATTCACAAAGTGCACTAATTTCATAATTCTGAATCGATTGGAGTTCGCAGAATTGCTCTATGTTCAACCGTTCTCGAGTTGAATAGTTCACCTAGAGTAACAAGGGGTAATTCTTCTCCAAAATTTGGTTTTCGTAATTTTACTATTAATTTTCGTTAAATTCAAACTTATTTTATATGCACACATATGCGCATTTGCAATTTCAAGTGAATATGATGATTTTGTATTTTTCATGATTTTTAGGGGTCTACCCCTTAGGACTTTTTTCGAGTATTTTTTTGTTTTCGTCGATCGACTTGAAATTCACAAAGTATACTAATTTTATCATTCTGAATCGATTGGAGTTCGCAGAATTGCTCTATGTTCAACCGTTCTCGAGTTGAATAGTTCACCTAGTGCAAAATTTTGTTTTAATTATTTTTCTAATAATTTTCGTTAATTTCAATCTTATTGTATAAGCACACATATGCGCATTTGCAATTTCAAGTGAATATGATGATTTTGTATTTTTCATGATTTCTAGGACTTTTTTTGAGTACGTTTTGTTTTTGTTGATCGAATTGAAATTCACAAAGTATACTAATTTCATCACTTTGAATCGATTGGAGTTCGCAGAATTGCTCTATGTGCAACCGTTCTCGAGTTGAAAAGTTCACCTAGAGATGAAAGAGGTAATTCCTCTCCCAAATTTTCTTTTCGTAATAAGACAGCTATTGAACACACAAAATATCAAATATTTTGGCATATTTCTAGGCAGTCATTTCAGATGAATCCACTACTAAGTCAAAAAATTACTTTTTATACTTTACAAATGCGCATACTCAAGAAGGTTTTATCGCATAAAACTATTTAGTGGAGTCCAATCTGACCATCTAAGCTACGACATAATTGGTTGAGGTGGAGTTACTTGAACGTATCTACAAATTCTCGAAGTTGTCCAAAAACAGAAAGGATATGACTACCATAGTGACCTCTTCACTAAGAATCCGCGATATTTCATTTCAGACAGCTGTATTTAATGAACATTATTGTTGTTCAATTTGAAAATTAAAATGAACTGATCATGTTAGCCATCAATACAATATTCGGAACTACAGAATTGTCAAACCACTGTCATACACCGCTTGAAATTTTCACTATATACGGAAAAAAAATTGTTGCACGCAATATTCAGTGGTTTTGCTAAACAAACTTAAGAGCCTACTCTATTTCTTCCTGTATCATGGCGACCTCTGACAAAGCACCTCTTTTATTTTATTTTATTACTTATACTGCCATTCTATAACCACCTACGGCTCATATCAGTACATTTAATTCCCTCGACAGTACCGAGCGCCTGGCCCAGTTTTTCAGGGTAACATCTCCCACTCCCAGTTGTTTAAACCAATACGAGTGCGAATATTCTTCAAAAGTGTCTTTTGAAAACAAAATTGATTTTTCAAAGAGATTCTAAGGGTTTGCCGTTTAAAATTCACAATTTTCATGCCCCATCCAGAGTTTGTTTCTTCTTTCTTTCCTATACAAAGGGGTGGTTGATTAATTATGCATGAAATTCATTGTTCCTTTCCTCACAAATCCTTTATTGTTTTTGTGGGCTGTTCAACTAACTTCGTGTTTGAAATCTGATCTCCCACGGTCCCTATTCTAATGGAGGTACATAAATCTGACCGGAAGATAATCGATTATAGGAGAAAAAACCCTATTACAGGTAATGAGAGATCAAATTCTCATCGTACAACTGACGTACCTAGAAAGAAATAACTTTTTGAATTATTGTGGAACAAATGAACCGACTACAGAGTTTCCCTTCTAAAGGTTAATGAACACCATGACGCTTGGTACAAGTCTTTTTATTATTCTCGAATTTGTTAAGTCATTTTCTAACAGAGCGCAACGATGCTGTAAATTGAAATTCCTGCGCTTTTTGTTGGTGAACTAGTCGATTTAATAGATAATTCAGCTGAACACCCCCTGTATACCGTACCAGTTTGAAAAAATTGTATCATGGATTTGCAGAAGGGTCGCTTGATACTTCTTGAATCTCTGATATTGCTTGACATGTTTACGGAAAATTGAAGTTGGTTGAGGATTATTATTTGGAACAATTGGAACTATGTTTTTCCGTACTAGGGTATTTATTCATAATTTCATTTGATTTATTTATTTACTTCTTTAATAGGAACGCAACTACTAGATTACAGTGCGGCTTTTAATAGTCTCCCCCCCTGTTAACTTGTGAACGGTTTGACGTAGAAACATAAGAAAACCGTCTAGAGGGTTTCACCGATACTACTTTTGGAAATGAAAAACGTTGTGATTCCTCGATAGATGGCGCGGGGGGGCACATCAACTAAAAAAATTCAAATGGCATGGGGGTCATGAGTCACATCGTTGAAAAGATAATTCAATTTTCTTTTCAACCATCTGAAATTTTTTTGAATTTGGTTGCTTTTAAGAAAATTTTTGTACCGTTATTTCACATCAAACCATTCAAAAGTTATCATGGTCAGGTGAGAAAAGGGATTCAGAACTGCTAGATCGGCACTTATTCTGACATTTCTAATGCATATTGTGAAAAAATGTAAAAACGAAAATCTAAAAAATTCAGATGGTTGAAAAGTGAATTGAAAGCCGCACTGTATAATAATACTATTACTAGTAATAATAAAATAGTACATTGAAAAAGTCCGATTTGAATATCAGTTTTTCAAATTTAGACCAGTGCCAATAATTTTTTAAACAACCGTATTTTTTCGTTTTCGATTTTATCTCCTGCATTTTCTATTAATTTTCTGATGAAAATTAGTGAAAATCTCAAATAAAAGCTTATTTTCTAACTGTTTTAATTCTTACTCATGGAAAACAAGCCGATTTTTGTTTGTAAAGAATTTGGTACCTACTAATATTGTTTATTTACTACCATATATGTAATGCTGTCATTACTAACGTCATTGCAGGTTGGGAAGTTTCACATTACAAACTCTACTTCCCGACCTCACTTCCCGCCCTCATTTCCCGCCCTCATTTCATCTATTCCATCCGACTTTATCTGACATTTATTTATATTGATGACAATTGTATACACCGTAGTCATGGTAACAATATTTGATGTAGTGTAGTAAACGAAGGTAGAATTGATTATCGAAAATTAGCTGAAAGGTATAAAGATATGGCTGTCGCAAACATTTTTACAGTAATTTAAAGCCATCAACGAATTACTAAATGGAAATGGCATTATATTGCATGAACATTATTCTTTCTCATCAACTTCAACGCTTATTTGCAATAAAAAATTAATTCTCAAGATTACTGAAAAATCGTCAATGAAAAAGTCGTATTTTAGCGATACTTTTCCATACGAACAATACATTTTTTTCTTAGCGTGTTAAAGTCGAGGTTCAAACAAAAAAAATGAGTATACCTACTGAAAAAATTCAAGAATTTGAAATTTGTACATAATTTTGCTTTGTACAAATTAGAGCCTATTTCAATTAAAAACAAGAACGTATTCACCAAGTTTTATGAAAAAATTCAAAAACATTTGTCCTATACTATGATATACACTGAGTAACCCAGTTGAAAGCGGGCCACCACTTTAAAACTGTTATTTATTTTCCGATTCAGAAGTTTTTTTTTTAATAATGTCATGAATGATTGTAGATATTCGAAATAACTGTCAACCACCAATAAGAAACTGCGTGAAAAATTGAGACAGGAATTTTAACGTTCCACAGTCTGAAAATGAAAATTGTTAATTCAAAGTAATCTGTACTTTGAGTTAACAATTTTAATATTAATTCAAATCTGTCATAAAGTGGATTGTACGGAAGAAAGGTTGGCAAGGAGAAGAATTGAGGCACCTTAATTCTACCTACTACCTGTCCAGTGCGCGTTGGAGGGCGGGGCGGGACTTCATCGAACGTTTATGATAGGTGTAAAATATTTCGAAAACTGTGTGTTCCCTTTTTTCGTGGTACCCTATTGGTTCCTCAGAAGCGACAAGAAACATAGATCTACTTGATTCTTGAATCCAGCAAAGTTACACATATTACGACGGTCTTATGCCTCCTCGACAACCGTTTACAAAAAACGAAAGAACTGATTTCAAAGCTGAGTAGCATTTCTCAAGCTAGTGGGTACTATTGTACTATAAACGGACTACCAACGTTTGCGGTTAGAATTAATAATGTATTGTTAACACGACTGATAAGTCCATACATAGGAAAACTACTAATATGAGGTCCATTATCATATATTACATGTGATACACATCAGTCCAATACAGAATACCTTTTACTCAAAGATATAGAATCGCAATATAAACAGTCACAAATGATTTTTGGTTCTGTTTAAAACATCAGTTCTTCTCAATCTTAATTTCAATTCTGAAAAACTGCTAACAAATTCCAATTTGTCTCGTTTCGTAGATTCTGTTGTGGGCCACATTTCCCTGAATTATCATTATTCATTCCCATTATTCACTTTTTGGTACAGTGGAGTGCTTTACATTCAAGTTTGAAATCGCATGAGTGAAGTGAATATTTACTCATATTACAATCTCGTTAACTTCTATTTTGGGCCCTTTAACGTATCACAATGTGATGCTAAATAATACTCATAATGGTCCAAATGTGATATCCCAGTTAATTTTTGAATCAGGCCGCACACTGATGTGTTTGAGTATCGCAATGTGAAGTGAATTGTTACCCACCTTACAATCTCGTTAACTTCTATTTTGGGCCCTTTAACGTATCACAATGTGATACCAAATATTACTCGAAATGGTCAAAATGTGACATACCATTCAATCTTAGAATTAGAATGCACAATGCTATAGTTTCATCATAACAAGTTTCATTCTCTAATAGAACAATACATTTTATAAACCAGTTTGCAAAAAATCATTCTAAGATAACATGACACACTGTTAGAAGAGTATATGTGAATACAAATACGCCTGTAATTTGTAACAAGTAATAAATCACATTGTGCGTACTTTTTATACAACTGTCACACTGTGACTATCGTCTTGGGTGCTAACTCAATCACTTTCGCAAAGAAACCATGTTAAAATGTGATGCACAAGTATAATTTATCTTTCTTATATCTTTATTTCCGTTAAGAGCTTCGCAGTTTTACAAATCTTTTATGCCTCACATCGACACTTACGAAAAGAGAATTGGGATTCATATTGAAAGTTAGTACAAGCAAGAAAGCGAAATCGCAGAGATGTTTGTGATGACTGGGTTACTGCTATTTTTTTACATCTTCAGGATATGTCAAAAAAAATTAAATTTTCATAAAAAATGCCTATAACAGATGATCAACAATAGCTACAAACTTGGTATTCAACTTACTTTAAAAATAAGCAATCGTTTATGGAAATTACTTAAATAGTTTAAAATTTATTGTATCAATTTGTTTCTCAACAAATCAAGTGGCCGCTATACATATAACTTCGGTATCGTGTAATATTGGAAATTATCACAAGAAATTTGAAAAACTAAATCTGTATTTGTTACATATGCTATTTCTGTAATTTCAATTACTTCCAACATAAAATACAATGTTGTTCAGAATTTGGTCATTACAAATTGTGAACTCAATAAACAATGAAATTATTAATAAATTTTTTGTATGTCTTATGAACAAAAAATATTTAAATCCAGCAATAGATAATGATAGAAGTTACCATAAAAGAGAAATTCAAAATCTACTCTTGCCAATCTCAAAACTTGCAATTACAAAGTTTTCTTTGACATATGAAAGCAAAAAATATATATTTATCTTCCAAAACCCTACAGGGTAATAACAAATTCGAAAAAGTTCAAAAAATTAGTTCAAGGGGCATTTCTGCACAAGGCCTACTATGACATAGAGGAATATTACAATGATGAATTTCAACGTTTTTTAAATTATTTTAGTTATTTGTATTTTTGTTGTTTACTTATGTGTCATATTTCATTTATTTATGTTCCTATTACCTTCCATGATGATTTTTCATTATTTTTCATATTTTCATTTTTTTATGACTTTATACAACTTACCTTTACTTTGCCACTAAAAATTATTTTTTGGTCAATAAAGTATACTTGATTGATGGATTGAATCTTTTTTTTTTTGTTTTTTTCTCACTCTATTGACAATTGCCAATTATGATTTTTCAAGTTATTCAAACAATAGAAACATAAAAAATGATTTTTTTTTAATAATTACTTTGCCATGGCAACAAAATGGTATTTTTTTTTATTATGCACTAAACTTGTCTATTTCATTATGAAAAAATATTTAACAATTGATGTAAAAAAAATTACTTACTGTCAATTGGCGTTAAATAAAAATTATGAATAAGGGAGAAAGAGTTGGGACTTCTTTATTGTAAATTTCCCTCTCTTCAAGAACTTTTTTTTCAAATTTCCTAATTATTGATAGTTTTTGAGCTATTAGCGAAAAACTACATGCTTTCTTTTTTTCATTATGATTTGTAAATATCAATCGTATTTTTTTATATACCGTAAAATCATCGAATTGCATTTACTACGTCATTACGCTCATATTTTCAGGAGCTTCATCACTAATTCACCCTGATTTGAACATGTTGACTAGACTATATCTCCTATTACTCCACGTAACATACCAAAGGATTCACATTACAATATGCCTCGATTTTCCCGCAACAATTTAACCAAAAATCAAACCAAAAAAAAAAGAATGAGTTGAAGCGGAATGGCCAATTAACGGCGTTAAATTATTAAATGTTGGATTAACATACCACATCCTGTATACCGAGTTCAGCCCTCGTGGAATCAGAGCTAATTACTATACGCAAGAAGTGAACAGGTTTGATTTCCTATATCTTCCTGCATTTTAATTATGTTGATGATGGTGAAGATACCGGGTTTGGTCAAATAGTCGCTTGATCTGTCATGATATCACAGATTTTTTTAAAGTTTATTGAAATAAGACTGTATCAGAACGTCCTCGCTGTTTTCGTTCGTCAGACATTAGATCAATCAATTTTAAGAACACCAAGCCAATAAATATTTTTTAGAGTAAAACTCAGTAGAAGGCATATTTTGACTGCGTAAATCACGACTTGTTGTTAGGAAAATTGCACTGACAGTCAGTGTGTTTCGAAGCAGTAGCAATGCAGTATGGGGTTCCGCAGGGTTCCGTTCTGGGGCCCCTTTTATTTATCATATATGTAAACGACTCATTTAACCATCTAGATAACTCAACCTGTATGATGTTCGCAGATGATAACTATCTTTCATCAAACTATGAACGAGAAAAGAAAATATGTAACTTTTGTAAAAAATGCTGGAGGTTGATTTGCAACAGACAGTGAACAAGAACCAGTGAACCCACAAAAATATCAGGCATTTTTTCAAGTCCCTCACTGAATTGATCATTTAACATCAAGAAGCTCTGTTCTAAACTTTCAAGCTTGATTCTTATTCTGAGATAACTGAAACAATTTAGATATACTGATGAATAATATCTATTATGCTTCTTTCACTCGCGCATTTCTTATGGGGTACTACTTTGGGGTAATGTATTTGATTCTGTCATAGTATTCAGGCTTCAAAACAAAAAAAGCTATTCGAATTATTGATAGTGCTTCCTTCAGAGACCATTGTGAACCGTTATTCCAGAAACTTGAAGATCTGACACTACCTGTTTTTCATATATTTCATCAAATAAAGAAGTAAGTAAAAATTCAAACTTCCATGAATATAGACTCGTAGTACGGCGTATTTCAGACATCTGAGATAAAGATTTAAATAAGTACATCTGCAAATAATTATGTTGATATTGCTCTCTATAATAAATTACCGTCTAGTTGGAAGATTCAGACTTGTCTTGCTTAAAAAAGATATCTTTCACAGGTTTTATTCAGGAGATATGTGAAATTGTACCTAATAACTGAAATTGTTACCCTTGTGTACAATAGTTTAATGTGAAGTGTAAACGTATTTCAGAACCTCATAAATGTAAATTTCTTACAGGTTGCAGAACCATTCTTTTAGAAAACTTTGCCAAGGATCAAACAAATAACAGACAACTGTCCTATACAATAGAGGAAAATAGTTGTTTTTTGTTGGATACGTGCCGACGACAATACCAATTTTTTTTAGTACAGAGCATGATATTTATGAAGCCTCAAAAAATCAAAAAATCAAAACAAAATAACAAAGAGTGGTAGCATTTCAAGATTATCTCAAGTTATTGTGCCTGTATATTCTTTTACTCGCCTTTTAGAGGTACTGTTCTAACTCTCATCGTAACAAAATTAATTTCCAGACATGGTGAAAGAGTTGAAGGATATATCTATGTTTGAAAAGGATAGAAAAATGCCATGGGTATCCAATTACAGCATATTTATGACAATAATAAATAACTCCCCTAAAGTATTTGAGTTCAGTCCGCATACTACCCGATAACGTTCCAATATGGATTTGTGAAAAATAGATAACGGTTACAAATTCAATATGCCTTTCACAATATATTTCGGAACCTATAAACTCACGTAGAAGTGTATATGAACCTTTCATAAGCTTTTTTTATGTTTGAATTAACATATTCTCCTGAACAATTTTCTGAAGCAAATTTATTGAGCTGTATACTATCTACATATTAACTGTGGTAGTAGAAAATCAGTCCAGTTCACGGCCACACTGGGGTACCTCAAGGTTTGACACTAGGGTCCCTGTTTTCAATACCTTTTATGTAACGTCAATTATTTTAATTTTATTGTATACGACTTGAATTTTACTGAAAGCTTCAAATTCATCTATCTATTGAGAGAGATCCTTCACACATTAGAAAAGGAAGGGGTCCAAGACCTGATCCATGGGGAACAATTACAGACAGTATATGCAGTCGATCTCATATCGTTTTATCTTCCTATCATTTTTCAATATGCCATATATAGTGTCATCCAGTCGACAATGTGAAAAGGAATCATAAGAGATGATGCCTGATGCCCAATATTTCAAAACAGAAGGTATAGAAGGCGTTCGATAGATCCAATAAGAAACACATCACAAACTTAATGTTGTCTAGTTGTCGTTAATGATAACTGAGCGAATGACATGACTCGTTTCAATAAATCTGTTTCGCTATTATTTTTACGGATGATTTTTTATAATGAGTGTTCTAAAATGATATTTGCCAGTAATTTACAATGACTTTTTTGTCACTTTTTTCTGGCATATTTAAGTAGGTAATCATTAGATTGAAGTGGAGATCCACAGATTATTCGGGATCGCCGAGATCAAAAGTATGAAAAAAAAAGGCCTCCCAGAGTCTTCGTACAAAATAAATAAATTTATGAAGAATCCAGAACGTTACTTAGTATCGAAGTTAGGCGCCAATTGTAAACACGAAACCTGTTCGATATCCTTTTGAGTTGAACGATGATTTTCAATGATTTCCTAGACGTGTTCTACGTGTGTCTACTGGATAACAATCTGAGCACCAGCAGCAATAAAAATGTTAATTGCAAACGTCTCGTGGACACTTTTCAAAATAAAATAATAATTATTGAATGAGGCCAGACATTAATTATTCACTTTCCGTTTGGGGTAATAATCGCTGTGCTAACGACATGCTGGTATAACTAACTCTAAACCCAGTTCAAGGCTTCGACTTTCCATGTAGGGGTGTGCAATCATTTTAACAAACGTATCGTTTGTAGTTCTATAAAGGAATCAGTAGTTTCGGGGTTTGTAGTTGTATATAATTAAATTCATAAATCATATATCTACCTATACAGGGCAATTCATGACAATCTTGAGAAATCCATATAACTTTCAACTCTTAGAATTTCGAGATGAAATCTTGAATTTTTATGATATCCGGATTAATTCAAAACATTCCTTATTTCAAATGAGACACCCAATTTTTTTCCACTCATAACATGAATACTTTGTGAAATATGTTCTATTTCCAAAATGTAAGGTAGTCAAGGAAAGAAAATTTTTGGTTTTATAATAATAACAAATAAATAAAAATGTATTAAATCCTTTACGATTATAAAAATGTTGTAGGATACATCAGACAACAAATCTATACATACGTACAGCCCACGTTTATACATAAAAATATACATAACTTTTCCACAAAAACATAAAATAGAAAAGTTCCACAGAATAATTAATTAAAAATTTTTTGAACTCCCTGTCTATATTTCAAATTGTCAACTATCATTGGGCCTCAATAGTATCCACTGTTAACTTTCTCACGTACATGGTTCATACCTGACTACCAGGTAATATTACCATCGATATAAGTACCAAGCAATTTGATGTTATCTGATGATTCAATTATTTCATCACCTACTCTATCGTGGGAATTAACAATTTTCCTATTTCTACTGGAAAAAAACTGCAACAGAACAGTTCCGTTTTCTTCACTTTTATCACCGGTGAATTCTCATGTCACCAATTCGTAAACTCAAGTTTTTCAATTTTTTTTGAAATTCCTCTGAATTACCGGTATTCGCTGAGATCGTTGTATCATCTGCATACAAAACTATAATATCTGTGCTTATACGGTTAGGCATATCGTTGATGACTAGAAGAAATATGAGGGGACCCAATATAGATCCTTGAGGAACCCCAAGATGTCATACTGCTGCAACTGACAATTGTCAACTTTAACATGTATATTTCTGAGAGTCAGGTATGATCTGAGCCATGAAAGGAAGTTACTTACCCCTGACGCCAAGTGAGTAAAGTTTGTTGCATTCAATATGGGGTATGTGCACATAATTATTATAACTTTCATGCTTACACAAATACTTTAGCACAGATCAGTCCATGAAGTATTGTTGGAAAAAGTATGGAGAGCAAATGTAATCACAAACACCTTGAAGAAATACATGCAGGGTGCTATTTTCGCTGATCACTAACAATAAAAAATCATTACCAACGAATGATGAGGAATGTTTTGGAATCGGTAATGTGGAAATGCAAATTAAAAAGTCGATGATTTCGCTGCATCTTGTTGTATCCCATGATTTCTAACTATAATTGACTCGCATTGAACCTTTCATAATGTGATGTTGCAAAGAAAATATATTAATTTTCCTGGCAATGGTACCCAGTTACGACCTGTCGTAAATAGCAGGGGCGTATCCAGTCTTTTTTGGGGGGCACCTTGAATTTGAA
Source organism: Chrysolina americana (assembly GCA_958502065.1). Classification (NCBI taxonomy): domain Eukaryota; kingdom Metazoa; phylum Arthropoda; class Insecta; order Coleoptera; family Chrysomelidae; genus Chrysolina; species Chrysolina americana. Next base: position 9,355,387 of record OY293410.1, read on the forward strand.
ACTATTTTTCTATTTTTTTTTGTGCTGAGGTATCTGAAACTTTCAGTTACCCATGGTAAGTAATAGTTTTTGAGGTTTGAGGAAGAGCGACCTCCATTTTGGACGAGTTCTTGATAAGAATAATTCTCACATTGAGTCAGCTCTTTACCACTGAAGCTTTCATTCTTACACCAAACGCTCAGTTTTGGACACCATTAACAAATTGAAAAAATATCTTAAATTTCCATCTATGTTCCCACGGTTTTTACCATGTTAGGTAAATAATTAGTGTTTTTTTCTTTGAAATTGGTATTCTAAATAATTAAAAATACATTTGGGATTGTTAACTGACTAAAAATCATCAACATAGAAGACAACTGGGATGTTCAAAATGAAAAAAATGCAAGCAATGTTAATTTGTTAGTTTCATGAAAAACATTTGTTGTAAGTCTAAATCTTCTTTAAGTACCTACCATAGATAACATCATCATAAATAGTTAGGTCAAGACTTACCTAAATATCGTACAAAAGAAAGTTTCAAAAGGTGTCCCTTCATTAAACGACAGTATTACTAAAAATACTCGAAATTTTGTAAAATTATTTTTAGTTTCTTTTTGAAATAAAATGATTTTTCTACGATAAATAACTAATGAAAAATGGACTATTAGGATCCAATCTTCCGCAAAAAAATGTATATATTTACATTTCTGAAGTCTTCTTTTGTTATAGCCAGATGTAGGATTTTTGTTTCAACTTATTTTTTTTGTAATAAAAATATATAGACTATCAATCTGGCAACAATCTGAACTACTCAATAAGATAACATTTATTAGTGATTTGTGGATCTTAGTTTTTGATGTAACAAGTGTACTTTGGCAAAGTTTAAAAGTTTTTTTGGAGTATTTCAGCGATATAATACATTTCTTTGAATGGGAGACCTTTGTTTACTTCCAGATGAAAAACAAATGCAACCAGCGGAGGTTTAAAAAAAATCGGAATTCTTACTTCTGAGTTGGTTCATGAAAAATAATACAACTGCAATAGTTCAAGTGGATCAAAATTGTTTTGTATTTATGAATGGATGAACATGATGTAACTGATATACATTCCTCTCCAAACTCAAAAGTTTTACCACTGTCTTGACTGCATTAAAGGAATATGTCTGTTACAATTCCGAATATCTATTTTGTCTGGCTGAACGACAAAACTAACCATTTTCGTCTCAATGACGAGAATAGATAAAGAATTATTTTTTTTTGGTACGTTCATGTCGTGTACGTAGTCAGAGCTTTCGGACTTTTTGTTGATTTCTAGCCCATTGGTGATGGACAATATTTTTTTAGGATCGATGTTGTACGTTTCTCTTCTCGAATAAAGAATTATCAGAAATAAAATATTAAAAGGTACTGCTGGGACAGTCTTAACAATAACAGACACACAAATGATTCTTATAATAAAAAGAACGCAATTTCCAAGCAAATGAGTTCAAATGTGTAAACTTGTTCATGGATTGGTAGATATACTTATTTTGAATTTTTACACAAGGGGGGAGTAGTTGTTTTCCGTCAGATATTTGCCTTAATATCCACTTTGTGGAATTGTGTGGAGAGACAGGCATTTTTCGGTTTTACGAAATAATTTGTAACTTTTTGTTTGCTGTAGAGCTGAAGAGTGACTGACGAAACATGCCCCAAGCCATAGCATCCTCATTTGCTGTCCCATTTAATTATAATATTCCACAATGGCATAGCCTTTGCGGGTAAAGGACGGTTATTACTATTCACTGTAGGTGACCAGCAATATTTGCTGATAATCGGCACTGTTTTGAATTTTAACGTCAGCAACTGTCATTTAGTTTTCAATATGTTAATTGACTTCAACTTAGGAACTAAGAAGAATGAAATAATATGGATTAAAAAATCTTATTATTTATTTCTAATATTTGACAGAAAAGGAACATTTGACTACCCCTATGTACAATGTTAACGATTCAGTTTGTCTTATTACAAGTTTTCTCCCATTCTTTTGGGGTGTTTTCCCGAATACATCATCCAGTGTTTCCAGGGCCCTCAGTATGTTCAATAATCTCCATTCTACTGAAAACTCTTTTAGGAAACTTGAGTACATGGCATAGTAGATACTTGTAGACAACGTATACACTATATCTCACGACTCATAGAACCCTCCCCATAACTTCCGTAATTTTTGCAGTGGAATTATGAATTTTGCAGCACATTCCCTCCAGAATACTTTTCAATTTTTCAACCTGTTGTTTCAATCGCTTCAATTTTTTTTTTCGAAAACGAAGCTTAGATATGGTGTAAATACCAGAGATCAAAAAGTTGTATTTCCAGTGGTTCAATTTAAAAAAATAGAAATCTTCGAAAAAAGTCAGTGGCGTACTTCTTTTCAAAATATTGTTTGCTGTGGCGCCCACTGAGACGCCACTGGCCCTAATAATCTCAATCCAGTTGAGGCTAAATGAGCGTGCGTCTTATTAGTTCAAATGAATGTACCAAATTTCAACCGAATTGGTTATAGGATATTCATGATATTTTAAAATTACCCTTTTTTTTAATTTCAACGCCCTGTACCTCAGAGATGAAGCAACTCCGCATATAATTTTTTTTTAAAATAACCTAACGAATCATCACCTGCAGTAAGGAACCGTAGTTGGTAAACACCCTGTATTTGCATGATATTTTCCACTCATCAATTTCTCCATGAGTGCTATACTGTTGCCCTTATCATAGTGATATTGTCCAACTGAAGTTTCTGATTGGTTTGAACACGTGGTATTAAATTGTTCTATCAAAAATCGCAAGAACCTAAGGTATACCTACCTATTTTAAGTCAATTTTGTCACTTCCCATACACCCATCATTGGGTGAACAGAAATCACGTTTACCTATGGCAAATTTTGTTGGAGGTGAATCTTCGGTTAGAGTGGGCATACAAATTTCAAAGAATTTTTTTGCAACTCACGTAGTTTGCTCTCCTGAACAAAAAATCCAAATGAAATTTTTGGTGCTCACGACTATTTTCGGAGATATTGGCCCATTTTCTCGTGAAATTTCACCATCTGAGAGATTGTATTTCTGATATTACAAATACATAAAATTTGAATCTCTTGTTTTCAGCACTTTTTAGTTAAAAAAACTATTGTTTCTTTCAAAGAAGTCATCCTTCCTCGAATCGTAAACAAATCAATGGAATTTGATTGTTAAAAGCTGAATGTCTGTTTTTTTGTTCATGCAATGTTGGCAATGGGTTCGTTTGTTCGGGTTTCGTCGGGTTTTTGGTTGTCGCCGACTGTCCGAATTAAAACGCAAAATGTGGAGTCGAGAATACTTTTGTACACACAGTACTAGCAATTTATGAGTAAAATAATCCCCAAGATTAAAAAAAGTGATCATCTGGTGAGTATTCAACAGACATAAGCAATCATTTTGAATGGCAAACGACAGCTCTCTCGTAATAGCAAATGAAAATTTGCGCCGTTGCCAATTTTATTTCAGAAATATTAAATTCACTACCACATGAAATATTTAAGAGAGTGAGTTATGAAAAATGAGTGGAGAATAAAGACTACTTTCTACATAAAAGAACGTACTTAATGACTATAATCCATATACCTAGTATGTGCTAAAACCTAACCTGAACTTACGCCAACTTAACCGAGCCTACCCGACCATATCTTGGTTCAACTTTGTGTCATAAATACTTACTTGCGCATTTCCATCACTACTTTTCACGATTTGTTTGGAAAATTACAGTTTTGTTTTGCGCTGGTGTCAACTTTTGAACCCTTTTTTAGCTTGCAAGGGCGAAATTTGTATTTCTTAGTCACTGCGTGGTTATCCAATACACACTAGCAACTCTCAATCTACCTACATCGTTCAATGAATTTTGATGATTGGCTCTAAGATATGCTAAAATAATAATTTATGATTCTTCTGTCAAAACCATAAAAAAATAAAGTTGATGATGGCAGCTCAAAGACGAAACGTCGGTTTGAAAATCTGTTAAAACCATCTTGTAGAACAAAAAAGTAGCAATGAGAACGTGTGATTTGTTTTGTTACTTCTATTCAAATAGAGTTATAAAAAATAAAATTGAAATCAAGAATATTCGTTTTTTTCTAAAATCCTTCGGAAGTAAGTACCTATTCGGAACTTTTCGAATTTGAAAGTGGCGTTTTAATGAGCACAAAATTGCGCAATTTTGCTTTCATTTAACCGACCTCGTATCTCTTCTAGTTTCCGAGATCCTGAGGCTCGAATTTGGAACACCCTGTACCTAAAACGTAAACTGTACCTAATCTGGACGTCCCCAGTACAGTATATCTTGATTCCTTGGTTGAGTGTTCTCAGTTCATTTTGGGGACGTGGGTATCCAGTCAACACTGGGCAAACATCCACATCTCAGGGATGTCAATATCGTCAAAAATGGGATTTAGATGTCTTTGTGATATCATATCGGTGACATATCTGCGATATTACATCGAGACACCCCTTACATATCAAAATCAATAATAGCAGGATTTAGATGTCTCTGCGATGTCAAATTGTTACTCGCCATAGACGTCATACTGCGACATCATTTAGACATCAAAATCTATACATAGATATCTCTGCTACTATATTTTCATTGAGTTATTTCCAGATCAGGTGATAATAGGACTTTCACACATATTCACGCCATCTGTCCTCCACCACGGTCGAAAGGCAAATCGTGAATTTTTGTTAAATATTTATTTTGAACTACATCGCAAAGAGGTCTCAGAACTACATCGCATAGACGTCGCCAGCATGCATCATGAGTGTGACAAAAGTGAGTCGCGGGGACGTCTGTGAGACGTAACGATGCGAGTCGCAGGTCACGAAGTGACATCGCAGCAATATCTTAGAGATGTATCTGTGTTGGCTGGGTACTTGTGCTATATGGGCCGGATAGTCCCAATATCCAAAATGATTGTCCCATAGATATCCATCGAAAGTCCGTGTGTTGGTTGGGGTATGACAGATGAATCGTGAAAAAGAATATTTTACTGGTACCTAGGTAGATATTTGATATAAATAATACTTATTGAGCATTTTAAATGTTTTTTAGTTTTTTTCAAGTTTTTAAATCCATCTCATCTACTCACTATTATAGAAAACCAGCCTCAATATTTCATTTCTGACGAAAAACACGAGCCGTTCCTAGTAATCGGATATTTCGATGCTGTGTACTTGACTCGATCCAAGTCGGCTTATCTCTCCATTCCCACCCACCCCTATACCATTGTAACCGAGGAGCATATACGGGCAGCATTCTTTAAAAAGTGTTACGAAGAGTCAAAAAGTCGTCCTCTTTTTCAGGGGGGTCAACCACCCCACAGTAGCGTGCACGTGTATCCCCGTTTCGGTGCAATCACCCTGTCGATTCTCGGTCGCGTTCGTCGGCAACACACCCAGCGCTGTAAATTTGGGCCGCTGTTCGAGCCCTCGATGCAAGAGCTAAAATCCAGTCGGACAGACACGTTCAAATCACGCCCAAGCGACCATTACACCCAGTAAGCATCTGATCGTTTGGACATCCACAACTCCCAAGGTCACCGCGACTGTGTGGTGGTGGTATTCTCAGCCATAGTTGCGCGGCGGGGCTAGTCGAGTTCCATTTAGTTACTTGAAGGGTGTGAACCACTGTCAGTTGTTGCCTACCCGCACCCTCATACGCCCTTCGTGTCACATTCACAGTGAGCTGTCAACTTTGGTGGTGTGTTCTACATGTGCTTTGAGTAAACAAATTTACAATCGTGAAACGACGGGCACAGCTTGTTTGTTAAATTACAAGGACAATCTATTGCGTAAGTATTTTAGAATTAAGCGATTCGCGTTCGCGCACACCCTCGTCTAGGCGCATGACATAAGCCACCAGATTAGAATTCGAAATAATACCCACTCGGACTCGGATTCTTATTTTATTCACCACATAGAACTATATTTAACACACCTACTTTTGAATTTAAATTACGTCGGCTGAATTCTTTCCTTGTTACAAACGGTCTCATGGCTTTTTCTGGGACCCCAATTAGATCTGATTTGAACAGATTTCTCCTCAGAAAACACTACTTATAACTCTCTATATAATTTGATCTAACCACAAACCGTGTGAAATAATTCGTACAGGAAGGTATGTATAACGGTGCCTTTATTATATATCCGCGGGTATTACAAGGGAAAAACGCGATTGTGCGCTAAAAACATTCAAAGACTTCGCGGTTCTTTGTACCCCGAGCAACCCCGATAACTTCCGAACCAAACAGAGACAGAATATTTGCTGACATGGCGTCTTGAAGTGTTGTGGTGTTTTAGTTATCCTGTTTGGGGATATAACCCTTTTGTTTCTATGGTGACACTAAAAAAAGGTAATGCACGACTCAATTACTTAGGCTATCGTCTACCTCCTTTCGAAATTCAGGGCCGGTTTGGCGTGTTGAAAGCAATAAATGTCTCATTTAATTTCGACTAGGGTCGTCGACTCGTTTTACCCTGGCGTTCGGAATCAATATATTTCTCCAAATCAATACGAAAACCCTCATGGTGTACCCGCAGCTTGAACTAATTCACCCACATTTTCTACTATCATCACTTGAATGTCTATTTAACTCTGGTTATATTTAAATTTGTTAATTTAAGCCAAGGGTTGCGTAAACTGTGGCTTTCGGATTTCGTACCATAGTAGGCGGGGTGTTGCACGATTAGTGAATTTTAAATATGGCGTAGGGCTGTGCCATTTTCGCGACGAGGGTTGTCAACTACGGTGGATTTTTTTAGATTCGCAGGTAATTGGATATTTGAACTACTAAACACGTTGTTAAAATGTTTATGTTTCATGTAAGATACTTCTTTTGCGGGAGGGGAGGGAGATTCGCTGTGATGTAATACGAGTTCAAGACCGATTCCGCTTCTCTATGTGGACACCTGTGTGAATCATATTAATCATGCAGGCCTTGATTTTAGGCGCCCTATTCAAATATTGTGTTTGGTTTCCAAGTGATTTTTAAAGTTGTTTATTGGTTGGGAGATTTAACTCATTCATACTTATGTGCCGATAATTATGGAAAATATAAGTTCTTTAATCATTTAAATGCATTCATCATCTGCAGATTCACTCTCTGCGGGAAATGTATAGGGTGGTTCAATTCACTGGTATTTCTGATTAGGTATCTACTTATTTCGTGGAATTAATAACACTGAAGATATATTTTGCGGTTTTTGCGTTATGGAGTATGTAGGTATTTTCTTTTATTTCACAAGTCACAGGGATAGTTTTAACACGTGGAAACTTATTTTCTGATTCTGATTTAAATCCTTTAAGATCATTTACATGATATAAGACACGCCAATACATAAATTTGAACAGTTTACAATAAATTTAGTTTAAAATACATACAGGTTCACAATAAATACAGAGATAAATAGACATACACGAGAGTAAATTGAAAAATGACGTTAAAATTTCAAGTATAAAATTCCGAGATGCTATAGAAACTATGTTCTTGCAGATATTCATTCAGCTTTGATTTGAACAAATTCTCAATTTGAATTTTCCTCAAACTGGCAAGAAGATGGTTGAAAAATTAAAATCCTGTGTATGAAGAGCTATTTTTCAATAAAACGGAAATTCTGAAAGGATCCCCATTTCTGGTAGAGTAATTGTTGTATTGAGATACTGTATCATACATAAGTATGTGGGTACAGAAACATCATAATACCTACATTCTTTCAGAATGTATGTACACGGAAACGTTAACATTTTGAACTTCCTGAAATAATGTTTGAAAGACTCTCTAATTTTCAAATTAAGAACTAGTCTAACAACTCTTCTTTGAAACAAAAATATCCTGTTGCAATTGCTGGAACAGCCCCAAATGTTTATATTACAGGATATATGAGGATGAATGATGTCATAATAAATATTTATGAGTTGAGTTGTGTTGAAAATACTTTTTAGCTGAAGAAAAGCGTAGTAGCAACTGCTTAATTTCTTGCAAACAGCATCAATATTTGTTTTCCAACTCATATCACTGTCTACAAAAGTCCCAAGGAATTTAGTACTTTCAGAGGGACCTATTTCATCATGCCTGAATTTAACTTGGATATTCTCAATCCTGGTAGATCTGTAATAAAATTACATGCATGTGGTCTTTTCGAAATTTACAATCAGAGAATTTCTCTCACACCCATTTGTTTTGAAGTTCCTCAGGATTCTCAGCTTCAGCTGCTATAACGTCGTATCATCAGCATAGAGAACCACAAAGGTGCTTATATGAAGAGGTTTCTAAATAATAAAAATAACAACGGACCTAATATGGATCCCTGAGGAACTCCTAAGTCCATCGTATAAAAGTCCGACCGATGGTCGTTTATTTCGAAAGAAAACGAATGTATGATACTATACACGATACTCAAGAAGTTTCCGCGGAAACCTAATGAATATAGTTTACTAGAACTAATTCAAAAAGAGTTGTTTTGTATACAAAGGGTTGGTATGATTGCATTTGTTGGGTGGATGAAATTGTTTAAGTTCGTACAATTTATGATATTTTAGAAAAGCGCCGGCATTGAAATTGCCATGGTTGGCCACTTTTTCAGCTTTGTCCACAAAAGTAAACGAGTTTATGAGCGAGGAATCACCAACGAGACAAATTATGAAGTAATTGGATATGCCAGTCAGTAAAAATGGTTAGAAATGTTCTGAAATGTGTGAATAATCCACTTTGAATGCTTTCTCCGTTTTTTTATTCTTGATTGGTCATGGTAGTTGATTAAAATATGGATTATTGTAAATTCTAGTCGGATAAATTATCGTTAGCAAAGTTTGTCATGGTTTCATTCGTGCCAATTGTAACACAGCGAATTGTTATTAAATTTACTGTTCATTCAAATTCATTCTTCAAAAGAGATTTTTAGAAGTAGACTTACTAGGAAGTTCTCTCATGACCTCCATCTACAGAAGTTTACGTAATATGGGATCAGGGGATACCACTCAAATTATTTTCATCATACTTAACGTCCTAGGAGCCATTACCCAAGGAGTACCTCAGGGTTCGATCCTTGGGCCCCTACTCTTTATCATCTACATTAATGATATTGGTCAACATACCTCGATACTGCTACTTTCATTTTCGCAGACCACACTTCGTTCATGAATACTTCTGACAGTTTAAACCTCATGAATATAGCTCAAAGCTAATATACTTCAGGGGCACACTGCAAACTTCTTGGAATATCAATTGATGATTCTCTCAGCTGGCACAATCATACCGAAAATCTAAACAGTGGGTGGGCTCTCCAGTATAACATTTCTCATACGAAGATTACGATGTGTTGTGAATCCGGAAGTACTGAGGCAACTATACTTTGGTTTATTCCACTCAGTTCCAGAATCAGTTACGGAACTATTTTATGGGGAAATTCTAGTATGCTCAAACAAATTTCGAATCACAAAAAAGGGCTAGCAGGTGTCGGCTACCGTGAACACTATCGTCAGCTTTTTATCGAAAGAAAATTATGCCACTACTACTTATGCATAAGTATATATTTATCAAACATTATGTGAAATTCACTCAAACAAAAAGAAGTCCCTGTCAGATATTCATAAATATGGAGCAAGATCAGCTGACCAAATAGCTCTACCGCGTTTTAGACTGACTAAATCAAAGTTGAATTCTGTTGATTTGAAACTGTTCAATAAGTTGAGTTTAGAGTTGCGTTCTTTGAATATAAGGAATTTTAAAATTAGTGTATAAAATTTTGTCACAAATTTATAGCGTTGACGAATTTTTAAATTCGTAAACGTCTGTAGTTATGTTCTACAGTAAATTTTTTATGTTTTAACTAAGTAGCTTATATTTTTAGCAATTTCGATGTGTGTGATACATTTTACAAACTGAAAGTTTTTATATATTAGGTATCTTTGTAGGATAATTTCGTACTTTTCGACATGCCTAAACCATTGTGTAAAAAAGCAAAATAATTTTTTTTCTATTCATCAAATACATAAGTACTGTTGCTTTTGTTATACAAAAGAAAAAAAGAAACGTGTTTGAAATCCAATCCAAAGTGTTTTAGTATTTGAAAAAAGTGATTGTAGCTAGGTATTTTTTTTATAACAAGATTTGCTAGTATAGGTATAGATTAGACCTTTATAACCTTGATTAGTCTCTCCTTCAACGATACGTCTAGCTGTCAGAAGTAAACAATATATACAGTGAGGACCAAAAGTCCGTCGCCCCCCCCGTAACTTCTTCATTTTCCATATTACAAAAAAATGTTAAATACATAGGTTGTAGGGTTTCATTCGATCTCTTTAATGGTTTAAGTTTCATTCATACAGAGTGTCTCAAAAAAGCACGGTGACTTAGAAGTTAATTTTTTTAAATGGGACACCCTGTATTTCATTGCATTATTACATTCTACGTTGAATTCTGAACAAGTATGATAAATGGTTTTCTATCAAAAAAGTTAATAGTTTTGGACTTATGAACACTTGTAAATAATTATTTCGACTACTTTTGCACCAGTTCAATGAGAAAATCGTAACAAATGGATCACAATGTATTCCACTTTCCTATCCTAACTGTTTGAAACCTATCCAATGTTGCAAACTGCTGATGGCACCATGTGTAACTTACCTCGTCGTACCATTTTACAATTGTTAGAGTTGTTGAATCTCACGAAAAACTAGTACAAATGAAGTTGAAACATTTTATTAACAAATAAGGTAGTCCATAAATACAGATCAAGAATCATTAAAAACTGAAGAGATATTTTAATTTATAACTAAAAACGGTGAGTTTTTATCTATTTCAAAAGATGTTCGACATGTCCACCATGCATTTCTTGACACATAAATAGTCGGGTTGTAAACTCTTCCCTAACATCAATCAAGGTTTGAGGTGATATTTCTGAACACACTTCAATAATTCGACGGCGCAGTTCATCTAACGACCCACAAACTGTCTTAAAAACTACGGATTTCACATAGCCCCAGAGAAAGAAATCAAGCGGTGAGAGGTCCGGTGAGCGAGCTGGCCACTCTGTTGTACCTCGACGTCCAATCCACCTACCTGGATACCTTTCATCTAAGTAATTTCTCACCTCCCGAAAATAGTGTGGTGGCGCTCCATCTTGCTGAAATGTTACATCCAAGTAAAATTCATGTGGGTTTTGCGCAACGATCTCATCGATACTGGGACTTATTGTGTCTTGCAGCATTTGGAGGTATCTGGGACCATTTAAATTTTCTTCCAAGAATATGGGACCTACAATGTGGTTACCTAAAATACCAGCCCAAACATTAATTTTCTGGGGAAATTGAGTATGCCCCTCGCGGAATTCATGGGGATTCTCATCACTCCAATATCTACAATTCTGGGTATTCACATTTCCATTTAGGTAAAAAGTGCTTTCATCACTAAAGCAGATGTGTTGCAAATAAAGTCGATTTGCAACAATTCTTTCTGCCATGGTCTCGCAAAATTCAAGTCGCCGGTCTGGATCATCTTCAACCAATTGGTGCAAAATTTTTATTTTGTAAGGATGGAATTTATTTTGTTTTAAAACCATCTTTACTGATGTTTTAGAAACATCACATGTCTCAGCTACTTGCTTAGTTGATTGTTGTGGGTTATGTACCATTTCGGCTAGTACTTGAATTTCAACATCTTCCGTAATTATTTTCGGCCTCCCAGATCTCGGAGCATCTTTCACGGTGCCAGTTTGGTTAAATTTTGCCACCAATTTCTGCAGATATTTTCGACACATCGGACGTTCTGGAAACCGTTCATTGAAAATGCGAATAGCAGCGTGGTAATTTCGGTTAGCTTCACCAAATATGATAACGGCTTCAACTTTGTCTGCTACTGAACGAGCCATATTAATCAACAAGAGAAATTAAAAACCGTTTGAAACAAAGTTTTGAAAACCTACAAAATGTCAATGAAATTTGGCAAAAACAGATAAGAGTTTTTTTTCGTTGTCATGGATAAAATAAACGCGCCTAGCGTGCATAGCCTACCTCATTAATTTATTCGTGAACTGGTGCAAAAGTAGTCGAAATAATTATTTATAAGTGTTCATAAGTCCAAAACTATTAACTTTTTTGATAGAAAACCATTCATCAAACTTGTTCAGAATTCAACGTAGAATGTAATAATGCAATGAAATACAGGGTATCCCATTAAAAAAAATTAACTTCTAAATCACTGTGCTTTTTTGAGACACTCTGTATGAATGAAACTTAAACCATTAAAGAGATCGAATGAAACCCTACAACCTATGTATTTAACATTTTTTTGTAATATGTAGAATAAAGAAGTTACAGGGGGGGCGACGGACTTTTGGTCCTCACTGTATATAAGCATCTCAGTCTATCGGATAAAAATCGAGGAGAGAAACAAATTTTTAACTTTTTCATAGATCTCGGTATATTCTCATCAACTCTGCCATCACTTTGTACCAAATCCAAAATATGTCGAGATATACACTGTAATCTGATGGGTTGTTGATTTTGTATATGCTTCGCGTTGAAATCATTTACCTTGCTGGGGATTTTCCTATTATCTGATATCCGAAACGAACACATTGTATTTTCATGGAAGGATCGTGGGAAGGAATAATAAACTGAATTGTGAAAATAGAAAATTCGGTTCACTTCTGGTTGGGAAGTTAGACACGTTCCTATTTTATAGGGTGTGTTCAAGCAAATTTAGGATTTTATCACATTTGTTGAATAATCACAAAACGTTGCTTTTTGAAGATGGAGATAATGGTAATGGTTATTGGTTTTCCCCTCTCTCTTTGGATATGATAGGCACGCAGCTTCCTGTGAAAAGGAAGATAATCTTTACGACTTCTCGTAACATATAATATTGATAATAAATTAAGACATATTTTTATTGTGGAGACCATAAACGAACAAACGTGAATTGTATAAAATAGATGAAGTAAAACTTCATCAAAATGAGCATAGTTAGAAAAAATGTTGATTGGTGAATGGTCACTAGTGGATGGATTAGAAAATCTCAAGGGAGTAAATCTGAATGTACACAAATTATGGAGAAGTTGCAACAGAAGACATCAAACCATAAAAGTATTCTTTCAAATGAAATTATGGTTGTTTCTTTAGGACATTCAATTTGAGGTACTAAAAGCTACACCAGCATTTATGGCACACTCCAAAAAAACTGTTATACAATTTTGTACACATTTATTACAAATTTGGGTCCCATCCAAAAAATGTATCCCCCCCCTTTTCTGGGAAATGGGCGTGGGCTAACTTTAAACTAAAACTGCACCACGCACTTAGTATTTTTTTTAAATACGCAATTATTGTTGATCGAAAGGCTGCTGAAATTTCTTACACATTAATTTCAAATCATTGACGTGTTGAAAGTTCCAATATTTTGATCCCCAAAGGGTTGAATACCCATTAATTATAAATAAATCCCCAATAAATATGGACCCAACGTGGCCAGTGCCAGCATTTTTCACAAGATTGTTTAAAATTGTCCTGCAAACTATCGAAGAGTTGAGAATTACAAAATGAAGGACCCCCAAGGTGTATACAGTGTGTCCATTCAAGTTGGCGACGGAAAACATTTTTATTATTCACTTTCGGAAAAAATTTAATTCCCTTCAAATGTTCTGAGAATTCTAGTATTTAATTTTGAATGATCAAATCGTGAAACTTGTCAGCTGTACACGAGTAGAGTCAAAAAATCTGAATTTGGTAATAGAGTGAAATACTTTTATTTGTGGCAATATCGAAGACTGCTTTGATGAAAAATTGTTAAGAATTGAAACTCACGTTTAAATGTGCATTCATGTCCATTCAAATTTCGACGAGTAGGCTATGTTAATAAATAGATATGTCACGATATGATGGGATATTCTACTTGAACTGCATTTCATAGAATATTAGAATTCTTTACAGTATCCCACATGCTTCTACTGAGTATCGTTTGATGCGTATGGACTATATAAACCAAAAAAACTTAAATTTTGAAAAGTCGGCTGTGTTAATAAATAGTTGTATCACGATACGACGGGAAATTCTACTTGAACTGCATTTCATCGAGTACTAGAATTCATTACAGTATCCCACAAACTACTATTAAGTGTCCTTTGGTACGTCTGGACTATATCAACCACAAAAATTGAAATTTTGAAAAGTGGGCTGTGTTAATAAATAGTTGTATTAAAATATGATAGGAAAATCTACTTGATCTGCATTTTATCGAGTATTAGAATTCTTTACAGTATCCCACAAACTACTATTAAGTGTCCTTTGATGCGTATGTACTTAATAGAAGCTTGTGGGATACTGTAAAGAATTCTATTACTCGGTGAAATGCAGTTCAAGTAGAATTTCCAGTCGTATCGTGATACAACTATTTATTATCACAGCCCACTGTTCAATTATTTTGGTTGATATAGTCCATACGCACCAAAGGACACTTAATAGAAGCTTGTGGGATACTGTAAAGAATTCTATTACTCGATGAAATGCAGTTCAAGTAGAATTTTCCGTCATATCGTGATATAACTATTTATTAACACAGCCCACTTGTCGAAATTTGAATGGATATGAATGCACATTTAAACGTGAGTTTCAATTCTTAACAATTTTTCATCAAAGCAGTCTTTGATATTGCCACAAATAAAAGTATTTCACTCTATTACCAAATTCATATTTTTTGACTCTACTCGTATACAGCTGACAAGTTTCACGATTTGATCATTCGAAATCAAATACTAGAATTCTCAGAACATTTGAAGGGAATTAAATTTTTTCCGAAAGTGAATAATAAAAATGTTTTCCGTATGTCGCCAACTTGAATGGACACACTGTATACACCTTGGGGGTCCTTCATTTTGTAATTCTCAACTCTTCGATAGTTTGAAGGACAATTTTAAACAATCTTGTTGGGTCCATATTCATTGGGGATTTATTTATAATTAAGGGGTATTTAACCCTTTGGGGATCAAAATATTGGAACTTTCAACACGTCAATGATTTGTAATTAATGTTTAAGAAATTTCAGCAGCCTTTCGATCAACAATAATTGCGTATTTTAAAAAAATACTAAGTGCATGGTGCAGTTTTAGTTTGAAGTTAGCCCACGCCCATTTCCCAGAAAACGGAGAGTGTAAAAAATTTTTTGGATGGGATGCAAATTTGTAATAAATGTGTACAAAATTGTATAATAGTTTTTTTTGGAGTGTGCCATAAATGCTGGTGTAGCTTTTAGTACATTTCAATTTGGGCTTTTGAAACATATGATGAATGATAATATTGTCCATTATATCATAATTTACGATATAGGTACTTGGACAAAATCTGTAACACACCTAATTATTCAAAAAATCGAACAACTCGAACATTTTTGAAAACATCTCATAATACTGAACAATAGATATCTGTCACCAAAGAAATTCCTAATCCTTACATTGAAAAAAATGCAATCTGGCAATAATCATATCGACCTTGAGACATTAAAATAAACTCTGAAGCTTTGAAGACAATTCCTAATCGAAAATTCGTATTTCGGTCGCACCTACAGCGAAATTACATTTCGAAGGTCGCCTATGAATATATATGTAGGTATTTTATTGATTTACCTCCCAACCGCTTTAACTTCCAAGAAAAGTGGGCACTTGTAAGTGGATAATCCTTAAATCCGTCTTGAAGTATGATCTATCTTTTGTGTACTACACTTTTAACATTGTTTATATTTCAATGTAACAGATGCGGATGAACTAATTGATCCTGTGTCATTAATTTGAGTTATACAGGGTGTTCCAAATTAGGTCGGCACCATTGTCAATTCCGCTAGTGAGTCTTGAACACATTTTAGCTACATGTTTGCCCGTCGATTTTACCCAAATTTCTATAGAAATATATGGAGCGATGAGCCCAATTTTTTAAATCGTGGAATATATAACAGAAAGAATTTTCATTATTGGTGTAGAGATAATCCAAGTCCATCCCCGTAATCCGCAAAGACGATCCAGATGTGGGATTCCGTGTACCATATAATTCTATAGACGACGGTTATCGGCCCATTTTTCTTCCATGTTTTTTTTACCGGACAGTAATTTATTATCAAGAGTGTTACAAGAGTTTTTTGATGATCTCAATCTGGAGGCTCGCCAGTGGCGTAAAAATAATGTTGCGACGATGTTTTGAAAACAGATGAATTGCTACAAAAGGTCCTTGTTACGTGCCCCCCTCGTTCACCAGACATGGCACCCCTAGACTATAATTTTTGGAATGTTTGAAAAATGGGGTGTGCGAAATGAAAGATGAATTTAAAAATTATATCGAAACTATAATCGAGCTGTGTTGAATGCAACACGTAGTATCTAGAGAAGGGACCAAATATATTTTCAGCAAAAAACATTGTTTTTGACCAGTAACTTCAAATTCTATAGCGCTTTGTTATAAATGTGTCCCATTAATGAAACTATATTATTTTTATCTGGCTTTCTGTTTGAGAATGTGATCACGAATCGAAATGCATTATAAAATATAGGGTATTCATTCAAAATATATACTTAATGAAATATTTCGAAAATGTAACTGTCATTTTCTTTTTTGTCTTCAGCACCGAGAAGGCTTATAAAAATGCTACTGATTTGCCTATGTAACTGAATTCGTAACAGCAATAATAATGGATTTGGCAATGGCGCCGAATAAATTCAGAACACCCTGCATATATTCTTCTTGGTATGTCTTGCTATTCGCCAACTTCAACATCATGCCGTCTTGCCGTAAAACGGCAGAAATCTCAGCCGGTAAACGCGGAAAGCCTTGGTTCACTAGTCTGCTCAGCGCACATGATTCTCGACCTCATGATCACTTACCCACCCTGCGGATGTGTTGAACAGTGTGATTCATTACCTCAGTCGATTTATTTCGAAGACGTATGTATTAAATGATAATAATAGATTCGTTGATATAACATATTACCCTTTTGAATATTAATCGTGCATATCAACATAGACAGTCGTAATGATGTAAAATTAAAGAATTGTGAAATTTTCTTCACTTGAAAACATTGATTATGATCAATTAATTCCAGTGTGTCAGCTATATTATGAGAAATCATTCAAGTACGAGTTGTTGTGTTATCAGACGGTTGTTTTTCAACATTATATTCAAACACTAGCTATGAATTTGGCAGGGTTGACACGAAAAAAAAAGCAATGTGGAAAAACCACGTACAAAAAGGAAATCTTTAGCCCCGAAAATATAAATATATATTTTTGTAAAAACAAATATGTATGTTCGTTGCCCTGGAATTGAAAAACATTGATTTTTTGTTTCATCCCTGGCCCATGCGACTAAGGACTGGTTTTGTTTCCGCTCACGAGCGCAGCCCAGTTTTACATACTGTATAAGCCAATAAAATACTCCACATGTGTGTAACATACTACGAAATCTTGTTTTGGTACATCCAGATAATAAAAAGTTTGATCGATAACAATCCAGCATTGGGTATTTGAACACTATGTTTTCGTTTTGATAAATATTTTTAAATAAACATGACAGGAGAGATAGTATGCAAAATACCGCCAATCTTGAGTTATACCATACATCTCTAAGTGACGTTTTTTCGTCGAGCACTCACCATTACAGATAACTGTGATTCAGAGATTCAAACTTTGGGGTAGATTATTTAAAATCGCTGGCCAGGAACATTTGGTTTTGAACCAGTTCAAAGCGGTCTTACATTTGAGTATCGAAAGTCTATTCTGATAATTATTTTCACTAGATTATGAACCTCATGAAAATATTGTTACGCTCTAAAAATACCAGAGCCAGACAAGACAACTTTTCTCATTTCTTACGTGCATTTTTCTTGTGGTTCCGATTTTCGCTATCTGTAAGATCAGGTTTGGATCTTAGGTAAACGAAAAAAAAAAACGGAAAAAATACCCCCGGAAAAAAAACTCGAAAAAAAATACCGGAAAAAATTCCCCACGGAAAAAAAAACAGAAAAAAAACCTCGAAAAAAAAAACGGAAAAAATACCCCTATTTTCGATAACAATGGCCAGTTACACAAAAAGTAATGAAATGTCAACTGTGTGTCATGTTAAAGAAACTAGACCATATTTGATTCATTTTACAATACAGAGGGGTGGAATAACAGATTTTCCAGCCTTGCAAAAAGGCGTATCTGTCACCAGGTTAGTTCGTTCAGGAACAATCGAGTCATAAAAATATAAAAAATCGTCTTTTTTGGTCGTCAACGATGAACTTTCTACAAGATAGGTTAAAACTTTTTGGGTACTAGCCGTTGTTATCGCATATAGGGGTATTTTTTCCGTTTTTTTTTCCGGGGGTATTTTTTCCGGGTTTTTTTCCCGGTTTTTTTTTTCCAGGGGATATTTTTTCCCTAGATTCGGATCTTCGGTTCTTTGAGCTCAACCTTTTTTCCAAAGGGTTTATTGACCTGATGTGGAAGGGTATAATTTTTTTTACACACTCTGGTGGCTCGCGAATTGTTTTGGAATTTGTGATAGGTGCTAAGCGGATTAAAAATTTTCAAAGTCCCTATAAATATAAATAATACTGTCCATTAATTAACGTTTGATTTGTGTACAGCCTGTCGTAGTGTTTTTAAGTGATTCAATGTTTTTGCTCTCCATATTAGTGGTGGGAAAACCCGGAAAATCCATCGAGGCTTTTCGGTGCGTACACACTATTTCCGACTGCCATTAGTTTATTGTGAAATAAACAGATAACACTTGCGTTCTTCTTCTAACCAAATTTTTCACAGGTTATTGAAATCGGTGTTTTATATTTCAGGTTCTTTTAGATTTCCAGTTTAATATTTATTAGCATTTCAGAAAACTTTTTCCAAAATTAGAAATGCTAACATCAATCAATATTCACGCTATGCAGTAAATGTTGCTTTTTGTGAGGCTCCGCCCACATTCAGTATTTTGGCGCTTATTGGTGCAATATTATGATAATTGTAATTTAATGTCCCACTGTTTTTTTCAAAGCACAAATTTCAAAATGAATGATGCTTGGTTTAATCTATGTCAATTTTTCTTGAAAGTGGCTTACAGAAACTTAATGAAAGAACTTTTTTTGTATATAAATGAAGCTTTCACGGAAATATTGAGCATACCAATTTTCACGAGGCCTCTCTGATAAGTCCGTTATTTCACGAAATATGACGTCCTGATTTTTTATTATTTTTTTGACTTGTCTACTTGGGGGTTCCTAGACGATTTTTCAGGTTGTGTCAAACAGTTGGTTTTTATTTGACTCTGAGACCAATTAGTATCGTGTTCTTTGTGAAAATAGAGAAGTGAATCAGGGTGCTGATACAACAGTATTTTTTGTGGAAAGAAGCCATGAAAGGAACTGAACAAAAGAAGGCAAAAACTGATGCATCGGCTGAAAAAATCATGGCAACGAAATTTCGGGACTCACAAGTCGTAATCCTTATCGGAAAAGGAAAACTATCACAGGACAGTATCGTGCTAACTTATTAGAGGGATTTCATGCAAAATTAACGAAAAGCCGCCTCATTTGGCAAAGAAACGATAATTTGTGGATTGACGCTACGAACCGCTTCCTCATCCGCCTCACCCTCCAGACTTGGCCCCCCGTGACTTTTATCTCTTTCCAGGCGTGGAGAAATGGCTTCCTGGAAAATATTTCATAAGTAATGATAAATTATTAAAATTCATCTTAAAATTCTTCATCATCAAACCATTCGGACGAATTTGGGGAATCTTGCTTTTTGAAAGGTTTGAAGAAGGTAAAGCGTTGCTAGGAAAATTGCATTATAGCCATAATGGTTGTCAAATTGAATAATTTTCGTATTATTCTTTCTTCCTTTATTCAATTCCCATTCTACACCATAGCTTAGCCATATCAAAATGACATTACACGACATATCATTCATCCAGTACATCAGCTTTTCATCTGCAGAGATTTCTGTACCATTTCAAAACAGTTTCTTCTTCTTCTCTACTTTTAACACCATCATCATTTTGATTTAAAATATCACCCTTCAAATTAATGACTACATTCATCCAGCACTTCAACTTCTCATCTGCAGAGGTTTCTGTACCATTTTAAAACACTTTCTTTTTCTTCTCTACTCTTAACACCATCAACATCATTTGATTTCAAAATATCACCCTTCAAATTAATGACAACGTATACACCATTTAGAATCAACTATCGTTTAAGACATGTTTCGCAAATAATCAGTTTGTAATTCGAAAAAAATCTGTTCTGTACTTTGTACTGATACGACCATTTGCTTCGTAGTCTGAGTAAGAGTTGTCACTGCCTGTAGGTCATCTTAGAATAGCAACCTAACAATGAATAAAAAAAAAAATTAATCATCAGCTGACGCTTCGATTTATTTATTGAGAGGTGTTCCAAATTTCGATCCTTTTTTTTTATAGTTCCCATTCAGTTCCGCATTGGTGTGTGTTTATTGCTTTATCCTTTCTCTCATTTTTTGAGGTATTAAGTCTCATTTTCCTTTTGCTTTCAGTGTATTCCACAAAATAGACAAAATTCTACCTGTACCACCAATGTCAAGTCTATCCTATCGATATCCACCGCAAGCACACTACCACCAACCTGCAGTGGCAGCAACAGCTCCCGCAATGTCTTCCCAACGTTTCTGTTTACGATGGAACAATCATCAGTCGAACCTACTCTCAGTATTCGATCAGCTCTTGCACGACGAAAGCTTCGTCGACGTCACTTTGGCCGTGGACGGCCAGCTCCTCAAAGCACACAAGATGGTCCTATCAGCGTGTAGTCCGTACTTCCAAGCGTTGTTCATGAACCACCCGGATAAGCATCCCATAGTGATATTGAAGGACGTCCCTTACAGCGATATGCGGTGTTTGCTGGACTTCATGTACCGGGGTGAAGTCAGCGTGGATCAGGATAGACTAACAGCGTTTTTACGGGTGGCCGAAAGTCTGAGGATAAAAGGGTTGACCGAAGTAAATGAAGACAAATGTGATACTATCGCTTCCTCGCTCACTCAACAGAACATGCCGCACTTGCAGCGCCTCCAGCAGAACAAGAGGTTCGGAAATAACTTGAATATGCTCAGCAACGCTCTACTGCAGCCGAAGAGGAAGCGAGGCAGGCCTCGGAAGCTGTCGGGGTGCTCAAACGGACCCGACGATTACGATAAGGACATTGTGCAGGGTAGTCCCGAGATGCTTGAGGTGAAGATGGGAATGGACAACTTCAGTGAGAATCAGTCGGACGGCAGCACCGGAAAACCTGACATTGACGAAGATAAGATCAAAGAAGAAGGAGAACCTATCGCTGGAACTTCGAACGAACAGCGGATGTATAATAATTCGAAGCTCGCTGATGACTTTCAGTCTTCCGGTAAGTTTTCGAATGGATTATTTCACTAATGCTTACATGTTGTTCCCAAGAAACCTCCAGGGTGTAAAACTGGATCGAACGTTCGAACGTAGAATCCAAAAATGTATTGGAGTGTGTTAAATGTGAGAAACAGTAACTATTTCATACAAATGGAAAATATAGCCTTTTGGGACAAACTTTTGTCTCCACATCCGGAAAATATGTCATTCGATTAAAAAAATTCAAGGGCGGCTTGCAAAAATTGCAAAAGTTATAAAAAGCTATCTGGTGCTGTAGATTTTCCGGGTTTTCCTACAGCTGAAAAGTGAATGCATCACCTAAAAAATCAGTAAGTCGCTCCGGAGCGCCACGGCAAATAATAATAATAGCCGTCTTCTACCCGCACAGGCTATGCCTTTGGGTACACTCAACGAGTGTTTATGATTATTATTATCATTATTATCATTAATGACTGATAAAAATGGGGTTTGATTTTTTGCATATAAGTATCTCAAGAACTATTTGACTTTTTTTAAATTTGAAAAAACATTCAAAAGGGGGAGGAAATTTTCCAAAAAAAGTTCTACCTCCCGGAATTGTACGACCAATATTTATAATTTTCCTAGAAGGTTGAGAATACAAAAAAATTGGACTTTCAATGAATAAATATTATTAAAACTCATTAAATATGATAATTAGGAATTGAAAAAATTCAGGCCTCTTCTAGATAGATGAATAAACAATAATCCGCGGTCAAAACATTTTTATCGCGATTTTTCTAATAATTATGCATTAGTTGATCAACAATTTTTTCCTACTTGAACATGAAAATTGCAAGTGCAATAATTGTTAGATAACAAATCTGAAATTTTTTCCTTTTTTGGAGCTATTTTTGAAAAGTCTCCCGTTGGAAAAATTGTTATTTTTGATTTTGTTATCAACAATTTACTTGGTGTTAGTAATAAATAGCGTGATTGTTATTTTTTTATATTACTATTTATCAGTTTTTTTATCATCAGAAGCCACATGAAAATGGTTATTTCCCATTGTTTGATGCAAATTATGATTTTTAAAAATAAAAACGTTTTTATTTATTTTTTATTGCTTGAAAACGAATTGGTTTATTTTTTTCTACCACTGGTAATTATTAATAAGGAACTATTATTTGGTTATAAGATGATTTAATATTTTTTTTGGGAAACAGAATCTTACAAATTATGATGTTTAAAAATAAAATCGTTATTAAATTTTTATATTGCTTTGCTTTTATTGCGGATTTGTTAATTTTTTCTCTGTAATTATTATTGGGGAACCATTTAGGTATTTAAAAAATGCATAATTCATCTTGCTCCTTGATTACTAAAAAAATTATTTGTTTTAAAAAAAAACTATATGATTTTTTCTTTTTCTACTTGAAATAATTTTGTTATTTTTTGAAAATTTGGTCGACTTTATTCCATCGTTCTCCTAGTTTTTTATGTTTGAACTTATTAAAACTTATAAAATAATTAAGCTACGATGAAAAAACGTAAGCTTTATTTATTTTTTTATCAATTAAAGGAGAAATTAATCCCAAAATTCGAGCTCTTACCCAATTATATATTCAATTTATAAAATTGATTGAAAAAAACTTTTTTTCAACTTTTTTGTTTAAATATATTGTAAACTATAATAAATATGACTAACTTTTTATCTGAGGTATATTTACAATTTCATCTTATAAATTTTAGTCCACACTATTTCTCTCTGAATTATGGATAAAAATAAGTTCACAAAAAAAATACCACAGTTTATTAGCCTAAACATTTTACAAACTAAAAATGAACAAAAAATTCTGTTTAATTCAACTAAGTTTTTTTAAATAATTGTTTACACTTGGTATAAGTTGTTTTTAAATCTCATTTTACAGTATTTTCCGATATTTTGACGTTTAGATGGTGGCTCATAATCTTTAGTATTATTTTGTTATTGATTTGATTGCACGTTTTCTTCGACCCCCAGTAAACTTTCCACAAGCTCCGCCCCAGCAGTATCGTCTTCATTCCTTTCGTTGAATTCGTCATTATCTTCATCGTCAAAAAAGTTTTTGAGATATTTGAAAAAACCAAATTCCATTTTTTTTTTCAGTTAATTGTTGATAATTTTCGCAATTTCCGCAAACAGCTATTGAATTTTTTCAAAAATCAATCTACACGCTATTCCGAAAAAAATGACACCTCGTTCATATTTTTAGGGGGCGCAGAAATTGTTTGACCTAAAAAGTACGTGTAGACTAGGCTATATAAAGTAGTATTGGATGCAAAGATCTGACATAAAGCAACTGGTGTCCCGTATGGACATTGAATTACATGGGACCGATAAGTTGTTTTCAAATTCTTCAATTTTTGAGAGGAAATAATTTCCTGTCATATATTTTGTTCGGATCCCGCTTTGGAAAATTATCGTAGAGATGTCAATTTCAACTTGTTCTTAATATTTACTGATTCTCTTAAATTGAATATATGAAATATTTCACGAAAAATAAAAACGCAAGCTGGAAATTTTGATGAAAGAGTCTTTATTAGTATTTGTGTAGAATGAATATCAACCATATTGATCTGAAATGAAATTAATGAAAATATGTCAAAGTTCAAATCTCCATAATTGTAATTTTTTGATATACGTAGAGTGTGAATCAGCTGATGAGTCAATTATTATACCTCTTATTAACAGTAGGAATTCTTTCAACATGCATAATGAATATATCTACCTCATAATAATTTATAATTCTGCACAGGAAAACCCCAAACAAGGTTATTTTGTTTTATATTATCCATTCCTCATTAGGGTTGAAAGATAATAATCAGTTCTCATAAGGATTCCTGGATATATCAGCTGGTAGGTACACAAGAACCATCACAATCACTTGAAGAACATCAAAACTAACTACATATTTTCAGTTCTATAATGTTAGTTATGGTGAAGTGGAATTATGGCGATTTGAAGATAAATCAGCTATC
This sequence comes from Chrysolina americana, assembly GCA_958502065.1. Classification (NCBI taxonomy): domain Eukaryota; kingdom Metazoa; phylum Arthropoda; class Insecta; order Coleoptera; family Chrysomelidae; genus Chrysolina; species Chrysolina americana. The sequence continues at coordinate 9,379,792 of OY293410.1, forward strand.
AAAACTATTGAATGATTTTGTGTAACGACAATTTTAAGTTTTGTTTCGTTTATATTACTTGATATCTGTGTTGAGCTTTTGAACTAATTGATATTTAAATAATTGGTACTTCCCCCCACATTTCAAAAGGTCTATCATGAAATAAGCCATATCTCTACCTATATTGGCGATTTTTATAACTCTATTGTGCATATTGTTGAATCACACTCAAGGTATGTTATCAAACTTAACAAAACATCTGCTGCTGTGATTCATGAGCACTGTAATTTCTTCATTTTAGGATGTGTTTCAAGTTAAAATGAATATTTTTGCACCTCGCTAATTGATTATTTCTCGTTCGAAACTGGTAGTAGGTTAGATAAAGAAAAGGTAGACCTTGCGTCATCGAGAATATATTGGCAAGCATCAATGAAAAAATAAAATATTTGAAATGTCCTCATGCTTAATGTCTTGATTCAATCAGGTATTCTGAAAATGTGAGTGAAGGGAAAAGCTATAGTGCTGTTAGAGTGAATAATTTTCGTGTGCATCACATTCTCGAGGTGAGTTATAAACATTTTTATTGATAAGGGAAGAGTTTTAAGGAATGAGCCATTGTTCTTTCGACATTACTAATACATACTTCTCAGATTGCATCATTGTACTTCTGACATGCTTTCTTTTGCGGCTTATTTCCTATAGCTTTTCCCTTTGTAACATTTTTCCGCATTGTTTGTCTTTCTACTGGTGGTGGATTCTTTATCATTTGCTTGATATTTTTAACATATGCATTTCATTACGGCTATCGTTACAAAGAACTGAGGATCTGTTTTTCCTACATCTACGTAATTGACCCATTTTAGCATGTTGAAGTGCTTAATAAATGTTAACAGTTTTGATAATTGCATTTCCACAATTTTATGTTTCCTACAAAGAATGTATTTTACATTTAAAACTTTTGAAAATCTTGCCACATTGAAAACAAAAACGTCTGTGAACATAACATTTAAATATTCCCAAAATTAAGTTTAATGAACCAGAAGTACATTCAGTTCGATGAACATTGCAAGAGTTCTTCCTGGCCAGTATCCGAAAATATTGCTTAGAAACAAATAATAAAATAATAAATACTTTTCTAGTGAGATTTCATTATGTCAATGGGTTTTAGTCTAGTCAACAAGTGCCATTTAGACCAACTTTTTTCAGCAGTCTCCGAAAATTATGATTGAGGTGTCATTCGATTCGGAATGACATCCAGATGATTTTTGAAAAAAATGAAGTTCCGCATGAAAAAATTGTAAAAGTTATTAACAATTAACTAAAAAAAAAGATGGCTTTAGTATTTTGTAAATATCTCAAAAACTAATTAAAATTTTTTAAATCTAAAAAAAGATTCAAAAAGAGGAGGAAATTTCCTAAAAAAAAGCTCAATTCCCGGAATTGTAGCATCAATATTTATAATTTTCCCAGAGGGATGAAAATACGGCCGAAAACGGGTACTCTGGCTCGGGCAAGCCACACCCACTTTGGACACTTTAACAATAAAAATTATTTTAAAATACTAAATATGAAAATAAAAAATTCTAATTCTATTCTAATTTCTGTCACAAAAACAGACATGATTTTTTTTCTTTTTTAAATTTTTTTTTATTATTTTTTATTTAATTTTTAAATATAAGTTCTCTCTAACTTCGTCATTCTTACCTGGTCTTCATCCTTAAAATTATTATAATTTACAAACTAATGGAGATACGATGAAAATACTTAAGACTTATTTATTCTCCATTACATAAAAAACAAATTTAGCAGAAAAGTTTAGTTGTTACTTATTTATTTATTGAATTTATAGCAATTGTTGTTGAAAAATACTTAGGGAAAAAATTTTTTTTTTGTTTTAATGCTTCCCTAAGTATTTTTCAACAACAATTGCTATAAATTCAATAAATAAATAAGTAACAACTAAACTTTTCTGCTAAATTTGTTTTTTATGTAATGGAGAATAAATAAGTCTTGAGTATTTTCATCGTATCTCCATTAGTTTGTAAATTATAATAATTTTAAGGATGAAGACCAGGTAAGAATGACGAAGTTAGAGAGAACTTATATTTAAAAATTAAATAAAAAATAATAAAAAAAATTTTAAAAAAGAAAAAAAATCATGTCTGTTTTTGTGACAGAAATTAGAATAGAAAAAAAAATATAAGGTAAAAATTTATTTGTTTATAACAAATTGTTTATTGCATAAACAATGAAAAATTAAATAAAATGGATTTTTTTTTTATATCAGAAAGAAAGACAAATAATGATTAAAAAAAAAATGGTTCCTTAATATTAATTAGAAGCGGGAGAAAATAATTGTTAATTAACAAATGCGTTTTCAAGCAATAAAAAAATTTTTTTAAGGAACAATTTTTCTTTTAAAAATCATTATTTGTATCAAAGATTGAAATTCCATAAAAAAAATTTCAATTATCTTATAAACAACGCATTTGTTTATAACAATTTTTTAAACAATTAGAGATAAAAATTTAAAAAAATTATTTCTATGTAGTTCCTGATAACATAAAAACGGATTATAGATAATATTTAAAAAAAATTTTTTTTTCAATGATTAATTTAAGTATTTAATTTTGCAACAACGAAAATTGTTAATAAAAAACTGAAAAATAAAAACTTTTTAATTTTTCCAACGGGGTTCTATTCTGAAGCCTTTCAAGAATTGCTCCAAAAGAGGAAAAAAATCTTAAATTTATAGTTTAACAATTATCACACTTGCAATGTTCATGTTCAAGCAGAAAAAAATTATTAATTAACTATTGATTAACTAATTGAAAAATTGTGATAAAAATTTTTTTCAAGCGGATTATTGTTCATTAATCTATTCAGTTAGTGCCTGAATTTTTCCAATTTTTTATTTTCATATTTAGTATTTTAAAATAATTTTTATTGTTAAAGTGTCCAAAGTGGGTGTGGCTTGCCCGAGCCAGAGTACCCGTTTTCGGCCGTATTTTCATCCCTCTGGGAAAATTATAAATATTGATGCTACAATTCCGGGAATTGAGCTTTTTTTAGGAAATTTCCTCCTCTTTTTGAATCTTTTTTTAGATTTAAAAAATTTTAATTAGTTTTTGAGATATTTACAAAATACTAAAGCCATCTTTTTTTTTTTAGTTAATTGTTAATAACTTCTACAATTTTTTCATGCGGAACTTCAATTTTTTCAAAAATCATCTGGATGTCATTCCGAATCGAATGACACCTCAATCATAATTTTCGGAGACTGCTGAAAAAAGTTGGTCTAAATGGCACTTGTTGACTAGACTATTTGTACTTTGGATTTTTAGGTGATTTTCCTTAAAAACATTGTTGTAAATCCTTTCTTTATCGTTGCGGCACTGATGGTGAAGGAATTAGCAATTTCGTTATTTTTATTGCCCTTTGATATTTATGAATAGTTGCAGATGAGTCTGTAGGGCGAAAGTACTGTTTGTTGCATCCTGTTTTTTATTAATCAAAATTCATTTCCAATTCTGAATTATTTCTCAAATAATATACTGATATATTTGTGCTGAGTTTAGTTTATCGTTTGATGTTGAATGGAAAAAAATTATATGGAAGCATTTGGTTCAAGTCTCTAATTTTTTGAATCGAGTTCCAAACGTGTCAATCAAATTTTTCCAGCAATGAGTGCCGATTACTGTAATGCTGGCATTGAAAAGTATTTGAAAAGTAAATATTGGTGAATTTTGGAATACTTTTAACTTCTGTCTGAAATTGTAAGTAACATTTCACCAAGTTCCTTTTAATGATATAACTCTATGTCTAATTCTGTGTAAGTGCATTTCATTATTCAGTTTTCCCTACGTAATAATTGTCATATGTCAAAGAATTTGTCTTCAGTACATATTTTTGTTGCATTATTTTCTTGGTTGTATCTTGAAACACTTCATGTAAATAAAATTGCTTCATTTCTCAATAATAGTTTCGAATATATATCTATATCCAATTGTGGTTCTGAATTATTGGATAAAATTCTCATTAAATTGATTGATCAGATTACGATAAAGGACCTCTGTTTCTGCTAAGAATAGGAACTGTATTTGTTGAATTATCATCAATGTATTATTGATGAACAAATAATGAAAACAAAAAAGTGCAAAGATATATTTTTTTTTTAGAAATTCGTTTGTGATTAAAATTCATTCTTTAACACGTTATCTCTAAATTCAGAGCTGAAGAAAAAGTCAAACACCAAAACTATGTCAAATTTATTCGATTTACCATCTATAAATTAATTTTATCAACAAGTGTATTAAAAAACTAGAGTGCGACTAGACTGTATGCTTCTGCAATTTTCCTTCAGAATTTGCATTCAGTAGGTACGAAGTTTTTATTCCAAAATGTGTTGTTTTAGTAATTAACATTTTCATGGGGGTTCAATCTCTAAATATTGATAGTGATAGATATTTGGAATTCCTTCTATTTGCCAACTTTCACTTCGAACATATTCAATAATTGTATTCCTTACTATTACGTTTTAGTAGTACAGATTTGGAAATGTATGATAATTCTGTTTATTTTTACGTACTTTCTTCAAAGACAGGTTTGAATTTTCATTAATTTCCCAATGAAGTGTAATAGATACATTTCGAACAGTTCTAAATAGAAAACTGCTGAATATAATCAATGTTTCTAAAAAAAATATTTGTGTTCTGATCTTTGGAACTTTTCTAATTACAAATATATCATTGTTTGTATAGCATTTAGAATTCATTATTCTACAAAGTTGACGTTAACTAACTTTCAAGTATCACTGTGACCCTTGATGTGACTGATTACAAAAGTCCTCTTCAATCACTAGATTCTTCAAATAACAATTTGAATGATAAAAACATTTTTTTCATTCAGTTCTCTATTTCAGTTCCTAATTATGTACTTTATTTTCTCTTTGTCTTCAGTCTTGGACCAGTAGTGTCCTTTGTCATTTTATTATTCATAAACATCCATATAATCCTGGTTTCGATATGTTATTGTAAGATTATGTCATCCTTTGAGCCAGTTTTTCTGTTATTCACTTCAGTGTTGGTCTATGCAGATCGATTTGTTTTTCTCCCCTTATCTTCTACTATAATATTTATTTGCTTTGAATTATATAATTTTGATAAGGAAACCCAATTCTCATACACTATCAGTCGATTTATAGTATAGGAGTTGATTTGGTCTTTATTTGAACATTGTTTTTCTAAATATCAAACTGATGTATGGGTTTTCGTATTCTTTGCTTTATTTAAGTTTCGACTGATATTTTCTGTAGGCCCCTTTCACCGTTGTGTTGAAACCACCACCATATTTCGTCTTTTTCGTTACAATTTTCCAAGTCTATTCCAGTTTCGTGGTTAGACTTCTCTACTTCTCGTAGGTTTCGTCATTTTCCTTCTTAAATGAAGGTGTTTTCGTTCATTTTTTTGGAGTGCTTCAAATATTCATATCTTCAAATTACGATAAGCATTCCGTTCATGAGAATGTAAATAAAACGTGCTGGAGAATAGTTAAGGGTAGATAAGGATGTGATGTAGGAAAACCAAAGAAGGATACTCTGTCTCAACCAAATATTCAGTTGGAATTTCCATTTTCCATGGATTATGTTTTTTTAGAGAACTGCTTGTGGATGTAGTCGAAACTTGAAATCTGTTCAACAATTTTTTATAATCTCACTCGTTTAATGAATAAACCCAATGTAAAAGCTGAAGAGAGGCTATAATATAAAATGTGGAAAACGATTTATTGAATATTCATAAAGAGCAATTATTTGAATGCAAGTGTTTATCATTTGAGTTGACGTGGGTATTAGAATATATGATTCCCCTGTACTTTCAACTAGATTTAGGTAAAAAACGCTTTCTTTAGTGTAAGTAGAACTAATATAGAATTGATTGTCAGGGTTTGATGTTACAGACATTGGGAAAGGTGGATTTTTATGTTTCATTTGAAACCAGTTACATGTGACTAAAAAAAAATTATTTAGAAACCATGAACGAATAGCATTTGGAATGTGAAAATAACCTATGTTTGCTTATAACTTCATTCATTTTCATTTGCTTTCATTTATTTTCTTCCAACGGTTTGCTATAGTACATTATTCTATTTTTTTCAGAAATAAAGGACCAATCTTTCCCACCAAATAGCACTGATCAACGTGTAGACTCGAACTCACTCCAAGATGACCCGAATATATTATATCATGAACACGATTCGTCGAATTCCTGTTTGGAAATCGAAGAAAATGACAATGATTTTCAAGTGGTAGATTCGAATTATGACACGATAGGTATAAAACTGGACACAAAAATGCTATTGGACGATTCAAGTGACTCGGGTAGTCCAAAGAAAAAGAGAAGCAAGTCCGTTTTGGATCTCGATGAATTTGCTCAGTACGAAATCGTTTTGGACGAATCTACCTTTGACGGCAAATCGTTCAGGTATAGCCCTAGAAAAATCCGCGATTCCGACAAGTCGGCTAGGGACTTCTGTGTGAGGGAAAAGGACAATCTGTACAGGTGTACAGTTTGTGACAGAATGTACACACACATCAGTAATTTTTGCCGCCACTACATGACTTCGCACAAGATGGACGTTAAAATGTTTTCTTGTCCAGTTTGTGGTAAAGAATTTACGAGGAAAGATAATATGGTTGCTCACTTGAAAATTATACACAGACAAAATGCAGTGCCTTGCAATGGTCAATAACGCTTTCGGTGTTTGCGGTTATTTTTCATTATATGTCCCAAGGATTATTATGATTTTGGTGGAAGAATGTTTTTGATCTCATGGGATGAAATCTAGGAACAAGAGAATTTTCCATATATTGCTTCAATATATAATAAATAATTATATATTGATAATTTAACAATGGAATTTTTTCTTGGTCTAATACAATACAATACAATGAATTCAGATATTCATGTTTTTAATCAGTACAATTTTCCATCTGAATCAAAGGAATCTTGAAACTATTGATTCAATAATTTTCTGTCTGTATGTGCCTTTTTCACTTCCTTATACTGAAGTACGCTTAATTTTTTAACATGTTATAATTAGATGTTGATAAAATGAACAATTGGTTATAATGTTATAATCTCAAATTATATTCACATTTATTACAAATATTCTTTACAATTTTTTCGAAAATGAGACTTTTGAACATTTTTTCAAAAAAAAAAACGATGAGGAAAGTGCCAACAACTTAACCAGAAGAAAATTATCCAATAAAAACAGTGCCTTGTAGTAATGGTCGATAAGACTGATTAATTGAATTGAAGTATATTTATTGATTCAATGATTTTTCCTTGTAAAGATATTTCTCAAGTAAATGGACTGGATCAGTAGAGGGATGAAAATAAAATGTTTTCCTCATATAATATTTGATCAATGATTTTGTTAAAATTATCTGTTGAGAGTCGCCAATCCAAAAAAAAAAACGGAATTTATATTTATAGTAATGTTTCTGAATTATAGTTTTTTCTTATCCTGACTGTGATATATAGCTGTTTTTGTCACTCTGCATTTTTTGATGAATTGTCATGATTCAATTAAAAAATGCAAACTAAAAATTCTCACGTTTATCAAAAATATTACCACATGTTACATACGAAAGATTTATGTATGTGTATAAAGATTTTGCTTGAATAAATCAATTGTTATTATATTATTCATTACATTTCCTAAAATTGTAAAAAACCACCATGATATTCAAATAGTGAGATTTTGGATTTAAAGAACACAATTTTCATTTATCGAAAATCGGGATTAAAATATTTTATATCATATAGCTGGTTATAAATGTGGTAAATAAAGTGATCATCATTGATTTTGAAAATATTTTCATTAATATTCTTTTTATATTGAACAGGAAATATTGTATAATTATTATTGATTCAGCTTCAATAATCTTTAACAGTTAAGTAAATGTTTTGTCCTGCCATATTATTAATTTTGAAACTGAAGAAAAGTACAATTCCTACTATATAATAGATTTTCATAAGATGATGATAACTATTTCAGAAGGAATAAACTCAAAACGAGAAAATAACATTTTTGATGTTATATGCAAGATTATGTTTCTTGTTTTTATTTTGTCTTGTTATCCACTGCATTTTTTTATATTTTTTTCTATGAAATTATGTAATTTACAAAAATAGGTTGAATTATTATCACTCATATCCATTATTTATTTCTTTAAAATAATTGATTGTGTTTCTTCTGTTTTGTATCAAGTCTCTGCTTGAAGATAACAGTATAGTAATTTTTTTGTCACTTATTGCACTAAAGTACGATGATCATTATGATTACACAAATCTCATTGCAATCAAATGATGATAATTTTGCTACAATATTTGTCAAAGAAAAAGCATTTTCTTGTGCCATTTGAAACCGTTTCTGGCATAAAAAAAGATTATTTTAAACATGTGGGTATTTGAAAATAGAAACTTCTATAATATTGTTTCATATATAAAATTCTTTTGCTATTCGACAGAGCGAACCAGTGTCGAAATAACAAGTTTTTTTTTGATTTACTGAATGTCCATTGACTTGAAAAATATTATCTACCAAGTTTCAAGACTTTATTTCAGAGTATATCTAGAGAACCCAAATATTTTTTTATACAACCGAATATTATTTGTATAGTTTTTGTGTGATTACTCTTAGATTATATTGAATAGTGAAAGAATCATAATTACGTAATTTTAAGGAATATGTACACTATAATTGTAGTTAACATATTTTTTATATAAGATTTTTGAAGTATATGTGGTTGGAAATTCAGAGTTTAATATGTTGTACTGCTTATTGAAATTGACATCAACATACTCGTTTTTGAATGATAAAATATGTGTTTGTTTATGAATGATTCTTCAAATGAAGCTTCGTAATAAAATTTCAATTTGGAATGTCCATGAGAACTAAAACATATCAATCGAACAAAAATGAAAACATTTCACTCAGCAGTACAGTATTCACAGTGGCAATAAAAATTATGATTCGTAGTGTGTACTTATTGTTATAAAATAAAATTCGTTTAAATGTTTGATTACTGCTCTACTAATGTAGATGTTACTATACCAATGTTAGATTTAGTTGGATCTCTTACTTTTGTTGTAAAAAAGAACTGGCAATAATAAATTCCTATATTTGTAGTTTCTCCATGTTCTTGCCTCAGTTCGATAATAATAATGATGATATTTTTCGGAGGTGAGTTAGTTTTAAAGCAAAGTACTGAAGATATGATTAAGGTAAATGTTGCAATAATTACGTTTGAAGTTTTTTGTTGTTAGCAATTTTTTTCAATACTTTGTAGATATTAGATAATTTATTTGCACTTATTTAGTTACCTTATTTAGCAGAACGGTAAATTGTAGATTCTACTTATTTTTCAGTTGAGCGATGCAAATAAAATTGATCATATTTATTATTATTTGTTTTTTTTTTTGGTTCCTTTTGTTTGAATTTCTCCTTGGTTTCTAGTTCAATAGTAAGTGTTCATGTATGGTTGGTTATTCATGTGTAAGGATTGAAATTTTCACCACAAACACTTTTATACTTGGTAATTACAAAAATCAGCTTTGAAGTTAACATTGAACCATGAAAATGATTCTCTGATTGAAACAAAATTTTCAAATAATCAAATTAAACTGCTCCAGGACTTATGTTTTTTCTGACGACCTTTTGAAAACAAATAATATGTCTTCCCCTTACCACAAAATTTTTCGGAAACTATGAAGATACGAAGTTAAATTAGGGCAAAGTTGCGCAGATATCTGACTAACAATATACCGTTGAGAAATTTCTGAAATTCACAGTATATCCGGAGATATCCGAAAAAAAAATCAGAAATTTTGGAAAATGGTTTTTATTCTTTTCTGACTTTATTTTTTGAAGGATTCGAAAATACACCGCACTTCCACATCGCCGCTTTTCCCCTGCTACATAATGGTGTTTTTAGATTTGCTATCCGACGTTTCGTCTTCCGGCCACCATCATCAATTTTATTTTTCTTTTGGATTCTTTATGTTTTGAATAGAACCAGATATTACATTTTCAATGAAGTATCATAAGTTATCATTCTTTTTCGATAAACCGGAGATATTAAAAACAATTAGTTGTTATCATATTCGGCTTTGACTTTGATGTTTCTAAATTTGACTTTCAATTTGTTACACTCAATGACATTATGATATTGTGCAAGTCATTGCATTTTTGGCAAAAAATGGCTTTCACAAATGAAGGAAAAAGAGATATGACAAATTTATCACAAATACGATAGAAATAGTGTTAGGACATCGGAACTTGTATCTCGAAAGACGACAACCACATTGAACTATGTTCAAGTTATTTCGGTTTCGGTTCATTTGAAAAGCCGAGGAAAAAATACGTAGACAACATCTTTTCGACATGATGGTGCTCCACCGCACCATACCAGACGAGTATCTAATTACTAAAAGCTTTGGTGAAAAATGGATAGGGAATAATGGGTCAGTGAGGTGGCCAGCCAGTTCTCCAGACCTAAATGTTATGGATACATTCTTATGGGGTACACTGAAAATGAGGTTTATGGTCAGAGGGAAATCAAAATATTGAGGATTTTCAACACAGTAGTGTTAGAGAGTTCGGAAGATTGTTGTGTTAGATATCATGAACAAGGCCAGTATTTTGTGTATTTGCTGGGATTTACTTTTGTCTTTACATTTTAGTTAATTATTGTCATTTGTTCAAAGTTCTATTTTCATTGAAAAGGACACAATTTCTAATAATTTACTCATTTATCAAATTTTCTTCAGTTTCCTGGTTAATTGGCTGGTTAATTGGCTTTTCAAATGAACCAAAATTGGTGAGATGATGATCCAATAACTTGAACATAGTTCAATGTGGTTGTCGTCTTTCAGGATCCAAGTTTAAAAATACATTTCGCATGTCCTAACACTGTTTCTATTGTATTTGTAATAAATTTGTATCATATCTCTTTTTTCTTCATTCGTGAAAGCCATTTTTCGTCAAAAATTCAACGAATTGTATAATAACAAAACATTATTGAGTGTAACAAAATGAAAGTCAAATTTAGAAATATCGAAGTCAAAGCCTATTATAATAAGATTTTTTTTAAAATATCTCCGGTTTTTCAAAAAAGAATGATAACTTTTGATAAATCATTGAAAAGGTAATATCTGGTTTTATTCAAAACAGGTAGCGTCCATAAGAAAAAATAAAGTTTATGATGGTGGTCGGAAGACGAAACGTCGGATAGCAAATCTGAAAACACCATTATGTAGCAAAGAAAAAGAGGCAATGTGGAAAGGCACTTTATTTTCGAATCCCATGAAAAATAAAGTCAGAAAAAAAAAAAAAATTCAAAATTTTTCGTGTTACGAATATATCTCCGGTTATAATCGGAATTTCAGAATTTTTTTACGGCATATTGCTAGTCATGTAAATGCGTAACTTTGCCACAATTTTACGATCGTCGTATCGCTTAAAGTTTCCGAGATCCCAATGGTGAGGATCGAATTTGAAACACCCTGTATATTTTTGTAACCAAGTAATCTTCAATAGTAGGATTTCTGTCGTTATAAAAAGTGTGGTGAAAGGTTAAAGCGTTTGTTCTCATTTTGAGAAACCACATGTGTCTGTTATCCCATTTTTACAAGTTCACAAATTGAAATTTTGTTAAATGTCTTTGACTGATGAAGACTGACTATTTTCATGGATTTTTAGTTGAAGATAATTCCAAAAATCCAAACACTAACCAAGATTGCTAGTTGGACATGAACACTTACTCTCGTTGTTCATTTGATACATTTCCATAACCACTTAATGAATTCCTTCTTTCTTTTAGATTCCACCATGACCGTGAAATATTTAACGCCTAAACTGGAAGTCGATAATGCCGACAACTCCGAGCAGTCCAGTCATCCACCAGGAACTCCCAACTCTTCCCGAATCAGCACCCCGGACCACTTGCTAAACAACAATAACAACACGACAACTCCCTCCTCGAGTGCAATTTCGCTACCGAACTTGTCCAGTTTGACGAACTCCACTGCGATGAATGCTCCTGCAGCTAGACAGCCGTCCAAGCGGAGGGTAAGACGCAGGGCGACCTCGCACAGCCAGGACCCTGCGGAACAACTAACCGAAATGTCCGTCAGGGGGCTCAATTTATTTCGATACGCCTCGATAAATGAAGGTATATATAAGTGCACTGAGTGCTTGAAGTTGGACATACAGAAAACGTTCAAAAATAAGTACAGCTTCCAACGACACGCTTTCTTATACCATGAGGGACAGCAACGGAAAGTTTTTCCCTGCCCCGTGTGCGGGAAAGAATTCTCGAGGCCTGACAAAATGAAGAATCATCTGAAAACCGTGCACGATTGCTACATGCCGAAGGATGTGGTGTTCCCCCCTATGGGTTTTTTCCCGACGGCGTAAAGCTGTCGAAGGTATCAACACCGAAGGAATTGATTTCGAGCTTGGTGCTACTTTTAAAAAGTCGTAACAAGTAATGATTTTCTGTCAGCTGAAAGTACAACATACTGAGTATCAAAGAAGTAATATGTTTGCGTATATTCGTGTAAATATTGAAATAATGAGAATGAAATTACCTGAAGTTGTTCCAAAGTATTAGAACAAATCGTGAAACGTTTTGTTTTCTCCATATACACATTGATCGATTTTCTAGGAAAATGCTTTCAGTTCATCGGAAGTGGAATGTTAATTAATGTTTTTTTTTTCATATATACAGAGTGACCCATTTGAGACCGGGCCACCTCTCTATAACTGTTATTTATCCGGTTCAGAGTTTCTTTTTCAATAGATAGAGCATCAATAGTTCTAGTCAAGGGACATGAATTCGAAATAAAAATAAAAATTTTGAGGCCTACTACTACTACTATCTTTTTCCAGGTCAAAAATTCAAAAAACATACTAGCGTTTTTTTTTTAAATAAAATTTGACGACTGCACTGGATTTGTGATACGTTTAAATGGGTGTGACTAAAATTTCACGATAAAATTATGTTTTTTAGAAGAAATAAGTAAGTAAAATATCTTATCACTATCAAAATAATTCAATTAGTTGTATTTCAAATCACAATTTCGTGAGAAATACGGTTTAAAACACTCTTTCAGCAAATCTTTACATCAAATAATACAATTACCAATATTAATAACATAAAATGATCACTACAAAAGAATGTATTGACATGACCGTGCCCACACATCAAATTTTGGACTGTTCAATCAAATCTCCGTTCAATTCGATTCATTTATCGTATCGTTTTGTAATGTTACATAACATTCGATAATTGGTTTGGAGTGATATCTCTGCGAGCCTCTCTTATTCTTTCACGCTGTTTGTCTTTGCTCGTTAAGCGAGTTTTGTATACTTTTTCCTTAACGAAGCCCCTTGAAAAAAAAATCTATTGATGTCAGATCTGGGGATCTAGGCCAGGGAGAACTCGATCAATGCACTATTTCGCCCTATCCACTGATTAGGAAAATTTTCTTCCAATCAATCTCTAAGAATCGTGTCATTGTGAATGGAATACCTACAATTGTAATTGAAGATGAGCTTCTTCTGCCAGTGGAAGTTCATCCAAGGCGTTGGAAAATTCGTTTTTCAAACAATTCAAAGAAATTTGACCCTTCAAATTTCTTTTAAAAAAGGTGCCAATAATTCTGGCATGTAATATTCTGCGCCAAACATTTATTTTATGTAAGTACTGCCTTCTGTAATTTATTATCCAATGTGGATTTTCTTCCGTTCAGTGAATTATACTCTTTTGCTGTACTTAGTTCATTGATTATTGAATATTGAGAACTATTTGAAGTGAAGATGTAAATTTCATTTCTCTAACTAAAAACGTGCAATGTTCTGATGGACATAACTATCGCCTATACTATGGTGTTATGTTTGGAAGAAAAAGAATTTGACTCCATGTTGAATAACTGCTATTCACAAACTCGACTGCTAACGACCTAAAAGAGCATTTCAAACAATATTTTTTTAAAGTTTTTGATTTAAATGACAACTATTTGAAATATTTAGATAAAATGATGAGAATTTTACTTATGCTATGTATCTGTTAAAAAAAAAAAATTTATCGTGAAATTTTAGTCACATCCGTTTGAAAGCATCACAAATCCAGTGGCGACGTCAAATTTTATTGAAAAAAATCGCTAGTAAGGTTTTGGATTGACCTTGAAAAAATTCGAAGTAGGCATTGAAATTTTTATTTCTAATTCGAATTTATAGCACTCTACTGAAACTATTGATGCTCTATCTATTGAAAAAACTTCTGAATCGAATTATAAATAACAGTTTTAGAGAAGTGGCCGGCTTTCAGATGGGTCACTCTGTATATTATAGAGAGTTCATATTGTGAGACATTCTGAACTTATGCTTATAATGAATCATTTTCAGAGGAGTTCATTTCATCATTAGAATTTTCAGCCAGCATAATGCATTACTCTTTTGACACTCATTTATCATGTGATTAACCTGTTGCAGTTAAGAATAATCTAAACGTCTTGTAACTAAGTAATAAATTTACCTACTGCTAAGCAGTGACTAATCCAAAATAAATTTTTAATAACAATAACGTACTATTAATTTTTTTTGTTGAAAAAAGTTTATATATATTTTTTTTCAGTTTGGTTAGATTAGGGGTTTTGCAAATATTGTTAAGATTAGGTTTGTTTACACATTAGAATTGTTTATGATGATTTTGTTTGAGAAAATAACAAATACATATTATTTACATTTGATTAAGTCTATGTAGAAATGTTTATATAGAAATATTTAAAATATTGACTGCACAGAGTAGACAATAATAACTAAATATTATATATTTTATAGGAATATATATAAAGGCCCTAGGTCGCACAAATTTATTATAGTTGAATCATTTTAATAATTATTTGAGATAGGTGTTGGGACAACGGAAAACAATAATAGATATATTTCTGTTTTACAATGCCATTGTGAATCTTATTTATTTTAATGCTCTATGCTTCAACCTGTTGAATAATTCTAATAATTAGTTTAAGCTGATTGACACGTTTATGTTGATTTGCTGTTTTTGATTCCATTGAAATATTCGGTGGCAAGTTCAAAGGCACATTTTTGTAAAAGCGGTATAGAAGGGTATTTCTGTTAGTTTTACCTGATTTTCACTTTGAACTCTCTGTGAGTTCATAGGGACAATTCTGTGAAAAAGAAAAACCTGACTATGACTTTTGGTTTCTCGAATAATCAAATTATTGTCTAGTTCACAAATTCTGCATTATTCTAATGCAATAGTGATATAATTTAGACTTTTTCTACAAATGGAACCAGTTTAACTCGGTTTTTCAATGACAAAGGGTCCTATAGCAAAGATGTTTTTTTAGTAATTATGCGTAAACGAGTATGACGAGAATGGGTATTTTTTTTAGTTGGTGAAAATTCAGTAGCAACGTTCATTTAGCTTCAATTGGCAATGAAATATGTTTTAATTTCTTCAACATTGAAATATTGATATAAATTCAAGTAATTTAAAATACGTTGTATGAAAAACATCTCAAAGGTGATATATTTGAAATTTAAATAATTTTCATCAGTTTCAATAGTTTTCTCGGTATTTAACACGTGAATTCATCATAATTTTGCATCTTTGGTTACTCCCAAGAGCATAACGCTAATTATAAAATATGCATAGTTGCACCAGTTAAAAAAATTACGATGAATGAGCAATCATAATTATCGTACAATTTTCAAGTGATACATGTCGAATAGCTGGATGAACCTGCTGTAAAAAAATTTACCAACTGAAAAAATGTATTTGTCCGTGATGAGTAAACATTTATCTATTTACTGCTCTCAAATCGAGACTGGAAAAATCATGATTTGAGAGCTGCAAATCGAATGCCTTTGTATATTGTGAAAATTGAATAATTTTGATTGGTTTATTCTGTGTTTTTGAATCGATAGATGTTATACAAATTGAACAATATTAATGTGTCTACACTCACATTCTTGATTCAAGTGTCCTTGCTTAAGCTTGTTTAGTTTTTTTTTGTTCAGAACAGAAAATCTGACACAATAATTTATTCATGAGATACTTCATGAAAAATCAGCCGTTTTCGTGCAATATTAGTCATTTCAAAAATACTTTTCCGAATTAAATTCGGAAATTTATCATCTTCATTAGATGTAAAAATAGTGTTATTATGACCTCAACAATTCAGGTTTGTTTCAATTGAAGATAACAATCTCACAATAATTTTTTATATTCTTGGAAAAACCAAACAAATTTGTCACTACATTTTGCCGAAAAAATTGCACTCTATCGCGAGTATAAAAAACTTTATCTAAATTACATTTTTATTTTAGCTTGTTTCACTTGCTTATTTTCCGAAGGCTTGCTTCCTTGAGTGCATCACGAGATTCAAGACTTACAAACATCCTTCCCGAATTGAAAAATATAGAAGTACCATATCATTAGTGCCTTACGACCGTTTGAATATAAAAATATTGTGACGATTATTAATATATTTTGTACTAGGCAAATAAGTGCCTTCGACATACCTTGTACAAACTCTGATGAATGTAATATCTGATTTGATGCAAAATATGCAATAGTTGTAGAGTCACTGTGTGATAGTTTTGTTTTTATTTTTTGTTTAACATTTGTTAGGCCGAGGCCAGTTTTTGTCAACGTTCTTCCACGTAAGATTGCGACTGCACATTTGCGAAAAGTGGTTGCGATCTTTATTAGTAAGAATAGTACGTCTAAGTGCAATTAATTTAGAAATTTTACTAACGTTTCTAGTGTTAGTCTTCAGGATAATTCGTTTCATTTCAGCAGATAATAAATTCGCTTTGTTCGTGAAAATTATAACAATTTTATTATTTATTGCTCTAAAGTTTCGGAGTGGAGTGTGCTGAAAGTGATTGAACATCATTTATAAAACAGTTTGTTCAATGATAAAAAAATATGTTTACAAATTTGGAAAATGAATTAGCTAGAAATCTAATTATACAAATTAATATTTACATTTTTTTCAAAACATTAACAGTTTTCTCTATAATCAAAAAGAAAAACGAAGATTTTTGGATCAAATTGAACAAATTTGTATTCTAGATATCCCGGAAAATTTTGTTGTATTAAAAGCTGCATTACCCCAACTCTAAATATATCATCCATACTGCTTGAATTCCCATACATTTGAGCTCAGAGGAGTATGATTGAAATGGAAAAATTTCTCATATTAATCTCCACAACTTCAATTCGACAGTAAATGTCATTGAGGGGTACTTGTTTCGGATTCAGCAAAATCCACCTTCAGTCTAATTCAAGGTTATTGTGAGCAAAATAAAATCTTTTGTACCAAGTAGGAACGAAATGATTTTCTTCTTTGCCTGATGTTAATACATGGTCATAGTTTTGAAAGTTATAGAATATGTTGAAAACACGCCTTGAAAAAAGGGGGTTTTGTATTATGATGGCAAGGAGAGGGGCGGGGTTCTATAAACTAAAAAATATATGAATAGTATTTTTGGTAGCACAACTTTAAATTTCATACATTTATTTATATTGACATCACTTGAACACAATATTAGTGAATTATGAAAATTAATAAATTTCAAAAATTTTGTATTCTTCAATATTGTTTGTATAACAATTAGTAAATAAGTATTTGGATGATGTATTTGGAATTTGAAATGATGCAGTGGCTTTTATGAAGGAAATTAAAATAAAGTTTTACTTTGGAAAGATAAAGAATAGCATTTTCATTCAGAGTTGGAGTCACGTGACTTTTGCTAACTGTCGAAAGTTAAACATTGCTAAATGGCCTGAAAAGTCCTAAATTTTGGTTGAGTAAACTCAAATAGAACATTAGAGAAAAGAGTAGAATTGAAAAACAGTCAACTTTTTATTGAAATGTATATAAGCATAATTTAAAAGATCAGTTTAATTTTGACAGGTAGCAGAAGACATGAATGCTCTACACAATTCATGAATAGAAGATGCCCTAGTACTGACCCTTTGGGAACTCTAAAGAACCTAGTTTCCCTTCATTTTTTGTTTGTAAAATTATTCCATGAATGGGAAATTGATTATCAATAATATAAATTCGCTTAATTCATAAGTTGTATTCTTTTCAACTTGTGATTTTGTTTAATTTGTGGTTTGGCACTTTCAGAACACTGTTCCATATAACTTAGTACAATATATAATAGTTTTTGGCGATGGACAATCACGAAATTATGTATCGTTATTGTTTTGGTATTATAAGTTTCTCTAATGCTTTAATATAAATAATAGTATCATGTGTAGTACGATCAATATTACTTGTTTCATGTTTATTTTCGTTATATTATTTTTAGTGACACTTTGGTGCAGATGTATTATACAATATGATCGTAATTAAGATTATTTTCAGTTCACAAAGTATATCCCCTCAGAAATAATTATTGTTTGTTCAATGTACTTTTTCTTTATTAATAAATCTACCTCTAATAATTTGTTGAGTTTCAGTGCAATCTCGCAAATGGAATGAGAGTTTTCAATAAATTACCTGAAGACATCAAATTATACATTTCAAATTTCGAAACTCAACGAAAAAAATGTTTACATATAAATACAAATGTATTATAACATCCATGAACTTTTCGAATGATTTCAGCATGTTTTGTATCTCGCAGTATTTTATTGTTTTTTGACATTAACTAAGTTTGGTAGTCATCAACCTTTTTACTACGCTTTCATAATTTATTTTTCTTCCACCATTATTGTATCCCTCACAAGTTCTACACCCAGATGGGGTCTTTGACTGATTTGATTTGAATTGATATTTTTTGGTACAGAATTCTTGGTCCTGAGTATTGAAAATTCTTCTTATTCGCGTGTTGTTAGTATTCACAGTTACATTTGTGTTTTCGTAGGCATTTCAACGTACTGTAGTATTCGTCCATTTGAATAACTTGGCTTGCAGTTTTTCAACGTGTATTCAAGTTCCTGTTCTGCTATTAATTTTTTCAGTATCTATGATTTGGATTGGTTTTCAAGAAGTTTCATACCTTGTCGTCGTTTAAAAACTTTGAGCACTTGTTTTTTTACTCTGGGTGCACATCTGTACAAAATGTGTTAATCAACCCGCAATGCAGATTGCAGAGGTTGCTGCAATCAAGGTGGGTAAGCTTGTTAGTAACACTGGTGCCATTCATAAAGGGAATTACCAAACCTTCGTTATAATCATACAAATACAATAATAATAATTTTAATCACTCCCTCATAAATAGTCGTAGTGTATATGTACTCAACGGCATTGTCTGTACGGATAGAAGGTTGCTAATATTTCTTCAACAAAGGGCTCTGGGGCGCCTTAGAGCTGTACAAAAACTTTCAGCACTGGTAGTTAGTGGTGGTCGGTGCTCAGTCCAAGCAAGCATTAGACGTCGGGTTTGGCATCTCTAGGCAACCTGCATTACGCTCGAAGGATGTGGTCATCTGTCGATACCACATCATCTGAGAATTGTTTTTTTTCCCTGAATTTACCGGTTGTCGAACCAACATCTAATTCTAGCTGAAATTGGCGCAAATGAATTGGTAGATGGTTGTAAAATATTTGTCTTTAAAATTCAGCTCCAACCCTGTGGAAGTCATGATGTTTATTCCAATTAGTTCAATTGGTAGCTCACCATCAATCCAATGAGGACGGTTCAATTTTTGTTGATGTTTTAGTTAAAGTAGGCCAATCCTTGGGATTGTCCCAGTCGCACCTGTAGCTACCAGCATGTTCCAAAATGCTCGTTGTTGATGGGACCATCAATGAAAACACAATTTCGGCTTCATATCCGCAAAACTGTCTTAATTTATTTTCTTATGGAATCCATCCTTAATAGAAGCCGGGTCTCGTAGGGTACACAGCTTTGAATTCCAAAGAACGTGCCAGTGCATCTACGCAGGGCCCTGACGATTTACCCCCGTGCCTCCATGCCTCCTTGCTTCCTTTTCCCCTGGCCCCTCTGCCCACTGACTGGTCGGCCCTGCATATAAAAGATGTGTTGTACAAGCTAGTATCAAGGCTTGTTTAATTTTTTGGTCGCAAAGTCTATCCAAGAAGTCTTGAACCGCTAAAATCGTTTTCCGGTGTTGCTGGATATGCAAAGACGAACCAAGCACGCCATGTCGTCTTCTAATAAGGATTCGCCTGATTTCTGGCAGCGGTTTCTCATCTAGGAGTGGTATAGGTTTTCTAGGGTGGCCTAGCACTTGTTCATTTACGTACGCAAAATTTCATGCAGATTCCAAAAATATATGATTTGTCTATGCTCAGATTCAATGTTCTGAATATAAAAGGAAAACAATGTCAGAAATGTCAAGAATAGGACTGGAAAAAAAATAGAGGGAAATGACTCCTTCCTACTTCAGATAAACTCATCAACTCGGGAACAGTTAGAGATAGAGCAATTCTGCGAACGCCAATCGATTCAGAATGATTAAATTAGTATGATCTGTGAAGTTCGAGTCAATCGGTATAAAACAAAATTATTCGAAAAATCGAAAAAATTCCAAAGGGGTAGACCCCTAAACATCATCAAGAATACAAAATCGGCAAATTCACTTACAATCCCCACTATACACGCAAAATTTCATGCAGATTCCGAAAATAAATGGCTCAGATTCAAGGTTTGGCATATAAAAAATGTACTGTCAAATACTTCACAAATAGAAGCAGAAAATAATATGGAAGGAAATGACTCCTTCCCTCCAAATGAACTCAATGAAGTCAATCAACATAAAAATTTACATTTTGTGTTTCATTAATGCATGTATGTTACAAATTTCATTAAAACAAATTATCTTCATTACATAAAAAATTAGAAGAGGAAAATATATTTTTATTTAATTTTCACGAGAATCTATTTTCACAACAGTGATTTCAGGAAAAAAAGAGGTATTCATTTGAAAATCAGACTGATATATTCGCTGGTCATCCACAGATAATAATAATAATGATAATAATAATAATAATAATAACCGTCCTTTACCCGCACAGGCAATGCCAGGAATATTATCATTAAATCTGGCAGAAAATAAGAGCGCTATGGCTCGTAGTGAAAGCCCAATTGGGATACCCCATACGGGAATTTCCCAGTAGGCCCCTTTGTCAAAAATCCGACGCTACAAGGTACACTATTCTTGATATGCCTTCGTGTGTAGATCCAAAAAAAATCACCGTACAATTCCTCCAGATAATTCAACCGAGAACTATACCCAGCTAGCACAAAAACATCACCTTTGTCTGTAAAATGATGATATACAGCGACATAACATACTTATATGGGAAAATAACATAAAAATTGTGACATTCAACGAACTTACAAGTGATATCAATATGACATTACGAATGAATGTTTATTTGTTACCAAAATAGATAATCGCAAAACTGCTTAGTTTTATGTTATGTGTGCTTGCTGGGTAATAGTATTAGTCCTAGGAATAGACATTTGATAAATACTGACCAAATTGTTCACCGTCAACTGTTGAACAGTCTTTCTTGCAATAGAGGCATATAGTGATTGCATTTTGATTACTACGTAAATTTATAATGTGTGCTTGTGCTAGCTTTAACTTCCCGCGTATGTTATGATATAATATTGTAATTTATTTAATTGGGATCAACCAACTTTGAATTAACATATTTTTTTTTCATATCCTACTAACACTACTAATACTAACCTGCCATCTCTTTCCAGAAGAATACTACGATTATGAAGAAAATAACCAAAACCATACCAATCTCCCTTCCTCCATAACGGTGGAACTCATCACGCCAATCAAACAGGAATCTGTCATTATCTCAACGGAAGCAGCACGAAACATGGTTCACGAAAGCATCGAGGTTGAAGAAAAGTTCGAATCCTCTTCCGAACCAGAACACAGTGCCGGAGTACACTTCCTGACCGATGAAGAAAACATTGCTTCCAAAATGGACGGCGAGAGCTATGAACGGAAGAAAAACGAGCTGCTAGAGTACCTGATACGACAAGACGGAAGTGTTGTTTGTAAACTTTGTGGTGAAGTTCTGGCATCTAGGACACACTGGTACCGCCACAAGTACAAGTTGCATGGGAATAATAATCTAGTCAACCCCGCCCCGCTCTTCAAATGCCACCACTGCAACGTGTTCTTCAAAAGCCGGAAGGGCTATATGGGACATATCGCCACCAGACACGGGGAACCGCAAGAGCAAGAGGAGATCAAAGTGGTGGTGAAGGAGGAAATCGTAGAAACATGCAACAACTCGCTTACGGTGAGTGCCAGGAAAAAGGGCGATAAGACTGTCGACTGGGAGGAACAGAGGGTGAAAGAGGAGAAACTCGTGGCGGATATCATCAACAGGGTTAGGAAAGAGTGTGAGGCCCAAGGGGCGGCCGTGACGAGGCGGGGGTACAGTAGGCGATCAACTTCCATCATGAATACTGCTTGAGTATCAACAGTAATAATTTGTGTGCCAAAGTGGAGTATTATTGTACAGTATTTTTTCATCGAGTAGTTTAACTTTTATATAACACATGATCTTTTTGGTTTGGTGTGAAAGATCATAACTTTCAATGGATACTCTTATCCAGACAGCATATAACTGGTGTCCCAGATTTTACGTGACAAAACTGGTTTGTTGGAGGAGGTAGACAAAAATGTTTCGTATTAAAGTTCCAGGAGGTCATGAGAGCTACATATTGGTATCATTTCAAAGTAAATGGGTCGTTTGGTGTAAGTGCTACAGACCAAAATATCATGCATAGTTTATTGCATTTTACTAACAATATATTTATTAAGTACATTCATTAAGTACATTCATTTCTAACTTCCATCGTCTTATAATTTGTATAATCACAATATTCCAACTTCTTCTATCCGCAGTCGTCTTCTGCTGAATACTTTCAAGTTTCCGAAGGCTTGCAAGATTTTATATTCCTTGGAATCTAAATTAAATAATAAATAAACGTTGGGTGGAATCGAAAATGATAGCGAATTTAAACGTAGAATCTGAATATATCATCATGACATCTGGAGCGTTCTATTTTGAAAAATATCATTTGGTTTTATACCCCTGTATCAAACATGCTGTTTATTCAAATATCATATCAAAATAAGTATTCTTCATTTGATGAGGATAATAATAATAATAATAATACTCCCTCATAAACACTTGTAGAGTGTACCCAAAGGTATAGCCTGTGCGGGTAGAGAACGGCTATTATTATTATTTGCAGTGGCGCTCCGGGACGACTTGCTAATATTGTCGGTGGTGTATTCACTTTTCAGCTGTAGGAAAACCCAGAAAACCTACAGCACCACCCCGGTTGGTCGGTGCCCACTTCATGCTAGCACCAGACGTCGGGATTGGCATTTAGAGACCCGTGTACTTGAGAAAAAAGATTCCGTACCCGAGCCTCGAACGTCTGTCTGATGCGAGCTAGAAGTCCCACTGCTAGAGACTTTAGCCACTGAGCCACCGACCGAGGATATTTGGATTGATTCTATTTTTAACAGCTAGAACAAGGAAACAATAAGATGTGACTAAATATTAATTTTAAATCGATTAATTGAAAATACCCTCGAATGGAAAATTTAAAAAATCTGTTAAAAAAGCAAGAGCGCGTTACAAACAGACAGACGGTTGAGTCTCTATTTTGAATTGGGCTTTCACAATATACTACTCTCCTATATATTTCTTGCTTGAAAATTAAAATTGAATTTAGTTTCAAAACAGGGAAAAATCAAGTATATTATGCATTTACTTATCATATCAATGCAAAACAGATAACAATTCTCACCATCTGAAAGAAAAGTTTTTTTCCCGATATATATTTTGTTCATATTCCAATATACTAAGTAACTTGCAATTTTCGAATCTAATATGTGAGGATAGATGAAAAACGGAAAATTTAATGGATGGAATATAACAGGGCGGTCTGGCTGAAAAATGTTGAGTTTTTGATTCATAATTTGAAGAGTTTTGATATTTACAATATAAGTTGAATTGAAATGCCGAGTCTCCCTCAAAAAACAACAAGGAAAGGGCAAAAAACCATGTGCTAAGGCAGACGTATAAAAACTTTTATTTCTATCAATTTTGAAAGCGTAATTCATTGAAGAAATACGTGTCTAGCAATTTAGAAATGGATTCGATCTTCAACAGCAATAATAGTAGGTAGTAATTTCGTTACTCCAATTTGTTATTTTATACGTTTTCATTTATTCACATTTAGTTTTGTGGTATTACCAAATTTAATATATTTTTCTAAATTTCCAAAAATAAAAAAAAATATTTCATGAAATCAACTTGTGCTGTCTGGATAAGTGTTTTACGTTATTCCAAATCAACTAAAATTATCAGTCACACGGTTGACTTGTCGAACATTTATCAAATGAGTATATATTTCCTCATTATTATCCATATTGGAGTATAATATTGAATGCATAGAGTGTGTCCATAATGTATGGAATAAACTCAGTATTCTTGAACATGAAAATATTTTAGAAAACTCTTCGACTTGGTCGATTTTGTTTTCCGCATGGTCTACTTTCAAACCAAAATAAATATTATCTACTTTTCAGTAAAATAGACATAAGTGATATAATTTAACTAAATACCCAGTTTATTTCTTCATATTTTGTTAGGTTGTCATCATTACGAATCCAGTTGTACGAGATTTTGTGGAATTATGTCAAGGAAATAAAACCCGTTCTTAAAGAATTCATTTCATACTCTATGGACACACTGTATAAAATTAGTTAGTGCTCAATTTTATCATATACCTACCTAAATGACGGTGATCATGCCCAAGGTTTTAATGTATTATATGTTTGAGTTATTATTCTTATTAGTTTCGTGACATTAGACATTAGTTTCGATTTTTGATCTAGCATTTATTGATGTGCCAAATATTCTTGCTCAATATGTTACTACATCTTGGTGATACTATAGTTGGTAGATATTTTGTTGTGTTTGTTAAGAGATGTTTTGACAAATTTTTAGAGCCAAATACTAACTTTTTTGATATTGTGCCAAGGTTGTTGTTTGTGTCAGAATTGCTAAATTGTTTATTGTGTATTCGTACTAAAAGGGAATTCACCATTTGGTAATGCTTTTGATTGGTAATGTTGAAGAAATTCCAAATTACCTGCTAACTAGAATGTCAATTAAGTTTTTGAGTTTATTTTGAATACTCAGAAAATATCTTGGGTCAAAGTATTTGACATACCTCAAATTTCAAGTAGATGATAGATTATTGAGCAATTCAAGTCATTTATTTAAAAAAAATGCTACAAATGGAGACCATTCGGTGTTTACTTTATGGTGAATTCTAAATAGATGATGTGGCCCAAGAATTTTAGATTTTTCATTATCGATTTGAACTCAGAAAAACGTTTTGTTTTGTTTTCAAAATGGTGATTTTGAGGAACCTAAATGACATTTTATGCAATGATGATGAATACGTTTGTTTGGAGATGAATACCATCCACATTGTTTTGATATCTTTAAAAAATCTATATTCCCTTGTAGATCCTTTCAAGAACTAAATCTTACATTGAGCAGCTATCAACAAACAGAAATTTACTTCAGTTTGCTCATTATAGTTCAAATGAGGGTCAATAGTGAAAAATCTCCATTTCTTCTGTAGGACCACACTGTATTTTAGGTGTGTTGCAATTTCAAAGTGTATAAAGAAATATTTTTATTATCAGATTATAGGAATAGAATATTGATTCCCTATGATCCATTGTGAAAAAACCGTTTTACTTGAAGTCTGACTAAAAGTGATTGAATTTTTGTCTCAATACGTAGGTATATCTACTCGATTATTTTATGATGTGATTCGGATTGAATTTTACACTAGTCAACGTTATAGTAACTGTGGTATTTTATAATGATTTTCTGCGGTTAGTGTACTTTAAGATTTGCACTTATTTTTCCTTGTCACTTGTATTTGTTTGCCAGATTCTAGTATACGTACTTCTATCTCGAAATATTCTAGTCATAGTTTAGTGATTAAGTAATCAAGTTTCTTCAAAGTGAATATTCGATATACAGAGGGCCCTCATATGTGATGCCGACCGAACTTCATTCTAATGAAACACGAAATCTTCCAGCCTGTTTTGATTAATTCTAATTTTCATTGATATGACGAACATTGTAATGGCGAATCCAATGCTTAGTCAAATCCATATGTTGTGAGTTGTAAATTATATTTATTTTATGTTTGGTGAATCAGTATGATGGGTCCCTGTATAGAAATGAGAGAGAAGTTCCTTCAAATGAGTTTATTTTGTCATATGAAAAATTGAAATGATGGTTGGACTTTCCATTATTCAGCTCAGTAGATTATATTGTACATAAACCATTCAGTGTTTGCAAATCATTGAAATAAACGAGTTAATAACCTTATTTTGTATATTTTGAGATATGTATTCTAAAAAAACATACTAAAAGCAGGGAAAAGTAGTTGAGTGTGTCTTAAATTCACAAATTTTTCCCGGTATTGGCTAGTGGGGAGTAGTTTTTTTTTCAACAAATACACGCCATGATAGTCTACAATGCATGAGGATGGAGAATGTTTGATTATGTTTTGGTCGTTAATGACCATATCAATAAAGAACTTCGAGCTCTGCCCTCAAGTGTCTAAAATAATTTTCGAATTCACAGAATTGGAGGGCTTCTTGCACTGCTCGTAAAGTGGAGGGGCAGTTGCCAAGTGGCTTTTCCAGAAATGTTTCGAAGAACCGAGCAGCCTATGAGTCAGACCAACTTCTACACCTGTTTTTTTGCTATGAGATTTTTTTTGTGATAAAAATCATACTACTATGCTACTAACATCAGCTCAAGATGCATAGAAACCCTGGTGTGATCACTTATACCTGTGATACCGATATACAAGTGTTGATGTACGGCTTACTTGATTCATGTTATTTTTATTGCATTGGTACCGTTTCACTTCTTTAGCATAGATGGCGGCAAAACTACAGATTAATGTTGTCATTGACGATTGACGGTTGGACAAGCGACAAGCGTCATGTCAACATTCAAAAACAATCAAATGACAAATCAAGGCACCGTGGAATGTTGGAAACTTGGCTATTTTCGACTTCTGCGCCATCCATCGACGAATGAAGCCAACGGTATCAATTCAATTACAGTATCAACAACTTTAGTAGAAACAAAATCGAATCTGTGATCACACTAGGGTTTCTATGCATCTTGCATCAGCTTAACTGATTATTTTCGTCCACTCTCTACATTGAAGTCCCTCACACATGCATGAGCTTCGCAAGAGACGTGGAATCTGCCGTAACCAGCCTAGTCTTGGAGTATTAACGGACATACCAACTCTCATCGTAGGGATCATCTCAAGTGTCTCCCTCTAGGGGTGGCTTGGCGTTGCAACCGAATGATAGACTAGCAATTAACGGTTCATCATCGCTCGGTTACATCTGGCTGTCTTGATCTTCTCTGTTCCTATAAGGTATCGGAGAAATATAAATGTATGTGAATGCTGCAGGAATTTTAATACATGGCTGAATCTGGCGAACATGGTTCGATCTCCGTGGTTTTTCCTCATAGACAAAAGTTTTTTCTTGTTCAATGTAGAGACGCAGAGATAGCTTCTTGCCTGAAGGGTCGAAGGTGGGAGAAGTGAGAGGATGTGGGCTAAGATGCTACTACAACTATCACGTCAGGGAATTGCCACTAGGCCTTTGGTCGAGCTGTTGTCAGCGGGCTTCCGAGGAGAGAAAATATCTATATAATTCCTATGATACTTGTCTAACGTATGTTGGGATGGAGTCGACTCCTGCTAACTTTCGCAAGACATCAAATCGAATATATCTATCACTTTTCGTGATGATACAGTACCTTGTTCTGTATCCTGTCTAGCCTCGTGAGTTGGGTTTCGTTCAGGCTGCAGAACACTGCTGGTCTAATGATTTGCTTGTCGAGCAGAAACTTGTTTTCCAAACTCATGCGATATGATCTGGCTATGGGGGAATATATCTTATGAATAGCCAAGCTAATGGCAATGTAGAAGTTCCCCCAGGTAGTTGCCCATCTCGATTCCTCCATTGGACGGCCCTTGACTACCAACTTCCTGATGATAGTGAATTATCTTGCCTCGTTTACATTGATTCTTGATCAGTTCCTGTTACAATTCCACATCAGTTTCAATAATAATCAATTGCTGAATGTCCTCAATCAAATCTTGATAGTTATAAAAGTTCATACACTGGCTCTTCTAGCCTTGTTAAGTTGAGAATAGGGATCTCAAGCAAAGTAAGTGTTAACTTTGCGAACCTAGTGAATTTTGTGACGAATCCAGTTCCAGCTTGTGAAGAAAAAGTAACAGTACCCATTCAAGGAAGGCAAAAACGATAACAAAAATTATGGTGTGAGAAAAATTATTAATTCTTTGAGGGATGATTGTAGTTTTTTGACAATAGAGTCTAACGTTTCCATTCATTTGATCATTTGTGACAAAACGCCATTCAATTGAAAGGTAGCCTTTGTTATAATCTGGAAAAGTTTTGGGAAATCTATGAGAAACTCTGCAATGAAGCTTTTCGTATGCCTAATTCCTGTGGAAGTCCTGCTAGTTTCTGTGATCTGTGGAATTATCTCCAATGCTGATAAACTGATGATCATGGATAATATTAATCAATTAAGTGAATATATTCAGAATAAAGTCTTATTTCGTTAAAAATTAGGTCAGTGACCAATGCGTAACGGTAGGTGATGGATGCAGCGTACGTATACAAGCTGTATTAGCTCGAAAACTTGGTGTGGGTTTTATATACAGAAAATAAAACACAAATATTGGTTTTCAATGATTTATTTAACATTTTTAGTCTAGTATATATACACAACAGTCATCCATTTATTCCTTATATAACAAAAATATAGAGACGAGGCTTTTGAAGAACATTCGGCAGGATTGAAAATTGCTTGGGTGAACTTTAATATCTCAATAATCGCTGAAAATAAGTAAGGGATAAGGGAACATATAGATGAA
This sequence comes from Chrysolina americana, assembly GCA_958502065.1. Classification (NCBI taxonomy): domain Eukaryota; kingdom Metazoa; phylum Arthropoda; class Insecta; order Coleoptera; family Chrysomelidae; genus Chrysolina; species Chrysolina americana. Next base: position 9,408,883 of record OY293410.1, read on the forward strand.
TTGACAATGGACCAAATTCATTTGGAGATTGCAGAATTGTGAATTCGTGGAAGTGTGTATGTCATGTTCGATGAGACTTTGATGTGATTTCAATATCAAAGTTGGTGATAATCATGCTTATTTACATAAATCGAAACGCGATAAAAGACAAAAAGGCTATTTACATTGGTGGGGTAGCTTGCAATGATATGTGTCAATCCATTCTGGTAATTTGTCGGATATTTTTATTAATTTAAAAATTCCTCTGTTAGAAAGGGTAGTTTAATGTTATTTAGTTACAATCAGAGTTGGCAGATAGACAATGTAGAGTTGGCTCAGCTGAAGTGACATGAATTACTATGATTGGTTTAAATAAATTTGAAAAGTTAGAGTTTATTAGTCTAAAATTTTGTTGATTACAGTTAAGTGTTTTTTTATTACAATACTTTCGAATAACCCTGTGCTAGTAAATAGCACAAATTGATGCAAAGAGGATTATCCACAAAATTTTGCTGCACAATGACTGTATCAATTAAGTCAACCCCAATACACCCAATGTGATATCAATTATAAAACGTTGCATAACATATCAACCGATTACTAATTGAAAATTGATCAGATTTGCGAAATTCTGTTACTTCTAAATACATTCGAGTGAACTGGAACAATTATATTATTATATAACATTCCAGATTATGTTGTTCGCAATAATTGAATAGTTTTAGGATAATTTGAATTGGTTTGAATATCAATTATAGTCTACATGATACGATTCACTTCTCCAAGTTTCATATCTATCTATTTTATTGATACGTGGTAGTACTATGAATAAATGTGGTGGATATACAGTATACAAGGGAAACTAAAAGAATGAGGTTCAAAAAAATTATATTATCTATTACATCTAGAGTTGTTTCAATAGAAAGTTGAGCAGAATTGAAAAAATAACTATTGCACTCATTTCTTCAACTTCAGTTTGATAATCTGGTCAACAAGTTCAAAGATATGAGCGATAGGTCATTGAATTTGGAATGACGTAGAGGGATATTTTTCGATGATTTTACAGCACCTGAGAAATTGCAATTGTAATTTACAAATTAAGATGAAAAAAAAATATTTTCATGCTAATAATTTGAAATCCATTAATAATTGAGAAATTCCAAAATAATATTTCCAAAGAAAAGAAAATATCCAGTAAAAACGTCCCAAATCCCGGAACTCCATCTTCATTATTCATAATATTTCCAAAAATTAGTATATTTCTTTTACGTCATTTGTTGATGAAATGTTTATAAACAAATAGACAAGTCAAGTATAAAAGAAAAAATTATTCTCACCATTTTGAAGCCATAACAAAGTAATGACTTCAAACAATTCATTTTTGTCTTCCCTATTGCCTCTTCTCTAAGAATCTATTTTTGAAAATTCTTAATCAGTACTAGTTTATGAATTATTAGCAAAAAACTTAATGTCTTCTTTTTTCTCATCTTGATTTGTTAATAACAATTGCAATTATTTATGTGCTGTAAAATAATTTTTCTATGCGTCGATCCGATTCCATTCATGTTTTTAGAAGCTTTGTCACTAATTAATGCCGATTTGAACTTGTTGAGCAGACTAGAAATGTTTCAAGAATCGCCTAGTTTTCCGTCACTAGTTCAACAACCTTTTTATCTGATTTTATCTCGGCCTCTTGCCATAATAAAATTCGATTTTCTAGTGCTGAATGTTCGTGAATTTTCACCGAGTGGAAGCTGAAATAAATCTGACATTGGATTGGAGGTAACATAAAAACTCAAAGCCCTGGGAATGGTTTAGAAATCACTGACACGTTGCATTTGTCGCGAGCTAGATTAAAGTGAAAGATTTCGAACCTTGTCGAAAATAAATGCAATGGATTTCTGATCAGATATTTCGATAATCTCTCGTTGGAATACGATGTACCCTTTGGGACTATGTTCGCCAAAGAATTTTATTATTATTCATTGGAATCATTAATTTCAAAATGGAATATTTGGTCTTGTGTTAAATTTATCAAGAAGAAATACACTCATATTCAAACTCAGCAATGATAAATTCCACAATGGTTTCCTTATATAATGGCTCTTACAAAGTGAATTGTTGAATTCAATAATTATTTGCAATATTACTCAAATACTAACGTTTCATCAATTAGGGATCACTCTGTTCACCTTATAAAGAAACGCAAAATTAATTAGCTGTCCTATCATGGAAATTCAATCACTTCGGTTAGAACAAATTTGATGGTTTTTAAATCATGTTATGTTCTTAACCAGTTATCAACATTTGTTGACTTGTTACTCTAAGAACTTTTTCTAATATTCAGTTTCGAATCTTTGATTTTGTTGCATAAAATTCCGAATTCTTGGCTTTCTGTTGATAAAAAGGTAGCAAAAGTTGAATATTGAAGTTTTCCATTCATTTGTTTCATCATTAGTTATTCGTGTTTTGATACTTGTCTGTACGATGTAAAACTTAAGACGAATACATCTACTCAATAATATATAGACCCTACAGACAGTAGTCTAATGATTTAATGACAATGATAATTTATATGAACCCCAGAAAACAAATGTTTATAATATTCTAATTCTATAACTGATACAATAAATAACAACATTTAAAAGAATTATTGCAATATATGTGATTTATTTTTTTCTATAATATTTTTCAAATCGTTGAGTATATTATTGAATGTCAAAATTCCATCACATAAAATTGATTTTTTTTCAAAGGCAGTCTTTATTTTGTGCATGATGGGACTCTTGGACTGATTTGTAAATATTTGAGTGGACATTAAAAAGAATTATCATACTGTAATTAAATGTTGTTGTTTTAATCAATTTAAGCTAAAATGTATTATTTTTATAATTTTTTCCTTGAAAACTAAATTAATTGCGATGTCTTGATTCTCTTTTTGACAAAAACATAAAGGAAGATTCATCAGTACTAAAAGTCATTTTATAATTATTTAACGAAGGCGAAATTATTTTAAAATCAACTCGAATATTTTCGATTATTTCATTATCATTATTCCCAAAATGAATTAATGTTGTGTCATCTACAAATAATTTGAGGTCACCATACAGATCAAGAATTGATATTGAATTAATGTACACGAGAAGAAATACAGGTCCAAGAATTGAACCTTGTGGTACTCGATATGTTATATTCCCCATCAAACCTATTTCATTCCCCATACAAATATACTGATTCCTCTCTGATAAATAATTTGGGAAGCATTCTGACCCTAATATTTAATAATTAACTTAATATCATTCCTTGATCTACCGTATCAAATGCTTTTGATAGATCCAGTGGCACTAAACAACTCTGATAGTTTTAATCTAGCTTCAGTAGAAGTTTTGTGATCATAATTTTGGATAAAATTAGTGATACTGATATATGTCGATAATTACTCAACATTTCTTTTTTATCTCTTTTGATGATAGACCTCAGCAATTTTCATGATATGGGGAACAATGCCAGTGTCAAACGATTTATTGATTGAAGGGGATTATTCTGGTGCAACCATTTCTACAATTCTAACACTATTTCTTATAATCGAAGCCAGCTGCTTTGTTGTTCTTGTTGTTGTTTTTTTGGATCCTCAACTCGTTCATTATTCTGTACAGTATATTTCACATTAACTTGCTTATCATTTGTTATATTGAATAATACTTGATTTATAGTTTTCCACATAGATTTCGGTGTAGTTTTGAAAAATTCATTTTTAAAAGGGTTATATTCACGTCTCTTTTAATTTTTTCATTAGTTTAATATAATCAGCTTGAAAAATATTTTCTTTTAGAAAAATACTTACCTCTGGTTATTAATATAGAAAAACACGAATCAAATCAAGGTTTACAATTTTGGTAAATTTTTATAGATTTCTGAGAACAATCAGATGTGAGAGCTTTGATATCTTCATAAAGTTCATTTGGATTTTTATAGTTAAAATATTAACATGGATTATCATCGAGTATTTGCTGAATTTATTCAATATTACCATTGAAAGTTCTATTTTCTTTTTAAGACTGGACAATTTTTATTCTGTCTGACATTTTTCACCTTCTGAAACAGCTGCAAAAATATTCCGGGGGTGGTATTTAAACATTCAGATAGTTTCGGTCTGAAAATTACTAGGAGGAAACTAATTGTTCCATCACAAGAAACACATTCCGTAGTTATATTCTGTGATGTTTCCGACTCATTGGTTGGCCTATATACATTATCCAACTGTTCGAATGAAGCTCTGGGTTGAGCGCTCTTACCTCACAGGAATGATTCCCCGTCCTATACCCTTGTAAGTCCCAAACCCTTCTGAAGGCAGAAAGACCACAATTAGTCTCGAAAGTATAATCTCTCTTGTGAACCATATTGATCTCCATTCAAAATTTCATCGAACATTAATGTCTAGTTTGCTAATTTGATTAGAAAATAATAGCACTAGAGGGCGCCGTTCTGCACCATTACTATTTATTGGCCCACCTTAAGTTAAGCCTCTAAGCCCTTGCCGTCGGTAAAGATAAATTCAAGCGTTCCTGAAAAAGGTTTTCTGCCGTTTTCCGTCCTGCTAGTTGAAGGGTAGCGGTAACCCTCGAAATTTTCAAGAACTTCGCCTCTAATCGTACACATCAATCATACTTGGTTTTGAATTCAGAGTCTTTACAAAAGTGAAATGCGTTTTGAATACTGTCTTACATTTCGGTGATGATGTGATGCCAGGGATCAATTTCTTCGAGTTTCATTTCTGACAAGGGAAAGAATCGGTGATGAAATGCACCGCGAAAAAAGTTTGGGATACCTTATCTCCTGAAATATGGATTGTCAATGGAATCTCTATCAGATCACGATGATGACCATTCCTGTTTCAATAGTGAACTATAATTTCTCACAAAGAATTAATAACTGAATTTTCAGAATACAGCCACTTGAATACATAACAAAATAACTTCCTGAAAGTTTTCGAAATTAAAATATTAAAATGGGTGATTGTATTTTATTACTTTTGACTTTTATATTTGTATTAGTTGATCTATATCTGTGTACAAAAATTGTCAATGATGGTAACTTATTTAATATTCCTAATGAAAACTATCAAAGTATATAATAACATTTTATTTGCTCTTTATTTGCGTTGTAAAATTGTGAATGATGCTAAGTTTTATAATTTTCTGAATGGAAACAAGCAATAATACCAAAATGATTGAATTATTTTCAGTGAGTACCTATTTGAGGAGATACCTGTATCTACATCAAGATGAACATATATCAAATTCATGAAGATACACCCCTGTCAAGATATATCCAATTTTGGGAAATAATTGTAAAATCATTCAGAGTAATACAAGTATAGATGTTAATTTCTTCTCCATAACTCTGTATCAGGATAAATCTTCCATCCACCTTGATTGTACTCGTTACCAATCGAAAGTTGTGATAAAACTCTTGTGAATTCATTTTCTTCACCAATTCTACATTGATTTCGAAAATATTCATTTCAATGTGCCTATGAAATCTGTTGGAGATCGATCGTCAAAAATAGCATTTTTGCCAAAAAAACCTTTCAGGAGATGTCAATGTTTCAAACTTTTTTCGTACGGTTTATTGTGTACTTATCGCATTATAGTATTTGATGGATGGGTAATAACATGAGTAGGAGTAGATAGAGCTCTTGTTTCATAGATTTTATCGTTATAGTTGTCGTTATAATAAAGTCGTTGAAATTCAAAAATGACTTGGAACAGATATTTCAAAATAATTTTCTTGTTTCCTATAATCCGATTCTACTTCGAAAACAGAGCCCCTATCAGGTATATTGGATCATCATCACAATATTCTTTCATTTAGAATTCCTGCCTTTTCAGAATTTCACGGAAAAAATTAACTCTTTTGTTTCACAATGTCGTCATATATACACACACCAGAATTCAATCACTAAAAAATGAACTCCGAAAAAATTACTGTATTTTGAGTCAACCCGTCTAGAAAACTCCATAAATCATGTGAAACAGTATTCAAATCGCAATATTACGCGCTTTAATTATTTATACAATTCATTATTATTCATTTATCTACAGCGAATGATTTTCCCGAACAAAACAAAACATATTGGTCTTTGTATACGAATGGACTGTTTCAAAATCACAACGCTGTAGTAATTATCTAATATTCACAGATTTTTGAATAGGTATATTGGGTGAGTCAGCATTTACAATACCAATTCGATGAATGAGATAACGCAATGGACCTTGAAAGGTTCTGTAGAACGGTGTCAGTAGTGTTCAGCTGAATAAAATTACACGACATTCATACATATTTTTTGTTGTATTCTACTCAAAATTTTGTTTCGATTTTGGAGTGAATACATAAACTGAAAACATAAATTGATGTTCTTTTTGAATCGCGTCGGAAAAAATATTTCGAACCAAATTCTGGCTGATCACGTTTTCACAGCCCTTTGAAAATTGTTGTCAACGATATATCGTTTGAGTTTACTGAAAATAATTTGATTTGTCGCATAATTGCTTGCCTTCTCCCATGTTTTTCCGTAGTTAGAGTTTTTCTGATATAACAAAACCTTATATTACTTTTTGCCATACTACAGAAGCTTCCCTAGGAAAATTCTACATGAACTCTCATTCTATTGCAGTTTCTCATTCATCAAATGGCGTGCAAATGAAGCCTCACCATAAACATTTAGTTTATGAACCGTTTACGAGAAAATGTTTCTATCCGTGGAACTTATCAACGTCACTGATAAAATTGTTGTACAAACTAGATATTTTCATACAATTTGACTTCTCCACATAAGTACAGTCTAGAGCCTAGGATTGATTTACACATATTGTGGTGGGGATTTTGTTGCAAATATTTTGTTGAAATATTCACTCGAATTCGAAAAACTCAAATTTCTTTTCAGATAAACAGTATATTGAACACTCAGTTAATTATGAGTATGTATACAAATTGGAGAGTAGGTTAATGAACAAGCAAGATAAGCAAGAAAAAGAACAAATGACCATTCAACAGTATAGTATCACTTGTTAGTATATATATTTGTGAAATATTTAAAAATTCAGAAGTATTATTAATATGTGGTGTTTTCTATCGTCAAAAAGTTATAGAAATAACACTTCCACTCAAACTGTGAGAGTATATGTGATAAAACGGTTAGATATTCTCTTGTTTGGGAAATTTCCAGCTGAGTTCATCGCGAAATAAATGAGAAATGCTTGATAATATCAAGACCTCTACTCGTCGATCAGATTTATCTTCTAGCAACTTTTGCAATGGTTTAATTCACCACTGATTTTAGAATTTTTTCATACCGTTTTGTAAGTTAAATCATATTCGCGAGCTATTTGTCTGACTGGAGTTTTTGAATTCTCTTCGTAAGAAAGGATATTGGTATCATCGCTTACATTCTTCCGTATTCCTCAAGGAGTACCCCTGAAGTCTTACGGGTTTGTGTGTTCGGACGTGTATCTCAATCTTGTTTACATTGCTCTGGTTCAAAGGTAAACCTGGATTATGCGCTTGAAATAATTCTGAAACTTCTGATTGGCTGCACATTCGATCCCCGAATCAAATCGACATTGAAATTTTCAGGTTGTTGATTCATTTCATGTTGCTTGAACAATTGAATAAAATCAGTGTCATCACGCACTAATTGATTGGGTACGGGTAAATATGTCTGTGCAAAATTAAAATGATCGATATTTTTATGACGACTCATAGAGAAATATGATTTTATGATATCCTGCTATAAACATATTACGTCATTGAAAATAAACACAGTTTTGGGTTAAGCATATAAGTATAAACTATTTTTGCATTATTACCAAATGTATAGAAATATAGCTTCCTCATAGGTTCCAATTCGTTTCGTAGGTATTGATATTTAGCTTGAAATTGATTTACACAGTTTGGGATCTCGGTGTGGCTGGGTTTGATGGAATACGTTATGAAATTGCACCATTGTGATTTTACACGTACCTATTTTGCCATTATAATATACGATTTATGTCATTTCTTATCATAATAATAATAATAATAATAACAGAAAACATTCTGAGAGATTTCGGTTTCTGCATTGGCATTGACCATCTAGGAGACTTTTCATTTCGTATTTTCATAGAGAGCTAGAAGAATAATAAAGTTTGATAGTTGAAATAAGAGAAACTCCTATTCTTTTTGTGATAGGTTTTTCCATATAAGTATACTAGCGAAAAAATTATGACTAGTCTTGCAGTTGAACTATGGACTTCATTTCATTCTGTGCAAATATTTTTTAATCTTATAAACACCAGGGGAAATTTGGGTTTCCAATTCGGAACTGAATGAAGGAATGACTCTTTCGCAGATCATTCAAGGAAAATTCTTGCAACAAACCTCCACCACTAATTTTCCTAAACACCCCATTTACATCATCCTAGACACAACTCTCGGAATTAAAAAAAAGTTTGAGCAAACGTTATTGCATATCACCCGCGCACCGTAACTACGTCACACCCGCAACTCCTCCATTTTAATGTTGTGCTTGGAGTTCATTTGTGTGTTTTTTTTCGTAAGCGTACCGGTGTTTATCAACTGTATACTATGCGACGATAGCAGCGGCTGGTTTTCCGCTTGGTGTGACGCTAGCGCGTTCACGTTGGCCTTGGAAAGCTTCGGAGGGGGCGGAGGGCGCGGGAGTGTGGCGTTGTTCTGCGGCAAGTCCGCGAACTCGGGTGGCGGCAGCTGGTGGTGCGAGTGGTGATGGCCCAGGATGGTGGCCGGGTCACCTTTCACTCCAATGATGCTGCTCTCCAAGTCCCCGCAGATGTTGTTGGGCATTTGGCCGTTCTCGTTCCGCTTTTTCGATTGGCCGCCGCCGTTTTCGTTCATCCGGGTTTTGTCTCTCTGATAGTAGACTCCTGCGAAGATGAGAACGTTCAGGATTAGCAGGGAGCAGCCTATTGCTATGGTGACGCTCAGGGCGGTGGAGTACGCCGCGAAGCCGTCTTCTATGGGGTGGCTGGTGGTACTGATGCCTCCTGTGGAAACAAAAAGTGTCAATTATCTTGTAATCTGTACAGCGTGTATAATTTCCAGATCTTCATGAAATTTCCGAGTCAGTTGAAACTTGAATATATACGAAGATCAATCGAGGTTAAAAATCTCTATCAGACCAGTACAAGGTCACAGGAAATTTTGATATAGATACTAACTTTTTGCACTCACAACTCAACGATGATGGGTGAATTTATCATCAGTTCTTCCTCTATTTCAACTAACAGAAGCCATGAAGCAGTATGATACTGATACAGGCGCACCACAACACAGTGTTCTTGGACCACATGTGTTTTGAATGGGTATAAATAACCTATTCAAAAATATATTCAGCCAGCAGAAGTACGGATGTACCCAGATGATATGTGAATGACTTTATATGACAGACAATTCAACTCTCTTATGATACACACCCAACTCTTCCACCCTCTCCGTGGAGTCCAGAGAACTGATGGTTACCGAAGTGTTTGATCCCGGCTGCAGGTAGTCCACCGGTGACTCAGTCGTTGGCAGTTTTTTTGGATTCAACGTCGGTAGTTTGGGGGGCGGTGGCTCGTCATCTGGAAGCTCGTGGTGGGACATAGGAACATCATCGCCGCCGGGTTTGTGGAGGTCCGGGACGAGGTTGAGCCAGAACGAGAGTCTATGAGCTCGATAGTGGTTTTTCAGTTTGGGCTTCGTATCTAGAAATGATGGATGGATTTTTAGAATTGACATTTCAATGAAGCGTAGTTTGGCAACCGCGATCAAGACCCTTTGTAAATCATGAACTTCGTAAACCATGAATCACATATAGTGAAAATTGATATTAGGTGGACAAGAATGTTTTTCATAAATTTTCACTTTACCTATTGATTTTGGAGTGGAAATTCCCTCCATAAACATCAGTTTTACCTTCAGTACCATGTTTTAATGTATAATTATTAATTATAAAATGTCTCCACACTTAGTACTATTCAACCTTCGGTTGAAGATGGGTTTACCTTGACCCGAAAAATGTCTCGCTAGTTTAGGAAACTAAATTTTAAAGGATTAAACCTAATTGTGGAGATTACTTTGAGATTTGTTTCTTTTTTCTGGTTTAAAAAATGATCTACCCTGGACTATACTGCCCAACTTTGGAGAAAGGCAGTAACTACAAAAAAAAACGAAAATAATATTTTGGTGTATTTGTATTCTTTGTATGCTTTTGCACCTATTTCCGATGAAAAAGGGTAGCATTTTCGAATCAAAGTGCGCAAAAATTGCAATAAACACTTACTTTACTGCCTTCTAGAAAAATAAGCTCTTGAACCTTTCAAGGAAGCAGTAATTGTGTATAGTAAATTAATAGAGCAACATCTACATCCCTAACTGAGTTGCGTTCATAAGACTATCAACATACAGTTGCAAATCAAGAAAGCAGTTTCTGTAAATCTCAATATTAAAAACCGTAACTAGTAATAGTGAACTAATTTTGAATAAGCAGTATATTCAGTTTCGCAAAAAAGCAGTAAATGCCACTTACTGTTAATTTTCACTAAGCAATCAACAAAACATGAAACGACAAAAGGCAGTTTGCGTGTTTTTTTTTCTATCAACATGATACTCGTCTTCAATTTCATAGATAAATATATTTTAAAATATCACATCTTTATCAAGTGGCAGTGAAAATGAAATCGTGAGTTCGAAAACAGATTTTGTGGTATGGAAAAGGTTTGCCTGATTGTCACGAATTCACAATTTTATAGATACTGCCCTCTGCAGCTGTTTCTGAAGATTGAATTCCGTGTACGTACTTGATTTGATTTTTTTAACTGGCATATATGATTAATAAATGGAATCACATTCGTCACCGAGAAACCCTGTATTTTGGACAATGTTCAATATCGTCACCGCTAACAACCACCTCATCACCTCTGGCCTAATAATTAAATGAAAGGCGCATAAATCGTTTATGAGCACTTACTCAGACCATTCGTCTACACTCCCATTTCGACATCTCACTAGTAATCACTATAAAGGTTTATTCGGTCTCTGAAATGAGGGTAGATAGTGGAGTCAAAGCCGTAGAAACCGACAGATAGAATTGTTTGAGCCGGATCGCGATCTTCTGATGAATTAATAGTAGATTCGCATAGGATTACACCTGTGTCCCGGGTTTAACGTGACACAGCCATTCCGTGCCGGTCCCAGGTCGAAGATAATAACTTCGGAAAGAAAACTTTTGTCGAGATTTTATTACCACTGATTTAATAATGAATAAAGTTCCGACAGAACTACCGCAGAACAGCAAGCTGGTTGATAGTCGCCTTATTACTACATTGGGGTTTCATACTTTGAACTCGGCATGTAATGGGGATTGTTATTCTCTGAAATAAATGAATCACAGTGTGTGTGAATATTCCAAAAATTTAATAAGATCTGTAGAATATAATTAATGAACATTGGAGGGACATGTGCGATGTGGGTTATACCAAGTGGGATTGATCCCCACACCACAAAAAAAAATCACGCTTCCATAACCAGATCATAAGAGGAAAGTAATATCAATGTCTCATTGATCAGATGGATAGATGGATACAAGCAATGTTGAAAAACCTAATCATTGTAGCGACCCTGGGGAAGAGACAGTCAGGATGACGGCGGACAAAGATTGCCTTCAAAGAGAAGTTGTCGCAGAGTCTTCGGTAAGACATGGGGTCTGACTACTCCTCACTAGTATGGTGGCCAAAAATGAAACAAATCACAGCACAAGTCCAGCTGCAGAAAGTGCAGCGGATAGCTTGACTGGAAGCCACAGGAGCAATATTGACATGCCCTACTTCAGCTCTATAGGCAATAGCCAAGCTGCATTGAAAGCTCCGAAGTCACACACCTGTGAGTCTAAGCTGACTTGAGACTGTAAACAAACCCTGAGACAACTGGCAGCAAACAATTAGGAAAATCTGATGTGGGTGCCAGGTCACAGGGGTATCAAGGGATTGAAGTGTGACATGCGAAAAAGCTAGTGAGCCTATCGCCATAGAAAGCTAAACATCTTCTCAGGTTGGACAAAAATGGATTGAGATTGGTTACGAGACTGCTCACTGGGCACTGCCCTCTGGAAAATCACCTCGAAAAGATGGGCAAGTCAGGAAGTGAGAGTTGCCGCTACTGCGAGAACTTTGCGGAAACTGCAGAAAATCTGCTTTGCGAATGCCTAGCGCTCTTCTGCGAGGGGCTTAAATTTCTGGAAGGGGCATTCTTGATGCCCTCCGACAACTTAGTCCTCAAGACACTGATAAACTCCTCACGAAGTCTCAGAATCCCGGGTCTTGAATAGATGAAGGGTCACAAAATAAATTACAGATCGAGGTGCTTGTGAGGCTACACAGCCTGCACGACCCCCTCACAATCTACAATCTTCGAAAGAAAATCACCCAATGAATGATGCTTAGCAAACAGCAGATGAAATCTTAGTACAAATGCCCTTCCCCACTTAATAATCAGTTGTTTCCTTTGACAATGAAATTGACGTATTAGGCGAAGTTTTCCGTGCTGGAAAAGACATATCAAGGGTGGGTAGTTCTCAGATAGTTTTCAGTGTCTTTCAAAAGTATCATAACGGTCTCATATTTCAGAAACGGCCATGAGAAAATTTACGAAAATTTCGACAGGGTGGTTTTTGATGCCAAATCAACAGTTTTCCAGATATTGAGTAACTCAATTTTTTCAATCGGAAAACCGTATCTATTTTCATTGCAATCAGTTCAGTGCCCCGTCTTCACTTATGTCTCCAAATATCAGATTCTAAATTACTTATTGAGGTTTTTGAAATATGACAACATGGCATTTCCGGTCAAAAGTCTGGGAACGGTCCATATTTCAAATGCTGATTTAAAATCTGATACTTGGAGTCATAAGTGATGAGGCATCACTGAATTGATTGCAATGAAAATAAATATAGCGTTCCATTCGAAAAAATTGAGTTACCCTCAATATCTGAAAACTGTTGATTTGGCAACATTGCCGATAACATCATTGAATCAGGTATCATCAAAAACCACCCTGTCGAAATTTACATAAATTTCCTCATGACCGTTTCTGAAATATGAGACCGTTTCAATACTTTTGAAAGACTGTATATTTAACGACCTCCTGTCCAGCATCGCCATATACGTCACCCTGTATATAGTTTCCAGACTGACTAGAACTCGGAGCCACTTTGATATCCATCAGTACACCGTCTACACGTCGCGGAATATGAACTCTTTCGGCAATGAAATTAACTAATTTAAACTTTCCTGCATAAAGTTCCGATTTGTGCTCGGCGTACAGTGAATAAAATTGATTGAATGGTGATTTACATTTATATTTTCCGATCATTATGCAGGAATAATGGAAAATCGGCGGATATATGCAACGTTCACGTGAAACTGAAATATCGTAAATTTGCTGTGAATTACCCATCCCATTTTTGTTGCGCTCTGTGTTTTAGAGGGCTGTCAAAAGGAATTTGGTAATGGTCTTTTTGTAAATTGTATCGATTCACGCCGCCACTGTAGTATGGCGGATAACAGTAATGTTATCTGTTTTATTCGATTTGTGAATTGGTACGAAAGTTCCGAAACATGCATATATGCACGAATTGAATGAGTTTTATAATTACCTCACGGAAAAACTTTTATCCAATTCTCACATGAAAACAAAATACGAAACGTGGATTCAGTAGGTTTCGAACCAGGAACCTCTCGATTTTACATTTTTACTTCAGGTTTCCATGATTTTTGTCAAAATTGCAGCGAACTCATTTCTTGACGTTTATATTGAAACTGTACAGTTGACTTTCACAAATATTTGGTTTACGAAACAACAACAATTGTTTTGCCACACAAGGGCTTCTTCAAGTTGAATAATGCAATGTTATCTTTAGATAAGGGGGGGACCTGACCCAAACCAATCGGCGGCTAACAATTATTTTTGGAACTTGATGGAATCATATATAGCAAATCAGAAAATTATAGTGGGTTACAACGATGTGAGATCCAATGCATGTATCATGCAATTGGGTGTCTCCCAAGGATCAGTTCTCGGCCCCCTTCTTTTAAACGGATGCACATGTAACAATATATGCTCACGATACGACGATTACAATTTCAGGAAACAGCGTAGAGCGGCCATCGATATCGAGTCATACTCAATATCTCAGGAGAAACCTAACCATCAATCAACCCAAGCAATCGACTAAACCGTTTCATGAGCTTAGCGAAGAAGTGAAGGTTTTAGGTCTAAGATTCTTGGATTTAGTGATAACATTGTTGGACAAACTTTTTTGGCATTCTAGTCGTGAGAAAAGCCCAGAAGTTCGTGAAGGCCGTCAAATACATCCCGCTACTGAGAACTTTGGCAAATAGCAAGTTGTCCAACTAAACATAAAGAACAAATATACAAATATTGTACTTTTTACTTATTTTTGTGCTAAACCTTGTACCTGAGTATATGTAAATCATATATTTTTGAAATCAGCATGAAATTTTGCTCATAAAGTGCGGATTTCAAGGGAATCTGATGATTTTGTCTTTTTCACGATTTTAAGGGGTCTACCCCTTGGGACTTTCTTCCTTTTTTCGAGTGATTACTTTTTTCACTTATCGAATTGAAATTCATAGAGTATACTAATTCTATCATTCTAAATCGATTGGCTTTCGCAGAATTCGTCCATATTCAACCGTTTGCGAGTTAAAAAGTTTATCTGGTGTTGAAAGGGATATTTCCAGCCAATTTTTGATAATTAGGATTCAGCTTGTTGAGATATCTACATTCGAGGGGACCTGACGATTTTTTGAAAAATGAAAAATGAAATTTTTCGAAGCCTCAATTCCTATTAATATCTAATATTGCATTACTTGATTTTACTCGTCTGTGAATCTTTCATCAGCTCGTATTATTCAATGAGAACGCCATTTTATTTAGAAAATGTTGGTTTCGTGAATAAAAATCTGAAATTTTGTCAGTTCATCATCAAAATTTATTCTCGTTGTATGATTTGAAATCAGCTCGTCAAGAAACATTTAAGAGACGTTTGCGATTTTTTGTGAAATGAAAATTTTAAACTTTTGAAACTTAAATCACGGAAGAGAATTTTTGACGTTCCATTCCTTTTTTTGAGCTAAACTTTGTATATGAGCATGTACAAATCATACATTTTTGAAATCAGCATGGAATTTTGCGTATGTAGTGCAAATTTCAAGTAAATCCTGATTATTTTGTATTATTCCTTGAAACCTTTTTTATTTTATTTTCTGCTGCTCGACTTGAGATTCACAGAGTATTCCAGTCCAATCTATCTGAATCGATTGACGTTCGCAGAATGGCTCTATCATTAACCGTTTGCGAGTTGTAAAGTTCATCTGGAGTTGAAAGGGTTATTTCACTCCATTTTTTTCTTAAATTCGGATGCAGCTCGTTGAAATACATTTATGGGGGTCCCAAAAACAAATTATTTTTCGAAAATTAAGTTCTCTTCAATATCACATATTGTATAACTTGACTTTAATCGTCTGTGAAACTCTTAAAATGCTGAAAACTATTATATCCGACAATAGAATTTCTCCATATTCTATGCCGAGTTCTATAACATTCTCTGCGATAATTTTTTTGCTTGTCTTTCATCATATCTTGACTACGTCGAAGAAAGTGGCTAAATATATCCACTTCAGTGTATATTTTCCTTCACCCTCTCAACTTTATTCCTAAAAGCTGGCCAAGAGGAATTGGGAAAACATCCTCGAATGTTTTGTTAAATAGGTTAAGAGGATATTCTAGCCTACTTGGGATTCCTGCGGGTTTTCCACTTGCGTTGGATGGGAAATAGTATATATTTAATTCAGGATGATTTGGAAACCGGAATCACTCTAACGGGAATAATCAACTAATGGCGGTTATTGAGTTGGTGTGTGGGGATTTTCTGGAAAGCACCCCAAAACGATGATATATTTTATTCGAGTACCTACTGCATTTGGGATTTATATTATTGAAACAAGTAGATTTTGAATAAATATTTACAGAGAGAACTTTACAGATTTCCACTTTGGATCTCTCACCCCTTGAATTATTATTTCTGTAGATGAACTGGAAAACATTTTCCTAAAATTTATAAATGGGTATAACCTTTCCTGCCTTGTTATGGGTCTTCATTTCTAAGATGGTACCCAACTGCCATTTTCAAAAAAGAATTGGAGTATTTACCAGATCTTGTTACTATTCGATAGGATTCTGATATATGATAGTTCTAACATGTAGCATTATTTTGCTTGGGATGATTATTTCTTTCTGAGAATCATACCGTAGGTTGGAATATTGAAAGAGGTATTGAATGATGCCAGTTGAAAAGTCACGTATATTTGATTCTGCTGAAAAATTTGACAAATTTTCCACTTCCAGTATTTATTAGTATTGATTTAGGATCACATCCATTGCGTTTCTGAAAACGCATTATTCAAAATGTGAATACTACAATAAACCACCAGTTTCAAACGCATACCGAAGTTGAAGCACTCTTGATCAGTTTATAATACCTTTATGAAAAAGGTGCGATGAAAAGCACGATATTAAAGTTTTTCCTGACACAATAACACTCACTAAACTGGAGCACCAGTTTCATTTTAATACCAGAGAGATTTACGTCGGACATAAAAGAAGCTTTCTTTTACACTTAATATGTTCGTGAAGAATATGTGGGGTGGACGTTATTGTTTGAAATTGTAGTATAGCAGTTGAAATGATACAGTGTTTCAAAATACAGGCCCCACAAAGAAGTGCATACTTAATTAGTAAAATATTAAAGCGGTCTGAGGAGGATATGCTGCAAAGATATATAGGTGGACTGTTCTTTCTGCCAAGTAGAGTACACACGGCGAGTTGCATTTTCTAAAAACAATTAATTGTTGGAAAAATACTACTTCGTTTTAATAGAAAGGGATACCATTCAACTTTGTGCGTCTTGTTCGTAATTTATTGACATATTTTTTCCTGACAGGTTCTGATGGATGGCAGAATGAGCGCAATCGAAAAACAAAATTGTGCAACAAATTGTTTTAGGAAAACAATGTGAATTTTTTAACGAATTTGTTCCATACTTTTGCTGGACACTGTATAATGAAACATACACTCATGCAATCACTATTATTCCAATTAAGACATTTGCAAATATTCTGCTAAACTATATATTCCCAGTGGATGGCCTATTTCGATTATCTTTATTGAATAAAAGAGGTATCTGAAATATTTCAAATGGCTCTACCCTCACTGTCACATTCTGTCCCTAGTGATTTTCAATTTCTCGTACATTTCACTGAACTTTTCTACCGAATGCCACCTTTGCAATCTTTTTCAGCTTTGGATTAATTCTCTGCCCTACAGATAAATTTAGCTGCGTGATTTCTACAGCAAAAGGCTACTGAGTGCATTGTTATCTTCTATGGAATACTTTCTGCTTCGGCATATCTTTTATTTGGTTTCATTTTGTTAGTTGACACTCTCCAGCAGAGTTTATTCATGAGTTAGTTTCAACAATACAGTATCTCTTACTCTATGATGTCTTCGTTCCAACAACACTATTATAAATATTGTCCGCAATGCAATTACGAACGCACCAAGCGAATTCTAGTGAAATTTTATCACTATCACTAAATTCTGATTTTTATTTCAAAATGAAAAACGAGTAGTAGTAGTTTTGCTATTTTTGGTAGTGATTGTTTGAAAACTTTCAACGCAGTGTTGCCAGCAGTATGAAAATGAAAGTACTGAAGTGTTATGAAATTTGGTACTGGTTGGGGGGAAAAGTACAGATGCAAAATTATAAGTAATTATTCCTTGATTTAACCACACTAACCGGGTTACCCATATTATGACGTCACCGTATACGGTTTGAGAAATTTGACAGATGTCACGTTTGCTTTTATTTTATTGTTGGAATTGGGACGGTGGGGTGTTGTGTTTTGTGATGAGCATTTTGAAATTTGTTTTTCACTTGTCAGTTGTTAGTATCATCCACAGTATAGTATTAAGTCTCGCTCATACACATATACACATTCACCACAGAAAATGTGAAAAATAGACATAGCGCGTTTATCTCAAAACTCAAAATTCAGAATTATTTTATTCTGTGACGTCAATGTCAAATATCACGCAATGTTGCCAAATAATTTTTTCAGTTTGCGAATGACAATGAAGAGTATATAAAGCAGTTTGTAGATGCCGCCACCGATTATTAACACAGTAAACATTAAAGGCAAGCTGAGAATAATTTTTACAGCAGCAAATGCTTTCTGCATCAAATGAAAGCATTTGCGGCTGTCTCCTAGATTCTAGGGAGAACACTGCACAGACATCTGTCAGATTCAATTCAACGTCCGTCGTGGTATTAGCCAGGGGAGTAGTTGTTTTCTATCAGATATCTGCCTAAATTGAGGAGGGAATAAAGGGTTTTTCACTGAATTTCCTAAATTCTCTTGGACCAATAATCTACAAAGGAATTCCCAGTGAAATTAGATTGACAACCAACCCAAGCTTAAAAAAAAAACATGACTTCTCCAAATATCCATGAAATGAATTCTGCAGATATTTCAAAGAGAAGTTTAACAGAATCTCTTGAAACAACTCATGTGATAAGAAGGAGTTCAACATCCGCATAATAAAGACAAATTAGCCTTATGATAGAAGAAATCAGAACTAGTGGATGAATTGAGGATCATACACGGTATATACACCAAAATTATCACAAAACAACGATTCCATTTGATTTCAGAAGTAATGAATGGAACCACTTTGACTCTGGACTGTAATAGACCAACTGAGGCAGACTTAACAACAGAAAATATCTCGCGTGCAATTTGTTCAGCTGGGGTTTTTCCAAAACTTGTCATTCATAGGATTGCAAGAGGTTAGATTGCATTCAACAAAGACAAATTCTTGTTTATTATATTCTTCTTTAATATTGATGATTACTAAAACTATAAAAAATACTAAAGAATCTTTTTTGGATTGTGGTCTTCCACAGGCTTGATGAATAATTTGCTGTGGGAGGAAAACAGGCAGATCTGTTGAGACAAAAATTCCATCTCTGTTCCACTTCCTCACACAACAATTATAATTGAATAATAACTTCGCCGCCATGTTAATTCCAACACCGCCGACAAATCCCGACCATTTCGCTTGCGAAGCTGCCTCGTCCGACCAAAGCTTTTTGTTCACGTATTTTATGAAAGAGGATTGATGAAAGGCCCCGAGATGCTTACTCTTCTGGATGAATACAAGTTGTAATTCAGAGCCATACACTAATGAAAAGATAAATAGTCCCGCTAAACATACTGTCAAGATGTCACTAGCGAAAACGCTTTCGGGTAGAATAGATAATCCTGAAAAGCTCCTCAATTTCCCTAATTTGTACACAGTTTATCAGATCCGACTTTTTACTGGTTTGTGTCAGCCGTGGCAAAGTTAATGGCGATATATAAATTGAGTTCGTGTCGGGCTTCGGGTATATTTCATGTCACGTCAGGTTATGTTTTGTTTATTTTTCGGATTATCCGCTTGTTTGTAGTTTTTCCGAAAGTTTTCGAGTTTCGTATCTTTATCAATTTTCATTAAGGAGACCAAGAGAGTTAGAGAAAAGTTCATCCCTCACAAAACTTCATTTCATATATTTTTCGTCGACAAATTTTTGTACTACCGTTGCAACTGTAAAACAATGGATCGTATTCGTAAACCTTCAGCAAGTACTTTTCCTTAGATTCATTGAAACAGACCTATTCATTTCGTTTATATGTGGGAGAGACCAACCTCTAGTATAAACATTCGATAACTTTTATGAATTCCACCAAATATTTCAGTTGTAACAAACTGATAGGTTACTGGAACATTACACCTTTCGAGGTGATCTGTCGTTAGAATATTGTTTCTGACACAGAATCATTTAGGAATATATACTGCTCATCAATAATTTGTTGTGATATCATATAAACCACGGTAAAATAATTCGAGGTTTTGGGATATACTGAATATGAACAGTCGAACGCTAGTCTTATCCAGGAGGAAAATATCTGCAAAAACAGTAACTGAATCATTAGATCCCCTGCAAATGCTTCATGGACAATTCGGCGATTTCTCGAAATTGAATCATTTCTCTTTGAAACAACCTCTACACTTCCAATCGAACCAATCTATAGTTTTTTATTTGGAAATAAAAGTCCCAATTCCGTGAGCTAATTCGGCTGATTCATCGTATCTTTAACTATAGTAATTCACGGGACTAATTCCAATTTCCTCCCAAACCACGGAATTGTTTGTCATTGGTGTGGCTTGCTTACATTTTCCAAGGGGTTTTGTTAAAGCATAAATAAGCTGATCCAAATACAATATTGAAGGTTCTGCTTTGGTACCAAAAAGTGAAGTTGAGACAGTTGTGAAACACCATTCAAAACCTTAAATACTACAGAATTGAGTAGGTGAATGTGTTCTGCCAGTATACAGAATAAAAAACTAGATAATCTTTAATCATATATTATATGGTATCTGTGTTACCGACTGTAATGTGGTTATATATGTTTCAACCCACCAATAACATGGTTGCTTTCGGATCCTAAGCTTGTATAGAATAAGTGTTAACAAATCAGGAGAAGTTATTCAAGTTTCAAACCACTAGAAAAGGGTCAGCGTCAGCTGTAACCTTGACGCTGTCACAACGTGAGAGTTGAGGATGAAATCTGTTTTACCAACTATACAAACGAGAACGGCAAAAATGTCTGCTATCAGTTGATACTTGGCGTTGTTGTGAGCCCAGAACCCCATTAATCGAGACGTATCACGTGGAGTACCTCGTGATTTATATTTATACATAGACTAAGTAGATAATTCCTTGTATGCCCTTCAGGACAGTGTCCATATTCTTCTAGAATGTCGCTGGGGCGTTCCTCAACCCAAAAGGCATTCTCAGGTAGTCTATCGTAGTCTATCTCTACTATTTCTATATGTTGAAATGCGCTTGCCAAATCGAGGGTGGCCGAATATTGACATCTAAATAATAGTAATTGAGTCAATTATATTTCTCGTTCACTCAAAAGGGTTTTAAAATAGTGACAAAGATGGATAGTATCATCTGACCTCAATAAATAGACAGCCTTTGGTGGGTATTGCCGATGAAGTCCCAGAACATGAGTAAAAATAAACATATTCTAGAAGATCTGTAGAAGAATATCAAGAACCCATTTGGATTAAATCTTTCTTGAATGTTCATCAAGGAAATTTATCATTCTGGAGCCCCCATGTTTGTTAGTTATCATCAACTGACTGACGGTTGGCGAAACTTTGTGAGAGATTGTCCAAAATTACACAAAAAACTTACCTATGAGTTTTGATCAATAAAATCAACAAACTTTAACTTTATATAACAGAACTCTAATGAAATATTTGATGTGATGTTATTTGGAGAGTTCATTGATTTTTCCTACTCCCAAAGAGAATTGGAAGCATTGGATTCGAAACTCCTGAAATATTGAAGAAAACTTTCTCTGCGAGCGCAAATGGAATCAATAAATCATGCATGGGAACCTCATAATAGCCCTTTAACCCATCGCTTATCGTCTTATCTCCATCATATTCTCTTCGATAAATGATTTATGTGCTGCTATTTTTTACACAGGGCTTATTCTGGATTTCTGCCCGTTGAGTTTTGAATTATTCAGGAAAGGTGCGGGAATAGGAATACACGAAGGAAACCTCTATGTGAGACATTTTTATTCGAAGGGTCTTATAGATTTATTGGAAATATTTTCATTGTAGTCGCTTTTCGCTATGCCGCTTCGTACACTTTTTTGTGTGGATGGATGGAAGAATTCGAGTTGGATCATTTTGTATACAGAATGTTCCATGAAGAATGAACATTTGTCCACTATTGAAGGAGTCTTCCTTAATTTTGGTTTCCGAAGAATGATGATGATATTTATCTTGCTTCAATACTCTTCAAATAACGAGAATGATACTTATTCAAGAAAAAGAAATCTGAAAATATATTGAATGAACTAGCTATTGATACCTATAGAAATTGCAGTGGCTTGTTGTTATTGAGAAAATGTGTTCCTCAAAGTTTTTTGAATATCCTCAACTGTTCGAAGAACAAATCTATATTGCATTTATTCATTATAATTATTAGTACTCTTGTATTGAAATATCTCTAGCGCATTCACGTGGCAAACTTATATTAATTTTTCAATGTAGTTGAATCAGGGTTGCTGAAAAGTCTGGCGTGTTGCCTTGCTGCAAATGAACCCAATATAATTTATTTCATTACAATAAATGCTTGAAGTGTTCACCATGCAATTCTTGGTTTTAATCAAATCTATTCGAAAGTCACATTGAGACAGAAAAGGTGATCTTGCAGGCCATTAATCCACATCTCTTCGACCAATCCATTTCTGGTGGAAAATAGTATGCAAGTAAATGGTTTCTTTCAATGTAAATTTTACTTTGGGAAATTGCAAGATACTTTGCATCGCCACCTTTCATGAAAATGCACCAATGTTTTTTCTTTTGACAGTACCGTTCAACCAAAATGTAGCCTTATCAAAATTTTTTTCTATTTTTTTCCAGAATTCTAAAATAAAATTTATCTAAAATAGTTTCAGAATGTTGTGGTAGGTACATAAACAATATTTTTTAGAATGGGAAAAATGATCTCTTCTATAATGTATCACTCGATCTATGCTTCAAGGTGACGGTGGTGTGCTAAAGGCTGATGTCATATACAAATAATTGTTCTTGAAAATATCCAGAGGACATCCTATTTATCACCCTACATTTTCATAGTGATAGGTTCAGTGCATTTGAATGAAATATTAATGAAATATTTCATGAAGAGGGGATGATTCTTCTTGACGGAAGACCATTAACTCCTATCCAATAGGTATTGTCGTCGGCACTAATTTGCAATGCTCTTTAGATATAGAAAATGAAATTATTTTTCGATTTAATTGGGAAAACACCTTCGTACCGGTTTCATGGTCCATGCCAATCATCAGAGAAGGCTAGTTCAACCCAATTGAATCGATTTAATATATAAAAAGCATTGTAAAGTGGTTCTTGTAGAAAACTTTGCCAAGTAATAAACAGATTTAATTCAACGGTCGTAGGGAGCAGTAGCTGTTTTCTGTTGGATACTCGTCGACGACAATATCTATTGTATAGGTTTTTACAGAAGATTGGCGGACTATTTAGCATTTACTAGTCAATCAATTCGAATATTTCTCCAACTCAATTGTGTAGATTCAAAACTGAATAATAACGTTATCAGTAATATCAACCGTTCATATCTGATTGACTCAAAGTGACTTGAAATCGTACTCGGATATTCCTTCAGTCCATGAAACCTATCACCCCAGAAAGCCAGTCACCGATGAACCACTCTGCAAGTTTCCAATTTGCATCGCTAACTGATAATTCTACAAGTAGATGCACTTTCTTACAATTGCCACTCAATACCGCTCGAAAACATCAGTTCTGGTAATCCATTGGCGTGCGCGTTATTGAACTCCGTGACAATACTGATACACCATGTAAGGAAAACATTTGATAGGAAATCATTATTACTCTGGCCTACATTAGTCTACATCTAACATATATCCAAATAATGAAATATGGTGGATTACGTAATCCAATCTTCCTCAATAAAACCTATACAACAGGTAAAGTCGTCGGCAAGTATTCAACAAAAAACAACTACTGCCCCCTACGACCATTGAATTATATTTGTTTAATACTTGGCAAAGTTTTCTACTAGAACCACTTTGCAATGCATTTCAAATATCAAAGCTGAAATTATTTTTCTTTTTGAATACTTGCCGAGGACTTTACCTATTGTATAGGTTTTATTGCGGAAGATTGGATTACGTAATCCACCATATTTCATTATTAGTTTTATGGTCTTCCGTCAAGTGGTGTCGCCCCTCTTTCATGATGTTTCTGGCTTCATATTGAAGTCGACACGTAGTCGGAGTGCATTTTAAACTGGAACCCAGAGATGGCGCTGAATTCATACCTCAGTGTTTGTCTCAGGGATTTCCAATTAGGATGAAAGGATTTTTCGATTCAATTGGGTCGAACTAGCCTTCGCTGATGATTGGCAATGACCATGAAACCGGTACGGAGGTGTTCCCCCAATTAAATCGAAAAATAATTTCAGCTTTGATATTTGAAATGCATTGCAAAGTGGTTCTAGTAGAAAACTTTGCCAAGTATTAAACAAATATAATTCAATGGTCGTAGGGGGCAGTAGTTGTTTTTTGTTGAATACTTGCCGACGACTTCACCTATTGTATAGGTTTTATTGCGGAAGATTGGATTACGTAATCCACCATATTTCATTATTAGTTTTATGGTCTTCCGTCAAGTGGTGTTGCCCCTCTTTCATGATGTTTCTGGCTTCATATTGAAGTCGACACGTAGTCGGAGTGCATTTTAAACTGGAACCCAGAGATGGCGCTGAATTCATACCTCAGTGTTTGTCTCAGGGATTTCCAATTAGAATGAAAGGATTTTTCGATTCAATTGGGTCGAACTAGCCTTCGCTGATGATTGGCAATGACCATGAAACCGGTACGGAGGTGTTCCCCCAATTAAATCGAAAAATAATTTCAGCTTTGATATTTGAAATGCATTGCAAAGTGGTTCTAGTAGAAAACTTTGCCAAGTATTGAACAAATATAATTCAATGGTCGTAGGGGGCAGTAGTTGTTTTTTGTTGAATACTTGCCGACGACTTTACCTATTGTATAGGTTTTATTGCGGAAGATTGGATTACCATATTTCATTATTAGTTTTATGGTCTTCCGTCAAGTGGTGTCGCCCCTCTTTCATAACATATATCCATTGAGTATGGTCAAAAACTAAGCAGGCTGGGGTAATTGAAGGCTGATCTGTTATGTATAGACCACCAACAAGGGGGCCATAATCTACTTTACGAGAAATAGGCCCGAAATTTTCTTCCTTCGTGTTTATTTTCATGAGCACGATTCCGAAACAATTGAGACTCAGTCAATGATAGAAGCAGCTCATGGTAACAGAACAGTGGAAAAAAATCGGACCTCTGAAGTTTCTCTACTCAGTAGAACTGCAATTTCCGTCCTAGTCACCCTCATCTACGCTTATGCGATTTGCCTTCCTATGCGCATATGAATCAGTTCCAATTCGGTGTGTTTTGTTTAATCTCATCCCTAAGTCTGGCGTATTCGTCTACTTCGTCTTCTGTCTTCTGAATCCTGGTCGACACAAAACGGTGGCGTCAGTGTTGGTTGGAAGTTATTGCGTTTGCAAACGTTTTTATAATTATATTGATTCTTCATTCACCAAGAACACTCATAAGTAGGTAGTCGGTACACATTTAAACATTCATGTCTACCTGAAAATTACCGTATACTGTTACATATAATATTGCAGATGACAGAGAAAACAAAAATATTATTGAAATCTCTAAAAAGTATGAAACAGTGTCGCTATCCGCGGTTGTTTGTCTGTTTCTTCGTTCTCTTCTTCTAAACCACGATATATTTTGATTTTCACTATCATTTGGGGATTTTTTCATGGAAAGTTAGTATAAACAATATATTCTGATTTCTGGCAGTAGAGAAGATTTAGTATTTTATTACCAGACCTAAAAAAATTGATTTTTGCTGGAAACATTTACAGATATACCTCGAAATGTACTGAATGATTGTAGCTCTTAAAAAAACATAGAGAAAGACCGTGATGGCATATGTCTGTCTTCTAAACTCAACTCACAGTTACCATCAAATCCATTTAATTTATCTGATTAGTGTGTATTACAGGACTACGGAACCAAATCTTTACCGTAAGTACACTACTAAGATTGGGTAAATGATAATAAGAGTAATAATAAATTCAGAGCAGGGGACCCAACTATCATCCAAGACCTTGGTGTGTTCCGACACCACTCTCCTGAGCAGCAGGTGCAAAACTAGACCAGCAGCCAAGACGCACCCTGGAGGCAATGTTCAAATCAAATCAAATCACTTTATCGATCCTGTGGAACATGAGTTATAGGATAAGTCTGATAAATTTCCCTCTGAAGTAGGCCGTGGGTATACTAGGCTAACGCCCCCGGTCCAGATTCACGAGGAAAAGGCCCCCACAGCCGAACTCCTTGAAATAGTTGTCATAGGCAAGGCGGTGGAGCCCAAAACGATGGATTGTCATCCTATGACGACCGCGATGAAAAAGGACGGTCTTCTGCATTGCTATGAGAGCAGTGAGCCCGCCCGAAGAGGATACATGGCGAGAATGCTTGCTTCGTGGTGTGAAATACCCAGAGCATGCTGCCTTTTCCGTTCAAAATCCAAGGGATTATGTATCTCATCTTCGGGTTTGGGGCTATGTCAGAGCCCCTCCTCAGCTGGTTAACGAAGTGGCAGATTTGCCACGTGTCAGTGTGGCTGTAGAGAAGTCTCGCATCATACCCCCAATGGAAGTCATCAGAGCCCGCAGGCGCTTCATAACACCAAGCCTCTGAAGTCCCAACAACTGGCACGGGTGGATGAAGAAATTCACGTCAGAAGAGGCTGATATCTGGCAGGTCAACTCTGCCGTGTATGACGCCGCTCAGTCCGTGCTGAGATCAAGTGGGCGAGACAAAACGCGTCTCGTATCCAGTGTGTGGCGGACTACGTGACAACCAATAGGCCTTTCAGGCCCACAGTGCGGCTAATTGTCGCAAATTTAAGACGAGCTCACCACACCCTAAATCAACAGCACTTCCTTGATGGGATACGAATGCTGGTGGCTGCAAAAAAGTCAGTAGTGAGGCGGGCGAGAAGCATAGTGGAAAACATGAAGTTCCGCGATGAATCTTCTCGCCTATTTCAAGAACCTTCACGTGTTTTGGATAACCCGCCGGCGGTTGATCGGGTGGAAACCTTCTGGAAGGCAACCACTCAACATATATACTCTAGCCCTACTGCAGTTCGAGCTTTTTGCAAGAGATTTGCTGAAGCTAGAAAAAGTGAATCAGTCAAAAACCAGATAGTCATCAACATTGTTGAAAACTTTTTTCCTCAGGCTTTTGATTATGCGGTACTAAAGCTTCTGGATAAAAGTCTGTTATTTGGAATAAGTGTTCCCGAATGGGATTTGGAGAAAGTGGTGGTGTTGGTATTGAAAGTGCCATTCAGAACTTGACAGAAGGGCAAGAAGCATGCAGAAATGAAATTGCGAAAATTATTTGTAAAGTAAAAAATGTTAGCAGGTCGAACAAAGAAAAGAGAATAATCGGAAGATTGAAGGAAAAGACGTATCTAAAAGCAGACAAAGGCAATAAAGTGGTGGTTCGTGATGAATCCGATTGCGAAGAAAAGGTAGAAAACTTCTTTGAAACTGTTCCATAAAAATCTTTGACCAGAAATCCACTGCCTAAGAGGGTCTCAGATGTGAAAGCCACCCTAAATTAATGAAAGATTTTGGTCAAATCAAAGTTGAAGAGAACACTCCAACTCTTGAACCGAATGTATTAAAATTATATTTTCTTTCCAAGATTCATAAACCTGGAGAATCGGTACTACCAATCCTCTCTTCGATAGGCTCCCATATATAAAATAGCAAAGTGACTCACAAACGAGTTTGAGAATCTTCCAGTGCCACAACCACTGAGCGTAACAAAATCATTAGTATGTATCGACCAGGATCTCAAAATGTAAAGGAGAAATCTTGATCTCGTTTGACGTTTCTTTCTATATATATATATATATTTTTGTTTGATGAGGAGACCCTGACTCCAAACCAAGAACTCTGAAAATTTCCCACACCAATAAGAAGACTACTAAATTGAAAAGAACCTTTATTTTAGTTAAAACAATTTCCTACTGAGGAAATTACTTTACAAATATCAATCTTCAGAGAAAACAAATCGATAAAACTAATAAACTCCCGGAGTCGACTTGATTTTTTTTTGTTTCACTCAAGAATATTATGCTCGAAAGAATTTCGAAGTCAAATTACGATTAATCCAAAGTTTGATTAATTAAAAAAGTTATTTATTCAGGAACTTCAATTACGAGATTACGAGAGTTTTCGGGCGATATTTCTTATCAAAGAATCTATAATCTATTTATTCAAAACAGCGATGAATGTAGCTGACAGTTTTCATTAATTTGGATATAATTATTCGAGAATAATGATTATTATTTCTGATAGATACTTACGTGTGGAATTGAATGAAGTATTTCAATATTCATTACATCTTCTTTTGAATCAATTTGAACAGAGGTCTCAGTGTCCAGGATAGATAGACGAGGTAGATCTTTATTCAATGTAGGAATTGTATCATATTAGTGATATTTAGAATCATCATTACTATACACATTCTACGGATGTTTTTTCTCTTTTAATAGGATGAGAAGACTTAAAAATTAAACCAGGTATCCATCAGAGATGATCTAGATGGCATTAAATGCGGTGAATATTTGCGTATATTTCATAGGAAAGAACAACAAACTGTATTCAACTTCATATTTCTTTTGAACGAACAACTGACGTAATGGGCGTTTTTGACCAACCACGGACGAAAAACTGTTTTTGAACTGAATTGGAAAAAAATTAAATGAAGAAAGTTCGTGTTCAGACAACATAACAGGATATTGAAACTAAAAAGTATATTTTCAGCTCACCCAAATTTAAATATTTTTTATGAACCCCTTCGTATGCCGTCCATTCTACGTTTTTGAACCTACTCCTTTCCTGACGACCTCCATGGGAGGCATCTCCATCAGGTGCTTCATTTGGATTTCTGAAACAACAAAAAAATGTCTTCATGTACGAATGAAATAAAAAATAGATATCTTTCCATGGTTTATTATTGTAATTCATTATTAGGAAGAATGTCTGAATTGTAGTTTTGTTAAAATAATTAACAAAAAAAAACAATAAATGTTATCTTGACTGTCGTATAGATTTCCTTATACTGACCTTCAATTTGTCATAAATAGGACTGAATAAATCTCAATGTATTCTTATAGTGAAGGCCCCAAATTAGAGCATTGTGGAAGTATACATTCAATTAATTTTTTTCCTCGAGTATCCTATATTTTTTTATAGTCAATTTCAATCATAATGATAATAATAAACATTCACAGAGTGTACCCAAAGGCGTACCCTGTGCAGGTAGAAAACGGCTATTATTATTTGCCGAGGCGCTCCGGGCGACTTAGGAAAACCCAGAAAACCTCTTCAGCACTATCCCGGGTGGTCGGTGTGTACTCCAAGCAAGCACCCGATTAATAATAAAGATTTATTAGAAAAAACTTATGAAAATCAACTTACAATACGGAAATATTATCAGAATAAAATAAGTGAACCATATGGGTAAAATTAAGTTCAGTGAATTTAATGGTAATGGTAATGGTAAGTATGGATAGTGACTGATGCGCTGCGACCTAATTAGATCTATTGTGCCCCATCTTCTTCTGCAATTTCAAGATGTTCTCGTTTACAGCAGCCCCTCAAGCCCTTATTCCTTGAGGAATTTAAGAGTTTTCTATTCTATTCGTGGCATTTCTCCCAAAGTCAGCTGGTGTGATCCCAGTATATTCAATCTTTTGTGATGAACAGCATAACACTCCATCAATATATTGTGTGGTGTTTCTGGATTTTCCCCACAGAATCTGCAGGTGCTGTCCTCCTCCAAGTCTAGCTTCCTTAGGTGTTCTTTGAATCTGCGTTGCCCTGTCAGAAACCCCTTGATTGTCTTCAGACTAGTTTTGCTGAGGTTAATCTTGTTCGGTTGAAGTTGCCGAGGAGATATTTGGCCTGCATTAGCCCTGGAAGTCTATGCCAGTATGTTGCTCTCATTGCTTCTTCAGTTTTATTGAGTTCTTCTTGGAAGTAAGATTTTCCAAGTCCGCAGAATGGTTCTGGCCGGATCAGTGGCGTTGATGCCCCTTTTCGTGCCAGGGTATCTGCTTGTTCATTGCCCTCCATTCCGACGTGCCCCGGCACCCAGAGGAAGATCACCTTGTTGTTCCTGTCTAGATCATTAAGTTTGTCTAGGCATTCTCAGACTATCTTTGAGTTGATATTATATGAGCTCAACGCTTTGATGGCTGCTTGACTGTCGGAGAGGCATGGGATTTCCTTGTAGCGGTATTTCCTGTCGAGATTGAGTTGAATGCACCTTTCTATGGCGTGAATTTCCGCTTGAAAAATACCGGGAAATTGGCCTATGGATTCGGAGTATTTGGTGCGAGGCCCAAAGACTCCTGCCCCAGTTCCGCCGGGAGTTTTGGACCAGTCCGTATACCATGTTATGGTATTCTTTCCCAGTGATTGAATGGATTCCGTTCGAAAAAATTTCTAACAAAATTTCCTGTTAATTTCATCAGTGTTGGGAGATCAGCAAGGTGTGCACTTTCGGTGGGGGTTGAGCCCCTTACGTTGTGTGCTGTCCCTTTGAGTCCGACTTTAGCCAACCTGAGGTTTGCTCCCCAAACAGTTCTCCTCACCATGACATGGAGAGGAGTGAGGTGCAGAATTACCTCTATTGCTGCTGTTGGAGTCGACCTCATTGCTCCTGTTATACAAAGACATGCTAGTCTTTGCACTTTCTCCAGGATTTTCTTCGTTATGGCGAGTTCGGGTATGCCGTGCCACACTACTGATCCGTAGGTGATCATATGTCTCTATTATGGGTACATCCATCGCCGTATTGATGGGTTACAGCCCCACGTTTTTCCTGCAATGTTCCTGCTCACCATCTAATGATGATGCCTATGAATTTAATGCAGTGATGTTAAAAGGTAAGGGCTACGTCGCACAAGTCTTTCGAAGACTTATGAGAGTTGTGCTCGAAAGGGTGCAGTTGGTTGACGAAAATAACAATTCTAACAATTTTTTAATAATAAAAAATTGATACAAATCAATTTGAAAATACTAATAGCTGAATAATTCACGGACAGAAAGACAAAGTTGACAAACCTAAGTAATAACATTCCTATACCACTAAATTAAATAAATAGAATCAGGTTGCAGATGTTGAATTGAATGTTACATAAATATGATTTGTGAAGGGTCACATAGTGAAAACAGTTGAGTTAATAAAATAATATCAAATAACTCGGTTTGATTCCCAAAATAGTTCTTGATCGTGAATCTTGTGATATGTTTCTCAATTTTCAATGAAAATAATTTGTTCATCACATACACTATGTGAATGTGAACTTTTTGGTAAAATGTATATGGGGTCTGCGCCAACCTAAATTTCAAGTTCGTGGAAAGGAGGAGTGTCAAATGAAGTACAGCCTCTAAGGTACGTAATTTGTTTTTTCAAAATTCACTGTCAGTTGCTTGCTAGATAATTTTCGATATTTGACAAGCCTTCTTCTGCTTTGGTTATACTCCTTCCAGCTTTCAGCAGTATAGAAGATAGCTGTGTCATCTGCAAAACTGGAAACGCTATCGTGATTTTTTAGTGAAAACAGATCGTTCACATATAAATATATTGAACAATGAAGGGATTGGAATAGATCCTTGTGGAACTCCATATTCGATCGTTTCCGCAATACCGCAGGCACCATCGAACTTCACAGCCAGGAGTCTATTCGTTAAATAATTTTCGAGTAATTTTGAATTATGGTAATTGTTAAAATTCCAATGAAATGTAATATAATGAGTGAAGCATATATACTCTGAATGTTGATAGTCATAGATTTTCAATATTTCAAGATCATTTTCGGAACATATCGATGTTTGGGATCAAGCTGATATTACTGGTTGGTGGGCAGTTACTTTTCAATGTTGATATTGGCACAGTTCTCAAACCAGAATATCTTATGTCATATGTTATTTTTATTGACATGATACATCATTCCGTTTGTAATTCTATAGCATGTGAAAATATAAATTCTTCAAACACAGATTGCAAATCCTCGATTACACGGTTCATAAATAGGTATTTGCACGTTCTGAATATTCATGTAGGTTATGTAAATAGCGTTCAGCATATAACAGCTATAGTCAATATAATGCATGAGTAGGTACAGTAATAAAAACATGACAATTCATCCACCAAATAATTTTGAATTGTTCGAGTGAATAGAAAACAGTTCAACAATTATTAGCAAATATTAAATTGTGAGCAATTACATGAAAGTGTTCATCAATACAGATTATTGTTAAAACGGTGAAATTACTTGTATAGTTGAAATTGTATTGTTCCTTCGATATTTCCTGGAATATCACTGCTGGATCTCTAGCGGCTACAAGTCGAATAAATTTTAATAAGGCCCTATCCATTAGTAAATTGCTGATCTGACTCTATGAGTAACAGCAGCAATATCTCATGAATTTGCTGGATTTTGGTATATTGTCGCCAAATTAATTCTTATTTCCAGCTGATTTTCTCAACAAAGATGTGTATAGACTTGCTTTATGTTAGATTTTTAACGATTTCAAAGGGTCTTTTTGTTGAAATAACAGAAAAACGTTAATTTCATTGATTTGTTCATTTGTGAAATGAAGAATCACAATTTGAGGATAAAACATATTCAACAAGTACTCCACTAGGTTTCAAATGCATTCGTCAAATTTGAGATCATCAGTTCATCGCGATCCAACTGGAAGTAAGAATGAATGCTATCAAACAACCACTTTGATATTTTGAAATTTTAGTGATTTCACGTTTTTTTCAAAAGGAAATTCTAACCCATGGTGGATATAGACTAAATAGGGTTGTCACCTCTGAATGGTGATCCAGGACCAGTCATCATGGCCACTACGGTATAAGGACACTAACGAACTACTAGAGTTCAGCAGAACATATAGTAACAAAATTGATGACAAATCTTATATCGAAGAGTAAATGCGATACATGAACAGGAGGAAAATTAAAAAAACTTCTGACTCTTCTGAAATGGAAATGAAGTTATTGAAAAATAGTGAGTGAGAAGAGATCTTCCTGAAATAGTTTGCCTGAATAGGAATATTTTAAATTTTTTCTGATATGACTTTCAAAGCTCTCCATATAAAATAGTTAATACAGGCTTCACTCGGATATATAAAACACGAATTATTCTATTGGTTTCTGATTTATCATTATTATGTTTATTGTGGTAAAACGCAATAAAAAAAGGTCGCAGTGGTGTATGCTAGGACAACTCTCCTGTAATTACGCAGCTTTGAAATATTTTCCGGGGTTACAAACGACAATTGGACTTGCGACGTACGAGCTAATCATCTAACTTGTTGATACTATCACGAGCAAATTACCATATCATCGCTATTTGAATACCGATTCGGCAAGATACTGTTATCTAGTCAAACCGCCAGCAGTAAAGACAGCTACGAACCCCGAACGTGACGATAATGTAAAAAGTTTCAGAGCGAGTTTCCCATTCGTCTGTTGGTTAATAGTTAATTGGGAAATCACCGAAGTGTGAACGGTTATTAGCGGAGTGTTAAATAGCATTACAACATCTCATGTTTATTCAATCAATGGTAACGATCAGTAAGATCAGTCAAGAACGTCAAAATATTAATGGGTCTCTTCGTGCTCGCCTGGAATTGTGGAAAGGCAAATTGAAACAGATCGAAAGCATGCACACAGAAGTAACGCGATTGAGAGATAGTTGATTTCTCGTTACAGTAGAAATTGCATTGAATAGAAATTTCCTTTCATCAATTTTATTTCAAAAACTTGAAAATTCCTAATGAAATGAATGAATAATGAAAAATTATAGGTCATCAAAGTGACAACACAATAGATAGTCTATTCTGGTTTCAGAATTTTTATCAAAATTAATGCATTAATTGTTGTTTTTGTTGTTATTGTTAAAATTGTTATATCCGTCAACCGGTTGCACCCCTACGTGCAACCCTACAAAGTCAGATACTTGTGCGAGCTAGGGGAAGACGTAGCCCTTACCTTTTAATACGTGTGATGCCATGCACGAGACCGGTGGCAATGCTGAGATTCGAACTCACGCTCTCTGGCTTATGAGGCGAGGACTCAACCCGCACACCACCGCGGCCAATAATAATGATAATGATAATGACAAAACTACGATTTCTTTTGAAAATTTTGACATCCTCTAACTTGAAAACGAAGCATTACCAGACCTATGTTGATATGAACTTTTCGTCTTAAAATTACTAAAAAAATTACCTCTTTAAGTTTGGTCACGTACTTACATAACACCCTGTATAATCATTCATCCAAGGATGTTAAAGACGAAAACTGCTGAAGGAAGTTTTCATAGTCTGAAGGAATATTTATCCCTTGATACGAAATAATAGATTTTACTATGTTTTACTGTGTTGAATAATGTTACTGTTTTTTGGGATTTGAATGTTCCTAGTAATGCTTTATACAAATTGTATTTTATGAATTGTCTGCTACCACTGTTGGGATCTTAAAGATCAATAAACTATCTATTTATCTATATTCCTATTTATATTTTTTTATTGAAATAACCTCTTATTTTCATGTTTTTTTTACGATTTCTGTATGTATATCATTTATGAAAATATTTTCTACCAAATATATTCGCGAATCATTTCCAGTCAGTATGATGGAAAGTAGCAATGTCAACATTCCAAACGAACGGAGAAAAATTTAGCTGTATTCAAATCGTTCTAATGGCACGAAGCGTTATTCAGAATGAACTGTTATTCATTCCATTCATATTCGAATTCATATGCAAAATAGATTTTCGGATACCTCGATTTTCCATTGCGATGCAATTTGGGACATATTCTTATTTATATCGCATAGAAGTTTTCGATTAACTGCATTTCCAAACTTCGTTATGTCATAAATTAGTGGAATGCGAGAATCGAATTGATTTCATTATTCGTCTGTGGAATATCAGATGAATGTGGTTTTTAGTCCATGAACCGGGTGATTCACATTCAATGTGATAGAGCAATATCTGACTTGAAGAAGTTTGATCGAGATATTTTCCACATACATGGTTTGGAGTTCTTGGACGCTATATTTTTTGATAAATTTCATATGGTGTTCAAGGTAGGTGCTACATACTAAAATAGTTTTTTTATATGTATATAATCATATTTCCAGATTCTACGTTGAAATCCCATGTCATTTAATGTATACATTTGAGTAGGAAATAAATTCAGTAAATCATCTCCACAAGTTTTCAAAGTATACTGGCAGTTCCTAGTAATCATTTCGAATGTTGATAACTACGTTCCAGCTTCATTGATTGAATCAAAAATATTTCCGATGTAAAATCTGTTTACGATTATGTAATGTATATTTCAACATCAGTATGGTTGTTGAAAAATAATTTTCATTGGCGTGAATTGTTTGCATTCAAATATTCTGGTGGGAAAACAATTCAAATTCAGGTCAGTGGATATTGTCAAATAATTATTGTGAAAATTCTTGTAACGAATATCGCTTTCAGTAATGTTCTGTAGTGGTTTCTGTCCATCAAATATTTTGATCGGGGATGGTTGTGATAGTATCGATTCTGGTTCATCATGTGGCTATTTACCAAGTAGGTGAACAAGTTACTACATTGACAATCGATAATAATCTTCAGTATCAAACAAATGAACTTTTAGTATAGGACAAAAGCCATATAATGTTTCGCAGAATTAAGAGTGAATACAACAAAATTCTTTTCCTTCAAACATTTAAAAAAATAATGTTTTACGCACACTATCGATTGTTCATAACTCTTTATGATTATTATTCAGAGTGTTTTGTTGGTATACTTTATGTCCACTGATATCTCCTCATTTGTGTCATTAACGTTGATAACGTAGTAACCATCTACTTGATCGATTGAACAGGTTAACTAGGAGTTCTAAAAGCACGTGCTGTGAATATAACCAGCCCGGAATTTTTCCCGAGTGTGCTCCTAATCCGTAGGTAGCGATTCCGGTGGCGGAAGATAGAACAGGGGTCCAATTCTCAAATGACTATTACCCTTTGTCGCATGCGACAAAATATGTCCATCGCCTTTCTCGAATGTGCATTGAAAAAAGATGGAGATATTTTGTCGCATGCGACAAACGGTAATAGACATTTGAGAATCGGGCCCCAGGAGCCACAAAAAGTACCACAAGTGAAACAAGGTCGGTACCTACGCTCGCGACTGAATTAAGGACTCAGCTCGCTGCTGCAGATGTTCCGGCTACGGTCACTTTGCTAAGGACTTGCTACAACTGTACCGATAGTGGAGGTGGATAATATTCAATTTGTAGGATGACTTCTTCATCTGTGGTTGAAGTATTTGTTCAATTAATTTCGTATGACTTTCCACGACTGTTGTAAGTGCCGAACGATAGATATTATCCTTCAGTTGACTGGAAATGAACATCTATGAGCAAATTTCGAGGTTCTTCCTTGTCTCTCATCAGTGCAAGACTAGGTCAAATAACGTTATAGTTGTCTCGTCCTAGTAAAAAGATATATGTAAAAGACCAATTCAAGCCGCTAAAGTGTACCAATCGCTTGAGAAAGCTACAGTGTAGCGAAACATGGAAATTGAGCAGTGGTTACCTTAGTGTAATAACTATTGTAGATATTTTGAATAGGGAATTAAATATCATCACTTCATTGACTTTTTTAGACTAAATATAATTCACAAATTACAAATGCTAGTAATTTGATCTGTCTGGTTATGAAAATCTGCTGACTGTCTGAAAAAATTATATTTTTTTTGGTATATGACGGTTTATAGAAAAAAATTCGAATTCATCTCGTCAAATGTGAATCTCAGTGAATGGTATTGTTCTTTCACTTACCCGGTCCTAGCAAAGTTGCTCCAGTAGATCATAGTAGTTTCTGAGAGTATGACTTCTGATTTTGTGTAGTTTCTGGTGAAGTGCATAAAACCACCTACTAGGGGGGCTCCAAATAGGTAGGGAAGCTCCTCGCCATGAATGCAACCTTGCCTCTGAAAGAAAAAATTAAAGAATCAGTTTCTGTATGAAACAGTTTGTGTTATGGGGTTATTTGTCCCATGATGATTTTCAAATTGTAATTTCCATTGCTTATCATATGTTGACTGTGTTGCTGAAAATTTTGATGACGTGAGAAGTGTTGAATTCCCATTCAGGTTTTGAACTAGAGGGTGAAATTTTAATGAGTTTTATGAATGAGAAGGGGGAAATGAGAAATAGAGTGAAGCACTGCGGTTCCCAACAGAATAGAACTCAAAATGAGTAAAAAACTGTTTTATAATTATTAAACTATCCACCACACAGTACAAACTACTTTTTACCAAGAAGTCATAATTACTGCAATTGACAAACTTACATTCGAGTAGTGAGTGCCCTTTTTACAAAAGCTAGGCTACTGGAGACAAATTTAGAACTATCCCGTATCTTACGGTCATCTAGCGTCTTGTATTGTAAACAGAATAAGGGTGAATGGCCCAATAGTTCAAAAATTCTACGACAGATGGCTATCAGCAAGATACGAGTTCTGACTTTCTTGGAACATAAAATAATTTGATACGCCATATTGTCAAGCGGAGCGGAATACGAATTCGATATTCCACATTCAATCCTCGAATAAGCTGACTTTTATACCACACGCAGCACGCAAGATACGCCACTGTATCGGATGGATTGACGACTCGTTGCTCATCTTATACACCGTAAAATAAACCACTCATGCTTTACGAGGCTTTGTATACACATACAGAAATAATATTATGGCAAGCAACTATTCCCAGAGGTGAACATGTCCTTTCATGATAACATTTCAGTGGCGCGAATGAATTTACAGAAGTAAGTTAGTAAACCTGGTATCTTTGTGCTTCAGTGTTTAATTATTTGTATTTACTTCGTGAATATTAATTTCTTTGAATTGCAGAGATGCAAAAAACTATTTACCCACTCAACACTGTGGTGATTAGAACTGACATTTTCACATTGACATGCCATTTTAATTTACAGTGACGA
The DNA here is from genome assembly GCA_958502065.1 of Chrysolina americana. NCBI lineage: Eukaryota > Metazoa > Arthropoda > Insecta > Coleoptera > Chrysomelidae > Chrysolina > Chrysolina americana. The sequence continues at coordinate 9,446,890 of OY293410.1, forward strand.
AGTAGTAGATAAAATAACGAGAGTTATAGGCGTCCTTTGAGTTCAAGCGTATCGTAGCAGAGCGGGTGTTTTTTGAATAAGTTTCTAGAGGAGTTTACAAGCGCGATACATACTGTACTTTTTCTACGAACTCCTTAAAACAATTAAATTGTGTTTTTTCGAAATGATTTCTCTTAGGTCAAGAAAATTTCAATTAACGCACCATGACCTATTCTGTCACGCGGGTTTGTAACCATTGGTATGTGCTTGCTTATTTGGATTTCACTTGTATAACGTGGTTCTTTACTAATTGGTAATAAGCGATTTAACAGCTTTATTTCCACAGTTTTGGAAGCATGTGCTGTAAATGTAACCAGCCCGGTCATTTTACCCGAGATTGCTCGCAGGCTGGATGCAGTGACTCTGGCTGTCGCGGTGTCGCCTTCAACAGATACAAAAGCCGATAAAAATGCAACGAAGGCAACAGGGTCGATAACATGCTTCAAACACAGAATATAAGTCAAGGATTATTTGGTCATTTAGTGCGGTACATGTTTGTACACTAAATGTCATTTTAGTTAACTGAGTAAAAAAGTATTTTTCAAATAATGTTAATACATTTGATGATACGAAGAAAATGCAAACTCCATAGGACAATTTGTCTAAAAAATATGTGAGCGACAGATGATATCGTTCAATGGCTATTACGGTTCAATGAAACTAAACTGAATGTACTTTTTGTTCACTCTGATGCATAACGTTGATCCTCTCAATGTCAATGATCCTAGTTGGTTGGAATATTAATAAGTGTAACCTATCGTTGGCCTGGATCGATCATCGCAAGGTATTTGATACAACATCGCATGAGCTCATCATGCATTGGCTCAAATGCCTTGTGGTACCCGATCAATTAGTGAGATGCATTGAACAGCTGATGCTGCTCTGGAGGACTCGCTTCACCATAACATCTGGTCAAGTCAGAGTTCAAACAGAGCAGGCCATCTTTAGAAGGGAAGTGTTCCAGGGAGACTCCCTCAGCCCTCTTTTCTTTTGCATATCACCATTGCCATTGTTCGTTGCACTATGAAAAACCCGCCGATGAACTCGGTCTTGTATTTGACACTGAATGGACAAACCGAAACTCTGTCGCCGAGTTGGAATCCGTTTAGCAAAAAGCTCACGTCAAAGCTGCGGAGAGTATGAGGCTCTCATAGCTACATGAGGATAAGTCAATGCATGGGGGTTTCTTCAAGAACATTGAAGACCTTAGCTTTTCCAGAAACCTGCCCTTCACTTTCTTCAGGTCAAGTGAGCTGAAGTCGAATACCGAGTGATTCATAGTGGCCTGTCAAATTAGTGTCTTCAACACTCACGTCTACCGTAGTCGCGTGATGGGTATAGAGGTCCCTTACACTAGATGCAGAGCGTATCGTGGGGCAGCTCCTCCTCGGCCATCATAGTAGGACGATTTTTGCCAAGTCAATGGTGAATTGTCTACTAACGACCCGCTCAACTGTTCAGAACTGTCTGTACCATTTGGTATTTTTCCACTCGCTTCTAGATAGGTTCAGTTCCAATTCTGAAAGAACTCCTGGTCCACAGACATGCAGCGGTCCGTATCTAGGTTTGTTACGTTGTACTTATTTTGTAGTAGTTACTCGATCCATTCCTGGAGATAGGATTGTATTTACGTCCATCTGTTTATATTCTTTCGAATAGCCTTCCGTCAAGTGAGGACATTTTCATATTTTCTCAGCATATAAAGGAATAAAAACGGCGGGACATCTCGAATACACATTCCTAGGTGATATATTCATAAAAATCGTCGCGTCAAGCATAGGAAAATAAACCGTCTTCGAAATTCATGGCGTTCGAATATACAAGTTATGGAAAATATCTTCCCTGAACTGTTTCGGGCCATAAAATATTTTACGCTCTCGAATAAATCGGAAAGCACCAAAAGCACGGGAAACACCGAAATAAGGAAAACACGCCTATAACAACTTTATGGTTCAAGATTATATTTCAGCGAGAAAAAATCATAAAACATATTCTTCTGGCATAAACATAATCTCCACTTACCTTGCCGGGGAAAATTTCACATTTTATTGCGGCATAAAATGCGGATGTATATTCAGATTAGTCCCATCTATTTATGAGAACCGTGAAAGTTGTCCTCCGTTTTATTGACATTTATTGTGGTGAGTGCAGCATTAAACTTTAAATATTACTAGTTTTACAAGAATTACTGGAAACTCTTCGCTGGGGCTAATTTCCACTACTCTCAAACGGCTTCTCTCAGCCACGCAAAGCTGAGTTTGATGAGTGTTCTACTGCAATGACTCATAAAACATTGGATTGGCAGGCTTTTCAATGGAAATGGAAAATATTTTGTGAAATTTTGCAATAGATTCATATCTCTATAGCGGAGTTTATGTCTCTTAGAATGCACCACCTAAGTTTGAAAAATCTAATTCAGGTTCCATCGGATCCACGATTGAATCAACCGGGCTTTTCCTACATACAATTCGTCACTTCTAAGCTTTTATCATGAATATTTTTTCAGCACACCTCGAACTCATCCACTCCTCACCTGTCTGTAACCAACGAAGATCATTGGACGAAGTCTGAGATCCGCAAAAAAACCCGAGAGACCCCCTCTCTACTCTAGGTGTTTACCGCATCCCTTGCAGCTGTGGTGACGCTTATATCAGTACGACGGAAAGGAGCATATACGCCTGCCTAGCTGAACACAAGAAGAACTGCAGGTATGGGTATGTGTCTTCGTGGTTGCAGACCATGCTCTACTAACTGAGGACAACCATACAATTATGTTTAGCGAAACTCAGGTACTGAATAGGATCTCAAGGTATTACCCGAAAATTTTTAGGGAGGCCATTGTAATTCAAAACACCCTAACCAGGACGGTCGGTAACAACAAATTTATTACTGGCAATAGTCTTCATTTCCAAATCACTGGACCAATCAAATGTTCTCTAGTTAGACTTCTGCAAAGCCTACGATGAAGTTTCCCATGGATATCTTCTATTGAAGTTGAAACATTTTGGTATCAAAGGACGATTGCTGGAGTGAATCGAACAATTTATCACGAATGCAGTGTATGCAGTTAGAATTGGGGACGAAAATTCTGAGGAAAAAACCGTTATTAGTGGAGTTATGCAAGCTTCTGTATTGGGGCCTATTCTCTTCCCCATTTATACCATAGATCTGTCGATAAAAATAAATTAATTCTCACTCACATTCGCAGACGACCTGAAGACTCTGAGGTACCTACCCAAATATATCACAAAGCAACTTGAGCACAATTAGGCCATGGGGACTCCAGTGACAACTAGGTACCTGTAAACGTTTGGAAATGTGTTGTTGTGCACATAGGTCACGATAATCCAAAACTGACATATCATTTGGACAATACAGATCTAGCAGTATTCGACAATCAAATAGACCTCGAAGGTACAATAACGGATGATCTATCTTGGTCACTCCAGGTAAGCTGAATAGTAAAGAAGGCCAACTCCATATCATTTCTATTGAGAGAGCGTTTCATAATCCATCCCTAGAGCTGATGACAACACTTTTCAAAGAATAATATGTGAGACTAATGATAGAATTCGCTGTAACGGTATGGTCTCCATGGTTAATCATGGATATCAAGCTTATGGAAGGGGTCCAGAGGCGAGCAACTAATTTACCATCCAGCAAAGCGAACCTAAAGTACGAAGATCATATTACCACTAACCACTCATCAATCAAGGAGAATACGAGGAGATTTATTTGAATTGAACGAAATTGTCGGTTCCAAACAGTAGTAGGCAAGTTGGTGAGGCCCAGAACGATGGATTGCCATATAATGACGATCTCAATGATAACGGACGCCCTGAGTGGACGGACGAACCAAGGGAAAGTGTCATGCATTACTATGAGAGCAGTGAGCCCGCCTGGAAAAGATACATGGCGAGAATGCATGCTATTATACACCCAGAGCATGCTGCCTTTTGCGCTCATATTCTAATCTGATCTAATCTCGAGTTTGAGGCTGTTAGAGCCCCTCTTATAATAATAACGTTCATTTATCAAGGTTTACAGGAGGATGCTTCCTATGTTTGATATAAACGTTGGTATATATTCGCGAGTGTCAAGCTCTTATAAAGGATAAGCACTAAACACTGTGTGCGAAAACATAATACATATAGATATAAAATTTAAACATAGAAATATAAAATACAAAATATTGATCACAAGTTAAAGTATAAAAATATAAAATATTAAATCTTAAATATAAAATTTTGCATCTAAAATATAAAATTGTAGTCTAAAATATAAAATTTGAAATGTAAAGTAAGACCTTAGGAATATAAGCATATGATATGCACAGATAAATATATTTTTCAGTTATTTTCAGTGTCTATAATTTTTTCTATTTTTGTTTTATTTTCTGTTACGATTTTTTTAGTAGTTTTTTGAATTTAAATGAAAGATGTATATTTATCATTTCGTTTGGAAGCGAATTCATAATTTTGGGTATCCAAGAAAAATGAGTTATTCACGTACAGAATGAATAGCATGGGACCTAAGACCGTATTTTAGAGTTCCTGGAGCACTGAGAGATCCATTTATGTTCACAAATTGAGTTCTGTTCTGTAGATAGTTTCGAAATAGATTCAGTTGTAAACCCCGTACTCCAATATCCTCTAAGGATTCGATCAAAAGTGAAAAATTTACTGTGTCAAAAGCCTTCGCTAGGTCTAGAAATATAGCTAGCGAGGGTTTCTGTTCATCCAGATCATGATATATTTTTCTCATCAGGTGTGCTATTGGATCCTGGGTTGAGATTCCTTCTTGGAATCCATATTGTTTGTCGGATATTATTTAAAAATTTTTTAGATAACACCACAGTCTTTGTTTAATGATTTTTTCAACCGCTTAACGAAGTGGCAGATATGCCGCGTGGTGTCGTATGATATCACCAACGGAAGGCTTCAGAACCCGCAGAGCGCTTCATAACACCAAGCCTCTGAAGATGTACTTCCAGAAATGCTGACATCTGGCAGGTTAACTCTGCCTTGTATGACACCGCTCAGACTCTGTCCTAAGTGGAAAGGAAGAATAGCTCCCCTCTGATTGGGAAGCATCAGCACAAAATGGAAGCTAGGATCAAGTCGGTGAGACAACGCTTCTCGTATCCAGTATGTGGCAGACTACGTGGCGACCACTGGGCCCTTTACGCCCGCAGTGCAGAGAATTGCCGCAAAATTAAGACGAGGTAACCACACACCACACCATCAAATCGCATTGTCTTGAAAGCATATGAATGCTGGTGGCTGCAAAGAAGTCACTAGTGCGTCGGGCGAGAAGAATCGTGGAAAACATGAAGTTCCTCGATAAACCTTCTCGCTCATTCCAAGAGCCTCCACGTGTTGTGGATATCCCGCCGGCCGCTGATCTGGAGGAAACCTCAGCAGTTCGAAACTTTCTGCAGGAGGCTTCGTCAGTCTGAGCTCAATGCAATGCGCAATCGGATGACTTTGGATGGATTTCGACGGGCCCTCAAAGTCTTGAAATTTGTACTTATGCGGATGCTTTTCGTTTGGTTACAAGTTGATCGTTGTACATATTCGACATAACACATTTTCTCCCGCGAACTCCCTAGAGACTTATCCCAAATCCCCAGGGGTTCGCGTACCCCAGGTTGAATAGGAGATAAAATATCTAGTTGGCATATAAATGAGTATGTAATAATCACCAAGTGAATAATTGTTTTGAATTATTATTCTCTTCATCAAAATATGGATCAGTCCAGGTTTCAGTTGTAATAATCAGCATACCCATGTTTATTTCATTTTCTTCTTCTTGATTGCTCCCACATAAAAATCTACAGCCTAAATAGCACTCTCAATGAAAAACTCCAAGTGGAATAGATAATTCGGGCTATTAGAAGCGAGCTTCGTCCTGCTAGTGCCTCAGTTTCCTGCAACAGCTTCAATTATTCATAATACTATCTCGTTCCTGATGTTCACATGAGCTGTACTACATACATTCTATGCCCTAACAGCTTGAGTTTTCGAAAGTTTCACGTTGGAGGAGTGCATGCTATTTTCGTAATGGATGTCGTTATTTAGGAAGAGAGTTGAGTGCTCGGAAGGCAACTTGATTTAAATACACATAAAGAGTTGTATACGGACTGAATTTTCTGTTTACTTGCTCGTCGTGAGCATCACTTAGTGGAAATATCTTGATTGAAAAACCGTTCGTAATTTGGATTATTACTCATTCATCCATCAGAAATTGAATTTTTGATGTTAGCATTCTTGAAATACGCGTTATTCACGAAAACATGGAGGTATCCTGTTAATTTCAGAATGGCTTCTCACAAAAAAGGTCACGTTTCAATTTTAAAGGGGCTATAAGAAATGAACATAGAGTTTATAGAGTTTTTATTCGAGTATAGTGAGGGTGATAACAATATAGCTACTCACTTCTGTAGAAGGAATTATCACCATAGCGGGGTTGCTATCTATTGTAAATAAAATCTCAATCCAAAGTTTTTAGATCTCATTGAAATTGACTCAGAGTTCTGCGGAATTTCCGTCCAGTCTCTGGCCACTATGATCATATGTCTATACCGGTCATGTACAGAAGACTTCAATGTTTTCATAACGAAATTTGATGAGTTATTGTCTCATGTTACAAAACGAAGTGAAATAATTTTGCTGCTTGGAGATTTCATTGTAGACTTTCTAATTCAACATCTCTTTTTCAATTGAAATGCTTACCCGATTTTTATGATTTGAAAGCTACTATCAACGATTTTACTAGAGTTACTGCAAAGTCATCCATAGGCATAGATAATATAATCTTGAACCAAACTGAAATATTGTTCAATACAGGGATATTAGATCCATGTCTCTCAGACCATAAAGGACAATTCGCCATCACAAATCGAATCTCTGAAAATTCCACTAATGAAACAGTAAAATTATGCATCACCAAAACAGGGGTCGAAGATTTCAGAGATTCAATGCTCAAAATAGATTGGAGCATTTTTGAATCTGACATGGGGGTAAATTTCTCCTTGATATTTTTCAAACTGTTCATTCTATCTGAAAGCGTTTTGAAAATCTTGAAACTATATTGGTATAACGATTCTCTCAAACAAATGAGAAATAGTTTTGAGGTTGTAAAAACCATAGCAGAAGTATCCCAAAACCCTCAGTATTTTGAAGCCTACAAATTACTGAAAAAATATCACAGATTCAATTTGCAGAAACAAAAAATTGCAAATGAATAATTCATTTTTAGTTCCAGTAATACTTTCAAAGCTTGCTGAGCTTTTGAGTATCGAATTAATATTTTTGAAAGAGGAATAAAATGAAACGTAAACTTTCCCAAACTGAAATCTCCGGAAATGATTTTTTCTGTAATATAGCTAAAAAAAAACATTTTATCAACTGAGGATTTGAATAATTTGAAAATATTTCCTTTTCCTTGTGGGTATTTCTTTCTAGAACCTGTGTGTCAATGAAAAACTCGAATTCTAGTGATATACATTACCTATTAAAATAGTCCGATGATAAACTCTGTTGCTGATATACTTGCAGTAACTCTAACATCGATAATTAAGTATTTTCAACTGGAATATTTCCCGATATTTTTGGAATATCGAGAGTTATACACTCATACAAAAATAATTGCAGTTCTTCACTTGATAACCACCGCCCAATTAACATTATTCCAACTATAGGAAGGATAATAGAAATCGCCTATATTCTTATTTCGAGAGTCACTTTTACTTTAGCGAAACCCACTATGGATTGCGTAGAACTAAATCTACTACTCAAGATACTTTCCAAACAGTGACAGACATAGTTGAGGGCCTTGATTAGGATAAACATACTTCTTTGACATTATGTGACTTGACCAAGGCATTCGACTGCTTGTCCCACTGTATTCATATACAGAATCTGAGTTACTATGGTACTGCTCTGGATCTAGTAGGTTTTCTATCTTCAAAAAAGATATCAGTGTGTTGACGTTAACAATATCATGTTAGATTTAAAGCCAATTCTTCATGGAGTTCCTCAAGGTTCTGTCCTCGGCCCATTATTATCATTTATATGAACGACTTATGTAGTTATATTGCACCAACAAGATATAATTCGTTTGTTAACGACGCAATCCTCATATGATCGAATAAATCACATACCAGATTACCTCAAATAATGGACAATAATAAACATTTAGCTAACACTTGGTAAAAGTTGTTTTTTTTCCTACTAGCATATGTGTTTTGGAAGTGCATTCTGGGTATGAAAATTTGCAGAGGCTTTAATGACGATTGAACTTTTCTGAGATACTCCAAATACATTTGTAAATTTGTATTGAAAAACTGCTGGAAATTCTAATATTTTAACAATCAAAAATAAGTGTGAAACTCAATGAATATTACTTATTTTCAATACGTTTTATTGAACGAACACATCTGTGTATTGTTCGGTTAACGAAATTATTTCCTTGCAATAAATCCTTTACAGCCACTGGAAAATTGATACATACTTAAAAGTTATAACCGCTTGAAAACCTTATATCGCGAAACAGACACTAAAGAATTCATAACAGTAACCGGTAAGTGATTCACGTATTTCCCCATAAAATAATTTATTACGGAATTAGGGGAGGGGCCCACCTCTCCGAATAAACCACCCGCAGGCTGTAATCTGGTTTATTGCTCAGGAAGTTGTGCAGGAAGGCTGAAAACACCGCATACATTGTGCAACATCAGAATCCATCCTGAAATTGTGAGTGCCTCTACGATTTGACGTGTTTAGATGTGAAGATTGGGATAGGAACGAGGAATGTTTTCAGGAGAATTTTTTATTTCCCTGTTGGCTGACTAGCAACAGGTTAGTTCTATTGTTAAATGACTTTTGCGTTAAATAATTATTATATAATATATTGCAATTTCTATGCCTTTTTTTTCTGCAATCGCATTTGCAATAATGTTTTGTTTTTGTGTTGTTCTTCGTATTTGATATTTCCTCGCTCTATTATACATTTACTTGCTCTGATTCGTTGAAAATATTGCCACGAATAGTGCCGTTAGGGAAGCTGTCAGCCCAATCACTAGAGACGAGGTAAAGAAGAGAAATACCTAAAATTGCACAACAAAAATCTTCTCCACACAGGGACAAGTCATATCAGGGGTTCTTACCAAATTAACAAGATGAGCTTGCTCGAGGACATGTTTTTGAGGAGGTTTTATCACAGAGGACTTTTGGCCCCCAATTTGTACAACTTTCAAAATCTCACACAATGCAGTCTAGACTTTACTGCCAGGATACCCCGTATCCTGCCGTAGGTTCGTCTGTCTCCCGCAAACCCACGCTAGCTTCGACTGTTTTCATCATCCTTTGTCATCATACATTTATTAAATGTTCGTGTTGTTATGTGCATTTTCATTCAACAAATAATGCCACAACTTTGGTCGTGGAAAAATAAAACCGTTTACTAACCAGTTAGATCTATCTTCTAAAAATGAACAACGATGTCATAACTGTAGGGAAAAAGGATACCATGCCCACGAGTGTCCAAAGCCTAAAGTAGTGTGCTCCACTTGCAAGCAAATGGGACGTTTGGCAAAGGATTGTAGTAGACATTCTATACATAATCAAATAGTAAACTGTCTGAATTTGAAGCCTGAACGCCAGTTATTTTTTCTACTGCACTATCGATGGAAACTCCACTGGAGTATACGTTGACTGAGGATGTGGAGGGGTTCTCATCAAGTAGAAGGATATCAAAATGTGAAATCTCAGGTACAAAGCAACCAAGTCTACAATATCTGGATAATGGGGTGCACTTACCCATGTTTTGGGAAAGGTCGAAGTAGCTGTTAAAATAGATATCGTTCAAAGCATTGTGAATCCACGTATAATCTTCAATAGGGCACAAGTTTCTGTGATGATTGGACAATCATTTTTGAAACATCCACAAGTACTGACGCATACATCGGGAAAGAAACTTTGTCTTTTGTCCAGAGATGATGACATTTGCCCGTCGCTAGACATCCAACCAAGAAAAATATCTTTATGGGCAACAACTATCGGCAAGGACATTGGCAACAGTGACTGTAATTTTTCGTGGAGGAAATAACGGAGATGAGTATGTTCATGGTGGACTGAAAGCTATTTCAGTCGGCTAATTCCATGTGGAGTAGTGCATCACCAAGGGCGAATATGGATTTCTTGCCATTCAAAATATTTCTAAAGGGGAAATCACGTCTTGGCCTGGCTAGCGAATGTCACAAAATTCAAATGAAAGAACCTTCCATCAAAAAAACTGCTTTTATCACACTTGATAGACGGTACGAATATATAAGAATTCCCTTCGGTTTAGCTAATGCCCCGGCAATGTTCCAACGGGCAATCAACAAGGTTCTAGGTAATCTCCGATACGGCAAGGCACTTCCTTATATGGATGAGATGAGAAAGGTTCTGCAGTCTTTCAAGACAGCTGGGTTCACTCTACGTCTAACAGAGGATCAGTTTTTCATGGAAAGATTCGACAACGTTAAATAATCAGCCAAAGTGTACAACCAGTAAGAAAAAAACCAAGGCTCTTGAGGAGTTTTCGCTATCTTTTGATGTTTGTTATGTACGGGAAGTAGTAGTAGATAATTGGAGGAAAGTCATTTTCTCTTTGGCTTCCACAATGGCAGTAGTTACGTTTATGTTCGGAAATATATTGTGTGAAGAATTAGTGTCGTTTATTTTTGATTTCAATTTGAAAGACAGTGAGATTTTCTACAAGACATTCATTTCGAGATTTGAAAAATTGCTAGCTGGAGATTTGCAGTCATTAGGAGTTTATCATCATAGAACTGTATAATTTTTGGCAGAGGTCACCTATTTATATTGACATCTCTCGATTTGAATGAAATTGTTTTGATTGACTCTGCCTACGCAAAAGAGAAAATAATGCTCTACAGTTTTTAATTCATGATGCTTCGATTGTTTGTGTCCACAACTGTTATCAAGTGAGTTTCACAAAGTGGAAAATTGAATTTCATGAGAGCACTTCCTATGGATCATTTTGTCATTGCAATATCTCGTACCAAATCCACAAACAAGCCCTTTATATGCCATCTCGAAAATCAGACAATTCGAGATGCATTTCCCGGAATGAACCAGTTTTAACGCAGACAACCACTGAACCATCTGCGGTGAAATCGCATTGCGCCTCTCGCCGTTTTTCTTTTTTTAATCAATTCTGTGGTGTCGTTTCAAGGACGGTTCACCTTCCATCAATGTAATTGCGAGAATTCATCAAGAGACCCGGCTCGTTTGTTCCGGAGTGGGGAATTTTTAATTTGGGACTCTGATGCGGGAAGAGTACTTGATATGAAAATTAATTACTGAAAGGGTGTAATTATTTCATCAGCAAGTTTGGAGAATCGGAGGATGGCATGACGTTTATTGATATGAAATGCAAATTGATGCTATCTAAAATGTGATAGCGGAGGGCTCTAAGAATAGAATAAACTATATAGCTCGTTTCGGAATACGAAATGAATGAGTTATTCACATGAGGAAATTGGCGTACTTGACGAAATACTACAATTTCCTAAAACTAAAATTTCATTATATGAGAATGCCCTTTGGTACAGCTAATGCCCCGGCATCGTTCCAATGGGCGATTAACAAGGTTCTAGGCCATCTCCACTAAGGCAAGGTACTTTCTTATATGGATGAAGTCATCATATGGAAGATCATAATATAGTTATCATCAACGAAATCATTGAAATTGAAGAATGTGTAAGAAATCTGTATAAGCACATTTTCCTCTGCCTACAGAGAGCTTGACTAGTTTGGAATTGATTTATCAAACAAGTCAGTACCTAACTAGATCCATCAAAATTCTATCATGTGAAACGTTGGTGTTGTTGAAGTTGAATTACTGTGATGTTCTCTACGACAATTATCTGATTAACGTGGACATTTTGGGGATTCTGAAGGTGCATGAGACTAATTTCTGGGGTTCAAAGTACAGTCATATCAGTCATTTACAAAAGAAAGTCCAATGGGGGAGAATGAAAAAACGTAGATTATAATCTGCCTATATGTATTGAATTGAAGAAAAGTTTACAATTCCACAATACAAATCAGTTCTAATGGTCATTCAGCTTCAACATCGCCAGGGTAATGAATTTCCTCCCGTTGTCGGTATTAAGTTTTTTAAAACTAGACTCTTCGAGAATTTTCTCTCTCAATGAAACTGAAATCATCAGTATATAGCTGTTTATTTTTTGGTTTATCTCCTCAGGGTTACGTTGAAGAACAATTGTCCTGTCTCGTGACTGAATGAAATGAATCTCGCCCTGCTAACTTATTATTTGTCATGAAATTTGCTAAACATCATTAACAAAGTTCTTCATTAGTATATCAGTATTATAATATCTCAGTTTTCTCAATATAGTGATTTTTCATAATGAAGCGAAGTAGTCGTGATGTTAGAGCGTTCTCTTTCTCCGATCTGATTACTTGACTTTAATCGTCTGTGAATTTGAAGAAAAAACGAATTCAACTCGTATTTTTGAATCAGGACGCTATATCATTCAGAAAATTTGCGATTATTTCAAGAATGGAAAACAGAAACTCGAAAATTATATCAAGCGTGGGGATTTTTTATGTTCATTTGATTTTTTATGCTAGACTTTGTATTGTAGCATATACAAATCATATATTTTCGGAATCAGCATGAAATTTTGCATATATAGTGCGAATTTCAAGTGGATCTAATGATTTTGTATTTTTCACGATTTTTAGGGGTCTACCTACCCCTTTGGACTTTTTGTACTTTTTTCGAGTAATTATTCTTTACATCGATGAACTCAAAATTCACTGAGCATACTAATTTCATGATTCTGAATCGATTGGCGTTCGCAGAATTGATCTATCTTCAACCGTTCTCCAGTTAGAATGTTCATCTGGAGTTGAGAGGAGTCATTTCCCTCTAAAAATTTGATAAAATGATCTTTACCTCATTTTGTGATTTCGTTAATCCGCCATCACAAAACAGAAAAAGTTATCTGGATATCCAGTTACTAACTAAAAAATACGAGCTTATTTCGAATTTTTCAAAGATTTATAGACGATTAAAGTCAAGTTATGCAAGTTTTGACGGAAGAAATCTGAATTTTCGAAAATTTTCATTTGTTTTTCTTTGAGAAATCGTCAGATTATAGAAAAAAACTGGTGGAAAATTTTTCCTTTCAATTCCCGATGAACTTTTCAACTCGCGAACGGTTGGAGAAATATCAATTCTGCGAACTCCAATTAATTCAATAAACTATGTGAATTTTAAGTCATCGGTGAAAAAAATTTACTCGAATTAAGTCCACTAAAAATGATGAAAAATACAAAATTATCAAAAATTTTTGCTAATTCCGAAAATATGAAACATCAAGAAGGAAAAAACGTCAAGAATAAATCTGAATTTTCAAAAATTTTCATTTGTTTTTCTTTAAGAAATCGCCAGATCTCCTCGAATGTATCTTGACAAGTAGATTCCTAATTATAGAAAAAAAACTGGTGGAAAATTTTTCCTTTCAATTCCCGATGAACTTTTCAACTCAAGAAGAAAAAAACGTCAAGAATTCCCTCACGCGATCTAATTTTTGAAAAGAAAAAAATTTGTAAACGTCGCTCTAATGTATCTCGACGATCTGATTTCTAACCCATCCCATAAAAATGAATTTCGATAACGAATTGACAAAAAACGTTAAAGCCGGAATCCCGATTGAAAGTCGGGATCCCGACTGAGTGTCGGAATCATAGAAACAAAATAATTTGGAATAATATCGGCTAACTGATGATCTTTGCATTTCAAAGCCTACCAAGCATTCGACTGAAAAAGTGAAAGAAGTCAAATATCTTCAACCTAGTACGATGATGAATGTCCTGAAATGAAATGCAAATGAATAGTTGATTAGAGGTGAAATTCAACAAAAAGTCGGGGTTATCTCCGATCAAACAGATGGTTGAATGAAAATGTTGTTAAATTAAAAACATCTGTATCGTTGAGCACGTGCATGCTTTTAATTCAAAACACGATTTGAAAAAAAAAAAATCAAAAGTTTTATGTATTGAAAATCAAAAAGTGCAAGCTGCCACACACATCCTAGGTCACCAGGTATAAATCAGTTTCATGCAGGTTATTTCAGGTCTAATAAATAATTGTAGTTTTTGTTTTTTTCTTTGATACGAAGTCAACAGTCCCATTGAAATAAATATTTAACTACGTATATTTTCATCTTTTTTATTCTCTTCCCCTCTCTTCCTCAACAGGTATATGTATGATATAAACGTCACATGTCAGTTGATTGTGTTGCCCATTATCATGCACCTTTCAGTGGTAGCAAAATATGGATATCGATTCTAAAAGTTTCCTCAAAACCCTTCCGACGGCACTTCAAATCCTACACTAAACGAAGAGGTATCTTGCTGGCAGCATCATTCTGGCATGTGCATATAATATGATGTTATAAAATTCAGCAGAATCATTAATTCACAAAGTAACTACACCGTGAAATATTCATGAACCTTACAATTTGCATTTTGATAGGGTGTTCTAGTTTAGAGACAAAAGCTGCCATGTTACAATTTCAGGAGCGAAAAATTTGGACGTGTTCCAGGTTTTGTATAATGAACAACACAACCGAAAATTTGGGTGGTCTCCTAATCTCTCTGAAGTCGAGTGTTTCGAGTTCAGGACAGAAAAAGGAGATAACTGAGGATGTTTATGAGAAAAAACATAGTTTATGTTTGATACTTGCTTTTGTTATGAATCTAGTTCTATCTTAAGTTGTGTGGGATGTGAAAAACAAACCAATCACATGTATTAGACCCATTAGAAGCTATGGAAGGTATTGTATGGTCCTCTAAGGATTGAGCTAGAGATTAAGCTAAGCTGAAGAAGGAATAAGTATACCCTCAACATTATCTGAAGTGAACGAAAACAATCGGCAAATGCACATAAAAAATTATTCAAACACAGACTCTCCGATATTGCCAAATCAGTCAGTATTCCGTCAACACCACAGTTACTGAATTTACAGTTACAGGTTGACGGCTTTTCAACTATGTCTCCGTATATACAGAGTTGAGCATTGAAAACGAAACGGCGGCTCTGTAGGTTGGCAGAAACAAATTATATGAAAACGCTCGGACACATGAAAATATATGATTCGGATATGCACATATTCAATCATATATTCCTCTCGCCCTAATGAATTTTCGATTTTTTTCCTCCTCAAACGTATCTTGGTGAGCTGATTTCAAATAACGTCTCAAGATTTATATTATTTCTAGTATGGAGGTAGATTGATTCGATTTGTTCACTTGGTAACTTTGTCATTATTTTCCGGTGGCTTTCCCTTGTCGCGTTTATCAAGATGTTCTAGCCATTTTTCAGACAGAACAGCTATTTTCATGTAAGGAAATAATTGTTTCGTTAAGAAAGAGTGCTGCTGTATAATAATAATGATAATAACCGCTAAATGACAACAATAAAAAAAAACAACAATGTATGTTACAACAATGACACGAAAAGAAATTGAAGGCGAAGTTCAATTCTTAAATTTATCTATCTTAGTCTCATTTCGACAGTAGTGCGACGAACTTTTCTTTCAGTTCCTCTCGAAAGTGTTTCTCGAAATTTTTTGGTGGATTTCTTAATTTTTCCTCTTCTGGTGGGTTTGTGTTGCCCAACTGAAACAGTACGTAACTGCGAGATACTGCAGAGACAATATTAAGCGACAAACATTCACCCCCCGCAAAAACCGACCGGCTTCTTGCTTTAAAGTTTTTATTATATTTTCCGCACGAGAATTCCCGTGGCGTGTTGGACGATGGCACCGGTTATATTTTTCGTCCAATCTACTTGAATGAACGCTATAAATTTTAAGCCATGTTTCATAACGGCGACTCCAAAATAAAAAGTTTTATCTACTATTTTATCTTAATCAACGTTAGGGTATTATGGACGAGAGTTAACTCGAGAAAATTGTCATTTTACTTTTTAGTAAAAACGTCAGTATTATCTGATTAGGAAGTTCCGCCAGAGAAATAACACGGTTTATATCCGTCAAGAGAGTTTCGGAAGTTTCAGAGGAATTCAGGAATATAGTCCGAGTTTTCGAAACAGCGTTCATGATACAGGCGTGTTCTTTTATCTTTCAATCTCAGCCAGCGGTACCAAATGTCATGGAGGTGTTGAATATTCCTGGTCCTTTTAATATACTTGGAACTGGATAACAAGTTGATATATTTTACTCTCCTTTGATTCCAATATTTCCACTTGAAAATATTTTGTTATGATATTCAGCCCTATGCTGTATCACTTTAAAAATAACGTCACCGTTATTCGCCATTTCCGTTATTTTGCTATTGCTTGGTAATGTTTACCTTTTATGGTTGGTACTCGACAGCGGCGTAGCTAGGTAATTTATTTTCAAATCTCGTAACATTATTATTCAAAGAGTTACCTTTGTTTCCGCTCTACTTCAGGATGCAGTGGGGATATTTGAGGTCAGAAAAATATAAGAAATTAATATAAACCAATGCTTCCAGTGAGTTTCACCAATTTTAATGATTTTTCTGCCAGTTTTATGTCATTGATCTCATTAAGATCAACATTAATGAGGAACTTATGTGCTTCTAAGAGCCTCTCCACTGCAGATCAGTTGTGTTTTTGGTCCCACGTTAGCTCTCCTCTGATGAAGTGGCAAAGTTGAAGATCAGATTCAGCTACTAAAAATACATATGAAACCACCACTGAAGTAAAAACTGCCGGATCAATTTCAGATCTCTTGAAGTATTATTCGAAGTGTGGATGATGTAGATAACTAAATAAATAAATAAATAAATAAACTTTAGCAGATAACGATACCCACGACCTCCCGTAACAATCTGAGCAGCTCATAGGCATTGCTGTAAAAAAAGAGCAAGCAAATAAGGATAAGTGTTTATCTTTAGTTGCGTAGGATTGAAAGCAGTGTATCCATCATTCCACCGAGGACTTCTATTATTGATAACAATGATAGGAGTCCTCTATCCGCAGGAGCTATGCTTTTTTGTACGTATGTGTTTATGAGAGAAATTATTATTTTCATTTCGATCTAGCTGTTATCTATAAAAAGTAGCTGCAATTTCAGCTTCTTTCTGGAAAAATTAATACTGTCCTTGGAAACCGGATACTCATTTTACGATTTCACTCCGATAATTCCATTTAATTCGAGGCTGCTTATCAAATGATGAGACAGCACAAAAGACACCGGATTGAACCACATTCCAGAAAAAATCGCTTTGTTCTTTTTGTCCCATGGCAACGCCAATTCATTCTCTGACGAAAAAACAAGTCGGAAAATTGCTGGGTCGATGCCGAAAACTCAATGGACTACTTTATTAAAAGTCTTAGGTTATCAGTCAACTGTTCTCTTCATTCCTCTTGATTGGATGGCCACTCCGTTAACCAATACAGTGGCGTATAATGATGAGGAATCTAGTGTCTGTGAATCAATTATAAAAATATGGTTTCCGGTAATACAAGCATAAAAGTGGAAAACTTGAAAAACTTGAATCTGCCTGGACTTGAACCTGGACCCTCTTGATATCTAGTCAAGGGCAAAGAAATCAAATGAAAAATTGTTTTATATATACTGTTGTTATTTGCATGCCTGTATTGAAATGAAGAAAATTGTCGTAGAGAAAATATTTTCGTTTGTAAATATAGATATACGCCCAGTTATACCTATCCCTATTGTTTTGTAGCTCTTTTTATCTTTTTAGTTTGCTAGCACGGTTGGAACGCAAATGAACAGTAAGATCTCTTTCTCCACAGAAGAGCTGCAGTGTTGGGCTTTTTTCTACAACCACACTCCAAAACATGCTTTTCTGCATAGTTTTACGTTCGCAAACATGATTTTTCTCACAATAATTGAAATTTGACATTAGTGTGCCGCAAAGTGACATTTCTGTGCCACAAAGTGACATTTCTGTGCCAAAATTTTTCAGTACTTAATTTCTAAGAAATACAGTTTTCGTGACAGCAAGGTGAAAGTATATTTTGAAAATTCTGCATTTTGAAGGGATATTCGATCAGGCAACTTCAAAAATGAATAGACAAAGTCTATTGGTTTATATAATATGAGGGAAATTGTCGTACAAATTCATAACAATTTGAACAAAAATTATAGACATCACTACTGCTGTCTCAAATACCCACATACACACTATCCATTGCTAGGCAACGGAGCAACCACTATCGGATCATTTGAAAGTCAACAAACGTCAAGCATAAAATATTCGTAAAATATTCTTGTCCCGTCATTTTTTAATGAGATTGAACTAAAATGGATAGTGACAGTTCTGAAATTGAAAATACTCCGCCAGAACTAAGAGAACAAGTTAATTCATTGTCATTGAATTTACTACCTTCAACTTCAAGAGGAAAATATGAAAATGCATACAAACAGTTTATAGTATAGTATTATTTTTAGCAAAAAAATGTAGAAAAAGTATAGTGTGTAACACGAGCAGAAATGCTATTTCTCACTCGTTTGAATTGCAGCAATCGCTTGCGCTCGTGCCGCAATTATTTCAAACTCGTGAGAAATTAGCACTTTTCTGCACTTGTTGCACAATATACTATTTCAGCTTCTTGATATCAAAATGAAATGAAGTTATTCAATTTTGATTGTATAAAAAATAAATATATATCAAAATATGTTGTTTTGTTTCACTTAATAAAATATTTCTTTGTTTGTTACCCAAAAACCAAATATTTGAATTACGAAATGTCTTGCTCATACTACCTGTTCTAGGAGAGAAATACTTGAAGAATGTTTTGGGGTGATTACTTCAGTTGGAAAATCAGCTCAGTGGAAGGCGATGGGGATCGAACCCGGACCACCTGGGTGGGAAGCAAAAATCTGTTGAAGAATTATTAAGGTGCAGTTCAACAAATGTCACCAATAGTTGCGTTCATGAAACAGGATCTTAACTTCGTGAGTAGCTATAGCGACGCTTCGGACTACCCCCTCCATTTCCACTTCTAGCCCTGCTGTTATCCACCATCAACCAATCAGAGCTCGCCAAGATGTCACATGACGGCATCAACTATGTCACCAGTCATCGGTCATTTATCTCTTTTATCAGGAACTTTGGTACTCATGTACTTCATGCATTAGAAAGATGCTAACTCGATATATGAGGAAGAGCATTGGTTAAAACGGAAATTCAAACAGTCTGTTTATATCCCAGACAACAATGTCTTCAGTCAGTCGATCGTAGAAATGGAGAATATATGGAAAATAGTATCCAACAATAGGTCGATTATAGAAGAATACTAGCGGCAAAGGGTCCGAACCTGGCAGCAATTCAGGCTAGTAGGAAACCGGAATACCGTTGATTACACCAACAACTTTGAATTCTTGATTATAATAATAATAATACTTCCTCATTAACACTCGTTGAGTGTACCCAAAGGCATAGCCTGTGCGGTTAGAGGACGGCTATTATTATTATTTTCCGTGGCACTCCGGGGCGACTTACTGATTTTTGGTGATGTATTTACTTTTCATCTGTAGAAAAATCCAGAAAACCTCGAGTGGTTGGTGTGCACTCCAAGCTAGCACCAGACGAGATTGACATCTAGACAACTCACAATACACTTGCTTTTCAGCAATGCATGCGGTCGCCTGTCGATCCGATATGAAGTATTTGAGAAAAAACCTCTTGTACCTACATCGAGCTCGAACCGACTATCGCTATGCTGGAGTTTCGAACGGCCTGTGCATCAGATCGCTGAGCAACCGGCCACCCATGATCGGGAATACCTAACTGATCGAAATGACGTGATCATAGCAATAATACAGATAATGAGAATCCGTCAGAAGGATGGTCCTGTTGTCTTGCGGAACATGAAGAAGCAGAGCTGATTTGTTGTTATTTTATATACATGACTTGAATTTCGAAATGAAAAAATAATTTAGGAATGAAAACGTTTTGTACAAGAATAATTGGAAATCGTGGGTCTCCTGGTGAAAATTCTTCATTCATTTATTGATTTTCGTGAATTGTATTTTTCTTACATGTCAATACGTTACCGACGAATATTTTCTTAAGATTTTTGTCAGACGACAGAAAATTCTGCACTATTCATGTCCCATCTTGTCAATAATTGGGAATATACGAGAAAAGTTGATTTATATTATTCAAAACAGGTCCAATGGTGTGCAAATGACATAGTTCGATACAAGGCAGGTAAAGGAATATTCGATAGGTGGCAAAATGATGGACATATAAGGTAATTGAAGGGGTGTTTCAACAAAAAGTCCTGAAAAAATTTATTCTGATTCGAAATATATTTATATGAAAATAAGAACTAAAAAAATATGGAAGAACCGGGATTCGAACCCGGGTTCTCTTGGATTCCAGCCAAGTGAGTAAGACCGACATACCACTGATCCTATTTTAAAAACCTGCGACTCACATTTTGAATTCAGCTCTGTCTTAAATTGCGATGATGAAGGTTGAATTTTGAAGATGAGAACATTCTAGATTGCATATCCAGTAAAATTTCATTGGTTGGTCCACATTATTCAAAATTCAAATTTGATTTTCATCTTTCCTTATGCTATGCCAAAACTTATTGTCGACATAATGTTCATCTTAACTAACATAAATGAGTGAAGATATCATTTAAGTTCTTACTTGTATCAATATGTGATCAATTCATTTTCATTGCCAGAGAAAGGCATAATAGAGATAACGAGTAAACAATCCATTACATAAATCATTTGACGCGCCACTGGTTGGGAAGCTTCCAAGACGCTTTATTTAGTGTGAAGCATTCTTCTGATACGCTCGACCTATTCACCCAAAACAAGTATCATTAATTTTTTGATATGTCAACCAACATAAACGGCAATTGAAAACCTCCTGGATTCCGTTGCTCGTTGAAGTAATATATTGATTCTTTTATTGGACCAGGTAGAGGAATGTATCAACTACTGGAGTGGATCGATGGATATTTTTATGTTCATCCCAATAGTTTTGGTAGACTTTAAGCAATATAAGTAGGTTTCTTTTCGTCTGTGGCATAACCCTGTGATATTCAAAGAACAACGCAAAAACAAGAAATAGAAGGTAGTGTGTTATATTTAAATTACAGAAGATGAACAGCTTCGAGAATTTTTCTCTTGAGATAGCAATTCCTTGATATTGCGACCACTTGAAATGACCTACTAATTTTTTGAGAATATTTTCCCATTCTATCAATCGGAATTTAGGACACATTACAGTTGCATAACACCACTTCTGAAAATGACTAATGACATTCTTGAATAGTTGGAAAATGAAATATGGGTGTTGTTGTTTTTTTTTTAGATTACACTCAAAACATTGAAGCATTCGATAGAATTGAACAAGATCTTTTCTTGACTATACTACGCTATATCGGATCCAGAACACTTCGGTTTTGTTTTTCAGACTCAACCTACTTATATAATCGTATACAAGCAGTTTAACTCGTGAATCATGTTTCTGATTCGGTGCATGAAGAGAATGGAGTTCCCCATGAATCAATCATGGGTCCGTTACTTTTCATCATGTACTTTACACACAGATTTTAATTTTTCTAATGGCTATTTTTATGCAATTAAAGCAATTTCATTTGGCCAAAAAGAAAAGCAAATTAGGTGTTTCCGACAAATCATGCTCAGAGTTATTGAAATGAGATTCATGAGATTTGAAATAATTCGGTTTACAAGAGAGCCTTCTGTAATCTGGAACTGATGATAATCATAATAATAATCATATGACACTGGATACAGTGCGTGTCGTGGGGCAGCTGAGACTAAAATGCATTTGCTGTCAGCCTGCCCAGCTTATCCTCCTATATCCACAGGTATAATGCAGCGCTACGAGTGTTCTACTACGATCTACGACAGTCGTACGGTATAGATGAGATACCAGTCTTGCCTTATGCTCCGGAGGATATTGAGGAGAATAAGAAGTGCCGAATCTATTGAAACTACTCATTTCCCACCCTCGGGCAAACACAACAGATACTCGATAAGTGTAAAACACTTGTTTCGGGAAGAAGATTAACCATAAAAATAAAAAAAAATATATTCATTTGATACCAAATTTAAAAATTATTGGTTCATACGATGATATGAAATAACTTATCTTGTAAATAAATTGCTGACAGATAAGTAGTCATATCGGATAAAATTTGATTGAAAAGGAAATAAGAAAGCAATTTGTGGAAAGTCTTCTGTGCCATGCATTATTTTTTTCGCTATCAGTAGTATATTTCTTTCATAATTAATCAATTTTTTTCATGTTTCACTGCCAAAAAAAGTTAATTATTTGCCAATTGTCCGACGAGTGACATTCCGAATGAGATTTGAATAATTGTTATCGTTGATTCTGAAATCACAAATAAATCTATCTTGAATCTGGGATTGAAACATTTGAAATTCTTTCAAAAATTATGAAATAAAATTTGGAACTTCATTTTTTGAGTATAGGTTGAGGCATATTATTAGAAATATTCCACACTTGTTGTAATTTTGGACCCACCTTATATAAATCACGCATTCTTGGAGTGGACTCTCAAGTTAACTTTTGTACCTATTCTGTTAGAGCTCAACGGAGAAATTTATTCACCATCACGAGTTATACAATTTATTACAAATTTTAGCGAATTCGCCAGAACTCAATTTTCCATTGCTGTGGTGCGGGATCCTTTCAAAATAGCCATAACATCAAATCAATCCGTTGAAATTTCTTCACCAGTTGACCAAGATATTTCCATCGGTCTCGATCCATTAAACAAGAAACATAGTTGGTTGCCATTGTCAAATTTTATGCTATGCAATATTCGTATATTCTCCTAGAAATTGCCTGCACGCTTTTCTACATGGCTTCAAAATGGAGCCATGAATACGTGATTTATTAATCTCAGAATTCATAACGCTGTTTTGATTCCATCAAGTAGGTCAATAAAGTAGGGGAAACTTTCTTGAATATTCGTTAAATAGCTATTCCTTATTGGGAGATGCTATATTCAGTCGGATTTTGGATGAGGTTACAATAGTCGAATGCTAATTGGGTTATTTCAAATTCAGGAATCACACAAATGCAACAAACAATCACAGATTGGGTAATAAATAATTAAATATCGTTTTTGAACAACTCCATTCATTTCAATCACTTTCGCAGGGTTTCACGTAAAATCAGTTTCGATTTAAGATAAAATAGATTATCAGTGATATCGATATGATCTCTGACTTTGAATAAATTATTAAATTCATCAGATATTTCATCTAACCTTTCAGACCACCCAAACTCAAAATATTTCAATATAAACCCTGAACATTCGTCTTCTGCCGTTTCGTTATTGAAATATACCAGCTTTTTCTCTAAGCTTCCCGATCCTACTGAGCCATGTTTAAATAGGACATTTATTGGTTATTTGACAACTGATTCCTGATTTATAAATATACCTTATTTCGAAGCTTTCCTGATTCACCCTATACTCGCACGCTAAAGTTTGAGAAGTATTATTTTTTGCACTAGTGCCCGCTTTGTATATTGACCAATAGTGAACAAATTTATTTTGTCGAGTCTTCCACAGGCTTCTGATTTGAGAATAGATCCAAATCCTAACGTTTTCGAGATGACGGACGGCCAAGTGAGGTGCTAAGCTAATGTTGAGAATCTAATGATAATAGATACAATACAGCACGTACTCATACGGAGATATGAATAAACAAAAGTCTTATTGAAACACTTCGATACAACCACAGGGTGAGGATGGGTTTGGGTTCCAACCGCTTTCAGGATTCCTACCCTTCTGTTTTCATAGGGTAGGCAAAAGGCCCCACTCTGTCCGCAGACAGATTCCTAGCGAGTTGTTTGGTCTGAACTTGTATACTCACTTGCTCCCTCCAAGTTATGCAAAGATGTTACGAGGGCTGTCATCTAGCATCACTTCACTGGTATCACACGAAAAAACTCAGGAAAAAACCGGTTTAGATACTGTACCTCATTTCTAAGTCATCTTTGAGTTGCTTATAGAACAGGTCCAGCACCTTCAATATGAGCCTCTGTTCTTTCGTGGGGCATTATGGTAGCTTCTGATCGTAGTGATGTCCCTGGGGGCTCTCAAGGATATATGTTATGTATTTTGTAATCGTTTCGACATTGGCCAGCTCATGCAATACGGCTATGATCACTATCTGTGATGATACGTAGTACTTCATTTTGTACCCTCCCCAGCCGCACCGTCTGGTATGCGGGATGGCTGCAAAATATTGGAAAGACGTAGGTCATCGATGTATATCAACGCTTTGTTTCCCCTGGACAGCTTGGAACTTCTCGCTATCAACGGGTATGTTTGTTTTTCTGCTCCCACAGCTGAATTGCGAAGCTGAGTTATTTGACAGACGTCACTAGCCTGTCCAATTGTACCCCTAGGTACCGCACAGTCTCTGCCTTCCTGATCCGGGTAACCAAAGCCATAAACTCCACTATTCTTCAGGTTGCTACGTTTCTCTTTCTTAGTGAAGTTTATGACTCTCTCCGTATTGGAGCCTCGGTAAAAACCCCCCCTCACCCCGTGAACAACTTTTGCCCCCTGAGAGGTTGTAGAGTGAACTCTTTGGAAGCCAAACTGCTCATTCGAGATTCTCAACTCTGTTCAGCAGGATCCACCGACTCGGCGACAGCATTCAGCAATGAGATGGAGAGGTAGATGTAGATTGTTGATGGTGGGGGTTGTGCAGGCTGTGCAGCTTCACAAGTACCCCGTCTTGCAAGACCTTTTGTACGTGAGTCTTCATCTTTATTCAAGGCCCGGGATTTTGGGACTTTGTGCGAAGTTCATCAGTTTTCTGGGAGATAAGTTCCTGATGTCGAGGGCATTACAAATGACCCTTCCAGAAATTTGAGCATTTTGTAGAAGAGCGCAGGACATCCACAAAGCAGATGTTCTGCAGTTTCCGCAAAGTTCTCGTAGAAGCGGCAACTATCACTCTCTGACTTGCCCATCTTTTTGAGGTGGTGCCTAGTAAGTAGTTCCGTTAACAATTTCAAGTTTTTTTTTGGCCAACTCGAGAAGCTGTTTAGGTTTCCTTGGCAATGGATTCACTAGTCTTTTCCCTTGTCTTTGTCCTGGCACTTCATTCCAGTGAGATTTCTCTTCATAGATTTCCCAGCGTCGAATATCTTCTTTCAAGTGAGCTTTGGAGAGTCCACAGAAGGGCTCTGTGCCAGGAAGTGGTGTGTTGTCCTTTCTTTGGCAAGCCAGTCTGCTTTACCATTGCTTTTGATGCCTGTATGATAGAGCGGTAACTCTCTATTCTTTCTCGGGGGTCAAGTGAGGTGATTGGGTTCGTATTACGTCGCGGTTTCCGTGTAAGGAATTTCACATTATAGGGTGAGAACTACGTTTTCCATAGCCCGATTCACTAGCCTGTGAAGGGGCAAGTAAGGCCCTGAATTGAACCTTTCTGCGGTATGGCAAAAGCTGTACTAAAAACAAATAATGGATCCAACAGAAATCTCAAGAATGGCAGAACGTTTCACCAGGAATATAACCGGCCAAAGAGTTTATAAAACAACCGCAGCCAACATTCACAGAATATCTACTACGCCAGAAGAGGAGCACTACTAGAGTATTAGTTAAAATTCTCACAGGGCAGTGTAGCTCAACTAACATATGAGTGCAATCGGTCTGGTAAAAGAAATGCTATGCCGGTTCTGCCAAAAAGAATAGGAAACATCTATACACATACTATGCCACTTCGAGGGTTTGTCAGGGCTAAGGTTTCTAACGCTGGGAAAAGAAAAAAAGAAAAACCAAGACGTCCCAGATGCATGGGAGTTTTAAAAACGAGCATATGGAGTCTCGTAACGAAGATAGAAATGCATAAACGATTTTGAGGGTACACACAATAGATCTGAAAAGGTTGCGGTGTAGAGGTTTGTAGCACGAAAGCCCTAATCTAATCTTATTTAATTTGAGGGTTCAGCCGGTTGACGCAAATACGAATTCTGACAATAACAATCGTACTCAGATCGTCCAATGATGCTTAGAAATCAATTCAGTGAGTTTATGGAACTAAATCTGAAGCGGTTCGTGGTATCTGTCTATCTTTAAAAGTACCTTTCGAAGGAAAAAGTCTGAGAATATAGAACAATCCTCCATTGTTCTTCTGAAAATAATCGCTGATTGAATCCTTATATCAGATCCCCCTTCAGATTCCCACAATGCCGTGACGGAACAGACGCGGACTACTCGATAGTAGACACACAAGAGTAAACCAACTCCCATATTTCTTGCGGCAGTCGATTGTTTCCAAACTTCGAACATTAAGGACAAAGCGATTGCACTTCTTATACCTGTTCGCGAAGTTACTCTGATAATCGAAGACCTATAGATAAGGATTCCTGCGCTTTGAGGAATGCAGATCAGTTTCGGTGCAGTTTGAAAGCTAGACGTGGCGCGAGGAGTTATTGGATGTGTTAGTTTTTGTCTTTCATTTTACCGCTGGAGAATTCTAGGGATTCAGAAAAACTTTTAATGAATACCATGAACTCCATCATGATTTGATTTGTTTGTTTTATGACCTCATCCAGATTGATATGTCTTGTTTTTCCAGATCATATTTCAAATTCTCTGTTAAAAGAAGCTTTTTCGAAAATTTCTGTGGAAAAATATTTAGGAAACTAGTTTCAGTAGTTTTCCAGATATACATATATCGACTATACATAGCAGCTATCGTTTTTCCATTTTGGATAACAGATGTCTGCAATGAAGATTGTTTTTTGGCTAATCACAGACAAACGACTTTCATCTTTGCATAAAACATTGACATCTTATTCAAAACCAATTTTTGATCTATCTTTTCCGATTTTCTTCTGGTTATAGAAGAGTTTGTCAATACATCATCATCAAGTATAATGTTATTGTACAGGTAACATTTATGATGGATTGTTTTCTATTTCTGATGCCCATTTCATTAACTCGATATATCGTTGCCATGTTCAATGGTTTATCATTTTGTAAACATGTTACTATATTTGATGGATTGTTGCATCTTTTGATGAAAATGTTCATTATTGAATGATAAATTAAGTACCCAGTCGTCAATTCAGTGATATTTAATGATAATTGTGTTGGAGTAATGGTTGTAACTAATTTTATTCATAATTGTTTAGATTTCAAACAATAAGATAATTTGATGATGAAGAAAAAGGCTTGTCATTAAAGGCATATGCATCTACATAAACCCAGCATCTATTCATCTTATAGGGCCGTCAAGTGTTTATTTTCGAATGGACAGTATATATACAGTGTGACCCACTAGAAAGCGGGACACCTTCCTAAAATCTGCATCTTTTCTCCGATTTCGAAGAACTTTTATTTTAATTGTAGAGCTCAAAAAACTGTAATTTGGGACAGAATATCATTTTCTTTTTACAAAAAACCAAGGCCTGCTGCGTATATTTTTAAAGGTGAAAATTCAAGAAATCGTATTAGCGATTTTTTTAGAGAATATTTCAAATCACCATTGGAAAATATTCAATATTAATAATTCTAAAAGCAGTTTCTTCAACATTATTCCGTGATGCAGATCATTTAATCAATTATTCCAAATCACCTCAGAACATTTGAGTGTTCAGGAATTGTCTACAAACGTGACATTCAATAATCTTAGTCATGATCTTTATTTTGGGTAACTGTGACAGAAAATGTTTTTTACTCAAGATTTATACGACCAGAAAGTTTTCGGGAGAAAATGAAAGATTTGAGGAAACAGGCAGCGTCAAGCACGAGAAATGGAAAGTTGTGAATGAAATTGCAACAAATGAATAAAATCGATTAATTGTTAAATTGTTAAATTGTTATATCCGTCAACCGGTTGCACCCCTACGTGCAACTCTCAAAAGTCAGAGACTTGTGCGAGCTAGGGGAAGACGTAGCCCGTACCTTTTAATACGTGTGATGCCATGCAAGAGACCGGTGGCAATGCTGAGATTCGAACTCACGCTCTGTGGCTTATGAGTCTAGGACTCAACCCGCACACCACCGCGGCCCATAATTAGCGGTAATACTTTCAACAGTTGAGAATCCTCATGTTAGTAAGAGGGAAATTGCAATAGAGCTGGATATGATTCATACTTGAAACCGTGAACATAATATTGATCAAAAATAAACTTCATCCATCTATGAATTACATCGAGAACTCCGTGAATCCGAGTTCGCTATTGCCGAAATATATTGAATTTCATTATCGAGGAACCAAATTTGCTTAAATACATTTAAAAGAAATGGGATGATTCACCGAATTTGATGGAGGATGTACCGATCGACACCAGGCACTGATTTTATTATCAATATGATGGTGCACCTCCTCACAATCACAATCAGGTCAAAGGATTTTCAAACAGATGACGCCGAAATAAATAATAATAAATTATTGCCCCGTCATTCGTTTAGTTATAAATAATTTATATTTGCCGAAGGCGATTTCTATCCTTTGGTGAATGCGCAATTTTAGTTTTTTATTATTTGGCGAATGTTTCGCAGTAATCATCATTTCATAGTGGAAGAAAAGACACCAATAGTATAGCAGAAACTACAATGGAAATGGGACACAAATTATTTCAAAAACCTAAAAAAATCAACAAGAAATCGGGGACCAATCAAACATTTTATGTGTATAAGTGAAGTCAACCATGTGGAAAATTATAGGTATACTTGCGTTATTGACTGGGTCCCAATCGGAGTATTTTCTGTGATTCATATAGGTGGCTCTTCTTACTTTCTTGGTGTATACTGGAGAGTTATCGTAGGGCCATTTGACAAAAGCCGATGTAGGTCGATTGCAGGATGACGAATTTGCCATTGGAAATTTGCACTTTGTATATTATTATCGAACAAATTCTTGTTTGCGAAAATGATTAATCTTTCTCGATTCATTGTGATTTGATGTATTTGGCCAAGCGATAGTCTTTTTCATACAATTAACTAATCTTAACCCATTAAAGAACGGAAACACTTCAGGTTGAAATGAATATTTAGTTCCAGACAGACTCAAAAACCGTCAAATAAGCATTACTGTTCTGATGCGTAGAATCTTTTGATCTCAGACACGTTTTGAAACTCGACAGAAAATTTGTGAGTGTAACAAAAATTACGATTAAGCCATTTTGGAATGGGTGGTACAAATTTTACCTTTAGTACCAGAAAACATTTTAAAACGGAATTGACGAATGAGAGGGGCTCAAAATCTGTGAGTACGAAGGCTTCCGCTATCCAGCCGACGGGGATAGAAAAATCTCTCTTGGACTGGAAGAGTTTTTCGATTTAATTAGTGCGGTGCATCAAAGATGAATTTTAACGTTTTTTAGGCGACCGTGCGGCCTCGGGCACCTAACTTTGACTTGTGATAAATAATAATAATAAACGGGACGTGGAATCGATATGTAAATGCGTTTCCCCAGACGATTAACTAGGACTAGCTGCTATAAATAATTCAAGGATTAGTAAGAAATATAATATGAAAAATTGTTGTAACTAACCACTTCGACTCTGATTTCGAAGGCTAAAATTTAAAGATGATGACGAGAATAATAACAGAAATGTTGCAAGCCAGACTTTTCCAGAACACTTTTCCAAGATTGAGTGTGTAGTAGGATTGTGAGTGAAGAAGCCAGAGAGGAAACAGGTAAAACCAAGTTTGATTTTCAAGCCTAAAGGACTCACTAGAATATAAGGCGTTTTATATTGAAAGTAGAAAAGTATCTGATAAATAAATCAAGTCCAGTTCATTAAATAGATACCGTTTTCACGAGATAATTTGCGTCAATCAAGCTTAATAGGAAAACAATACCAGTGCTTAAACAGGCTCTCAATAACCCAACTTTGTCTAAGTATCAACTTCAACGAAACCACACAGAATCAATGAACACCCTTTGAGAAACTCACCTGCTGATAGTCTCCAAACTTCGTCTGGTAATCAAACACGTACAAGTACGAATTTCTATGCTCGGCTGAGTGCAAATCGGCTGTATGTACAACCGGCGCTACGAATTGTGCATCGGACAAAGCCTCGAGAGTCTCGTCCCTAATATTAATCGGATGCTGGACGGGCCTTTCCCAGTCCGTGTACTCGTTCACGATGGTGGCGAGAATCTCCGACAAGTGATAGCTGTACGTATTCCGGACGAAGGTCCTCAGGATTTTCGATCGCCTATCGGCCTCGATGCCGTATTGGACGTCTTCGCCGTTGAATGCGAAATACGCCTCGGCCTTGACCACCCCCAGCAGCAAATCATAGCGGGACAGCTTCGCGATGACCGATTTCCGCAGCAGGACGTTGTTGAGGATGGTAATGGCATTCTGCGGTTCGGGTTTCGGGGGGTTGCTGCTGCTCCCGTCGAAGTCGTTGTAGTGCGGGTTGTCACCACCTGCGGACAAAAAATTCGATTCACGCCGAGGTAATAGGATTTGGATTCGGGAAAATGGGCGCTGTGGGGCATACAATAATTTGAATCCATGAGATATGAATTCTTGACGGTTGATTGATGAGGTATGTGTTTATAATACTTTTTTTTATTGGTGTCCCATTTTACCTATTCAAAGCACGCCTCAGTGTGTTCAAATCAAAATTTCAAAAACGCGCGTTTTTTAAAGTTACTATGGTAACATCAGCAACTCGGGAAACATGAAGTGTAAATGACCAATTTTGATTATTCATCTGAAAGCATAGTCCAATAACCACAGACAAAAATTTGTGCCAAAACTGAAGAATGAAAAAACATATTTACCAAAAAATCAGTGGTGGAAAAAAGGCTATCACAAAGTGCTAGATAGAATACATGGAATTACGGAGTGATGTTGTAATACTTTCAGAAGGCTAGATCAGGTTAGGTTCGGTGAGGCTAATGTTTCATATTTGAAGCAAATCCGTCTCTTTTAGCTCTGGAAACGGAGTAAATCATCGATTTACTCCATTTGTCGATGAGGAATAGTGCCATAGTAGACAAGAGGCGAGAATATTTTTTGAGGATATGATTATGCCTCATATCTCATTCATGAATATTATGAGAATTATGTGGATGGCCAGTCCCGGTGATATTTTGCAAAAACTGCTACTAAAACTACAATGGCTATTTCATTCATAACTGCTTTCGAGACTCCATCCAAACAAATAGTTGTACTTTTTTTAATAGTTTCGGTTGATGCATTAGAAACTGTCCTAAACGGCCGATTTCTTTCTTGTACATATTTTTTGGACACAGATCAAAAAGCAATGCGAGGAATAGAAGCTTTCTAAACTCTGCCTGAGTTTGGATTTCATTGGAGAATATAAACCAATTCAGAGAAGATCAGTGCATGATAATACATTGTTTTCACTTCAAAATACCATTATTTGAGTTGATAACTTAGTTATCAACTCAAATAATGCCTTCAAGAAATACTTACACATAAATTCAAATGGAATATCACTTCTTTGGGAGAGAGAAAGTTTTGGTATATATAATTAACAACACTCTTGTTCTTTGCCAAGATAATTAAATACCCTGACACATTTCCACCCCACTTTTTGTAAAAGATAAGCACTAACAATTTCATATGAACCGCAGCATTCATTGAAAAAGGAGGCCCATTATAAGAGCTTCTAGGAAGGACCAGTTACAGAAAGATAACATTCTCTCTAAGATTTGTAACGCCGTATTTTTGTGTAACCGAAAACTCCGGAAGTAATCATTTTCGTCCTATGTCTTGGATCTTTGGTACGCAGACGAATTACACGTTAAGGGGACCCTTCATTTTCAGACTCTGATGAACTATCGAACCTATTCGAGACGTCTCACGACACGTACAGCTTACATATCATTGAAATAATAACTAACAACAAAAATTGTTCTCATTCTACATACGCAGTCAAAACGACAACTAAACAATTCGAGGTGGTTAAGTATTTCCAAAATACCCTACGCAAACCCAGTCAGTTATCCCAAAATAAGGAATTCCTAAATCCGATTCAAGTATTTCCATACTTTAGGAAATATTTGGCGAAATCGGCTGTTAGTATTTGTTTGAGATATTGATATTTCGGATTTTTAAATAGGAGAAAATGGTATTTGAATTAATAATGTTGATATTCTCAGAACTCAATGGGATTGAACTCGCATTGATGGCACCTCCAATTAGTTTGAAATATTTTTCTCATTGCTAATGGTCTCCCTAACTTAACCAATTGTCGATTCCCATCCTGCTAGTCATTGGATTTGATCTATTATCATAATCACGTCAAAAAGTATGTTCTTGTATTATATGTGTTCTTACTTATTTCCTCCATGAATGCATGCACATGCATCAATTCTCTGAGGCTCAAACTTTGGTCACGTTAGCTATGAGATTGAAAGAAAGCTCTATATTTCAGTGATCCACGGGTGGTGTACTAACGATCCAGAAACTGGTCGAGTACTATCCACACTTATGATCTGTTACTGAAATTTCCTTAATTATCATTCACTTTTTGATTTCAAGAAAACCTTACACGTATCGAGGTTCGTATTCCTATCATTCATTTCAGTGCCGACCATTCAACTTCGATTTTTTACCGTTGTCACAGAAATTCACTATTTTTGAATCAGATTTTTATTGCATCCGTATATGGTATAACAAATTTATTAAAAACGATGAATTATTCCACTTCCGTTGCACATAAATTGCGAACATATAATATACCGAAACATATACCTTGTTATACTGATGCAATTTATCATTTTATTAGTCACTTGTTAGTGATATTTTACGTTTCCCAATACTATTCTGATTGATTTGTACTGTAGATATTCGTTTCGGGGTAAACAAATAACAAAAAAGCATTTCGATAATATTATTGTAATTCCTGTAGATTCCAAACATTTTGAACAGCGAAAAATCAAATAACAAGTCGAGTTCATTAGTGGATTTTTATATTCAGAAAGTACCAAATTATCGATCGAAATTCGAACATGTTTCGACAGAACAATACTTAGTTTCCTGAGAAGCTTAATCTGTGAGCTGATATCCAAGGAATTGAGATAATCATACAGCCAATGAAGAGAAAAATCGATGAAATAAGATTCCAGATGAACCTAATGTAAATCCCCAGCAAAATGGAGTTTCACCACGTTTTTTCCCACATGTGATAAAATGCCTCAATCAACGATTTCTAAGGCAGTAAATTAGTAGAAGAGCTGCCATAGAATGGCCAGCAGAATCTCCAGATTTGTCACATCTTGCCTATTTCCTGTGAGGTAACTAGGGAACAGTAGTTCATCAGCTTTTGTCAGAAAATATTGAACAACTTGAACGAAGAATTATTCAGGAATGC
Organism: Chrysolina americana; assembly: GCA_958502065.1. Classification (NCBI taxonomy): domain Eukaryota; kingdom Metazoa; phylum Arthropoda; class Insecta; order Coleoptera; family Chrysomelidae; genus Chrysolina; species Chrysolina americana. Next base: position 9,480,353 of record OY293410.1, read on the forward strand.
AAACGTTTGGGGAAATGAGTCAAAACGTCTGTGAAGTATTGGAAAATAGGTTGTATCATTGCCAACAGAATCGTCGAGAATACGAGGATATTTCGAACAATATCTTTAATAGCTATACAGAAGTGTTTATTCGTTGACGTCATTTAAGTTCCTAAGGAAAAATATCATCTGCTTTCATGATATCTCCCAGAGGAATTGTTAAAATACTTTCTTTCTCCTGGTCACTTTGCTTTGTTTCAGCTTGATGTATCACAAGACGGAAAAAGGGGTACAACGTACAAATTAATAGTAAGGGTTGCTGAGGGTGAGCGAGTTTAACAAGGCACTCAATAAGTACTGGTATGTTACTCTTCCTGCATATTCAATAACTTTTGGGATAACAATTATTTCAATGTGGAGAATTTAATGAATTTTTGATTTTGATTGAATTTAGCAATAGAAAAAATTAAATATGCAAAGTGAAATGATACAATATTGAACATAGCAACTTCTAGTTGACAAAGGAAAGTTAAAAACTTTTGGTGTAAACGGTTGACTAATTAAACGATGAAGAAGTTCGAATTTTGAAAACGCTGAGGATAATTTTGATGAAGCTATTTGCTGTAAAGGCGAAAAGGATTGATATTTCTCTGAAGACTATTCATAAAGAAAGATCATGTAAAATAAAGATATGTATGAAAATAATCAATAAGAATTCAAGAAGTCTTGGATAACATTAATGGAATCTGATAGTTGAAGTAGTGAAACAAATTGAATAAATATGCAACGATGATTTTCTCGGATTCTGAGTATTCTAACCGATCAACAGGGCATATCAGCACGTTGTTAATTTTCTCAATATTGAAATGATGATCTGCGTTCACATGTCGTCAGCTGAAAGGAATGTAAACTATAAATCGTCTACTGAGCATAATACACCATGCCGAACATCGAAGCTACTATTAGCTAATTAACCGGCCTTGTATAATCGTCCGTAACAAGGATTTCACCGGGATTAGACAATTAGACCTTTATAACCTACATGTGTGGACGCTATTCGGAATTGGTAACGATTTCACTTGCCTTTGCGAAGTCAAGGAAAATAATTGTTTCGTTTTGCTTTCATGGCGTTCACAAATTCGTTTGCTCAAAGAGATCGTTGTTTTCGTGTTTCATAATTTTATATCAAATACAGACACTTAGTTACCGGCCTGTATTTATGAAATAAGAAATATTTTCCTTCGTAACATCTCATAACAAGTGGGCCGGGAGGGTAGAAAGGCTATGAAGTTTTTTGGTGAGTGATTAACTTTTCAGGATGAGTCGGATATTTTTTATCTAACGTCAGGTGAAGAAATACCAGAAAAACTACGAAAAAATGGGTCGTTGATGAAACTTTGTGAAAACGTGAGAACACAGTATCGAAAAAGTCCAAATTTCTACTCTGTAAGGTAGTTTTTTGTAGAGGGAGGGGATAATGAGGCAAAAGTTATACCCAACTATAAACTTATAAATTTCTCAGAATACAGTGAATGATAGTAAGTAATTTGTAATTTTGACGACCTTTGTTATAATGGCTGATGTGGTTTAACGAGACCCAAAAATTTTAAATGGTCAGTCTGGTCTGTTCCATAGATTTTCTTGGGTTGACAGTTAATCCATGGTTTGGACAGTAGGTATAACATTAATTCGCTCAAGTATTATCACCAGCTAGCAGTTCTGACACCCGTTTTGCTGATGACACAAAAGTAGTGTCATTATTATACAAGAATTCAAGATTTGGAGTAGGACATGATAATATGACATCATTCAGAAAAATCAAAAATAGAATGGGTCCCAATATTGAATCCTGTGTCACTCCCACTGGCACACTACGAATTATCGATTTGCTGTTTCCTAGTATAACGACCTCTTCACGGTTTTCAAGTTATGAACTCATTCAGAACTAGATTTAGTTTTTCAAAGAATGAATGATACTCTCCATTCAACCTAACAACAGTTGTATCGAACACTGTATTAATACTTGTGAATCTGAATTGATTAGTTAAATATACAGTTTGTACTGAAGAATATGAAACAAAATGAAAAAGAAAACAAATTGTGAATGACAATGGTTCTGCATTTTTATTTTACCATAATGTACATTTTGTTGTTCATTGTTACATTATAGGGAAGTTCAAAATCGTCAACCATGGTGTTTTCTTGGTTCCAAAGCTAAAATGAATCAGAAATGTAACTGTTTCATCAAATTTCATGATTAAAGTATATATATTGATTCTCTCATTTAATATCATAGAATACTGGTTAGAAAAACCCGAATTGACGACTCATCCAGTTATTTCGAACACAAAATTGATATTCAACAACTCACGAATAAAAAAAAAACAGTCAAGTCAGCATCATTCAATGAGTTCAAAAACATCAATGGGAATCTTTTTGAGAATGTTTTCGACGACATTTAGTAAAATGAAACAACCTGCAGATCCTACATACATGCACGCGATGTCTATGTGAGATATGGCCAAAGGCATTTTGAATCAGCCATTCTTCAATGGTATACAAGCAATTTCAGTTGTTTTATAATGTAAACTGTAGTAGATTCAAGTGTCGTCTGCACCTAAATGAACACTACGTCGATTATTGCTTCTCAATATATTTCAAGAGTATTTGCAGAATGATGGACTCAAAATTGGTCCTTGCGTTAGATAAAATCATGTAATTTTCTATCAGTGAGGAAATAGTTTCAGAATAATCCACCCATATTCTTACAAAACTGTTGATACTGCTGTTGGAAAAACCAGATGCAGTGAGAAACCAGGGATAGGAGAATTTGTTACTGAACCAAGTTTAATCACGGAGCAATCGATTCACGCTCAAATCCACCAATTCAATGGAAAATACAAGTATTCCAACCAATTTCAATCCATCACTATCTACTATGAAAACTTGGCCTCTATGATCGCCAGGACAATTCAGTTTGCGATCTTCAATTAACAAATTCCTCGTATAAGCTCGACTAATTGTCTTAATGTAAATGTAAATTCCCCGAGCTCTTGCGACAATTTACTGATGGCTGGGAATGATTAGCTGAGCTACATGAATATGTTTATTGACAAAACGGTTTGAACATCCAGCTGGGAGGATTGATATCAGTCATCTGGGTTGTTTCAAATATTTCGAGTGGTTGAAAATGAATTACACTTGGTTGGAGTGATGGAAAGTGGAGTAACACGCTCAGTTCTTAAATTCAATTTCACTTTCTTATTTAGGAAATTACAGAAGGCTGAATATGAAGGAATACTGGAAATGTGTTAATTTTGGTATTGTTTTAATCAGAAAGTGATTAAAGTATTTTTCTTGTCAATGCCTTGATGGCATTAATGTGATACTATCGAAAGTATATTGATGTCAATGAAAATGTACTACATATAAATATGAGGTGAATGTAGCTATGGAATCAAACTCTTTCAGCTCGTTATCCGTGTCATATCAATTAATTTCACGTATGTAGTGGAAGAATCCTAAGAAAAATATGCTCACGGGCAAAATCGCACAAGAAAAAAGTGCTCATGAAAAAAATGCAAAATGAATCGGATTTGTAGTATATTTATTCGGTATCAGTATATAAGGAACTGAAATAAAATTAAACGTTGACACTTGTGTGCGAGCAAATAAAAAAAAATTGCGAGAAGTAACTTTTGATGTCTGTTCTAACGAGAACAAAAAATAGTTGGGCGAGAAGGAACTTTAGATTTAATGTTGATGATTCTGTGAGAAGCAAGATATCTCGAAAGATCAACCACCCCGTTTTTTCGAAACTCGGGAGTGCCTTGAAAATATGACCAGTCTTCGTTTTAACTAAATACCCTCCAGATGTGAGTTTTCAGTTAGTTATGCATTGTTTGTATAAATTCTGGTTACTTTTCAATATGAATAATTTGAATAGGTAAACAACATGTTTTCTGAAACAGTCACCGCTAGATGGCGTTGGTGGCACGGCAGAGTAACAAGTTGCAGTTGAGAGGCGCCAGTGATTTCTCGATCAAGTATGTAACAGCGGTACGCACGTTTCAGAGCGCTACGTGTCATGAAATTGACTCAAATGAAAACTCTGCGCTTTCAAGCGGATACGCTGTGTTTTCAGCGAAAATGCTGCGCTTTCAAGCGAAAACGCTGCGCTTTTGCTTGAAAGCGCAGCGTTTTCGTTTGAGTCAACTTCATGACACGTAGCGCTCTGAAACATAGGTACCGCTGTCATATACTAGATGGAGAAATCAGTGGCGCCTCTCAACTGCAACTTATAACGCTGCCGCACCACCAACGCCATCTAGCGGTGACTGTTTCAGAAAGCAGGTTGTTTACCTACTAATTTGGTTGAATAAACAATCTTTCTCATTCCTCTGGAAAGTTAATTCTTCCAATCAACTTTCATATCAGCCATTACGATTATCTTTTCAACCATTTGAACTGAATCATTGGTTTCATCTAGTTGAGATGTTAATACATCAACTTGCCTCATTTATTTTGATTCAAGATCAGTTTCTGTTAGATTCAATATCAATCTCCATAATAATCAATTGCAGAATGTCCCTAATTGAATCTTGTTATTATTTTGTTAATTAATTTCTTATGAATATTTAAATTTATTGTTGTATCCTGTTTTTCATTCATAAAAGTTTATATATATAGTCTTATCATGTTGGAAAGGTGTATTTCGATTATTAGAGTCGAAAAACAGAGCAAGTGTTAACCTTGGGAATGCAGTAAATTTTTCAATGAGTGCAGCTTGGGAAAAAGGGAAGTAACAGCACAGCATCCAAGGGAGGCAGGACGATAAAGAAATACGGCGATATAATAGTTATTTATGTAATAAGGATCATAATGATGTTCATTATGATAGTAGCCATGAATATTATCGAGCGAAGCGATGAGTCAAGCCGAATTACATGAAAAACTTCATTTGCTGGCTTCAATTATCATAAAAATATCTTTCAAATCCTAAATTAGGTATTTTTGAAACTACAGATGGATATTAATTATTCATTATGAAAAATATTGAGCAAGCTGTGCCTTTACCATTTCACTGACATTTCAATAGCAAATTATTAATTCACTGTCAAACACACACTGCTGTTAGTTAGATTATTTGTAGTGAAATCTTCAGAGATAGTTATTCATTACGAAAAATAGTGAGCAAGCTGTGCCTTTACCATTTCACCGACATTTCAACAGCAAATTATTCATTCACTGTCAAACACACTGCTGTCAATTGGATTATTTGTGCTGGAAAAAAATGGGTAATTTTAATGATATTTTCCTTTCGATTTGAAGGGTGAAGTTTTGTATTTTCGATCAAATTGTTAGATATTGAGTACTTGCATTCTATTCTTATAAATATTTCAATCATGTTAAATTTTCATCAACATTGACCTACCGATGTAATTATGATATGCCAGCAGATGAAAAATCTTCAATTCAGTGAGGTATGATTCTAATTTCTTGACAAAAGAGCCCAAAGTTTCCATTCATTTAATATCATTAACGATTTCGCTCGGTTGTATCAAATGTGGCACACGCTATTCAATAAAAAATTAGCTTTTGTTAGTGTGGAAAAAAAAAAATTTCGGGATAAAACTTGTTTCTTTTTCAATTTTACTCATCCGTGCCAAATTTGAACATTCTGTTGTCGCTTTTTGTTTTTGCCTTTAGAATTCACAAAATTTCTCATGTAAGTATTAAAATAATTGTAACTTTGCCTCAACTTTCTGTTACTTTTATCAGCAGCTTTATCATACTACTAAGTTTCAAAAACTGAATATCGATAAAAACATATCTTGGAGAAAATGAGAAAAGCTATTCAGATTTCTGCTATGTTTGATGCAAAATTGATGTAAAGTTGAGAATTTCGGATGAAAATTTACTCAAATCAATTTTTGTCAGTACTAAAAAGATATAGTACTCAGTATAATTATCATTGTTATTATTATTCATGGGATCATCGAACTGCTTTGAGAATTGAAACAAATTTTAGGACTTTTCATACTAATATCTCACAATTTTCTGTGTGTTTAATTTCTAGGCGTTTTTTCCAGTTACCGAAGTAGACAACACTTTAAGCTTACCGTGTACTTTTTACAGCAATTGATTAGTAATTGCTCTGATATCCTCATCACAAACATATTCCCTTCACTGTCACAACTACTATTTATAATAAGAGTGTGTGAACTGAGTTCATTCTGATACCCCCTGCTTGGTATTATTTATCAATAATGCTCGATGAGAGTCGCAATAAATTTCATTTTCCTTCTCTACTAATCCACCTCATAGCTCAGCTGGCCATTTCGCGATTATGAGCCATTAACACCTTACGGGTACGTGGACGATATTGAAAATGAATTGTTTCCTCTACAATCGTGTCGTTCACGTAATAACAGGAACTCATAATAGTTTCAGTGTTGCACGTAAAGCGGATACAACAGGTGATTGTTTATCCGGTGTGAATATGTAAGAAAATTTGGAATGTTTTGCAGGAAAATTAGTACAAAACAACTGTTTGACCCACTTACTAGTTGATGGAAGATCATCAACTAAGGATGCAACCAAATCTCCATAATACGATTTTTTCTTCATTTTGAGGTCGGCACAGTCAATGATCCAGTGCTTTTTGAAACCCATATCAGACCTTAGAAACTCCCATCACTAGTCGCCGCTCCATAGAAATCGAAACTTCGTTGGTGGTGAAGTTGGAATGTTTTGCAGGAAAATTAGTACAAAACAACTGTTTGACCCACTTACTAGTTGATGGAAGATCATCAACTAAGGATGCAACCAAATCTCCATAATACGATTTTTTCTTCATTTTGAGGTCGGCACAGTCAATGATCCAGTGCTTTTTGAAACCCATATCAGACCTTAGAAACTCCCATCACTAGTCGCCGCTCCATAGAAATCGAAACTTCGTTGGTGGTGAAGTTGGAATGTTTTGCAGGAAAATTAGTACAAAACAACTGTTTGACCCACTTACTAGTTGATGGAAGATCATCAACTAAGGATGCAACCAAATCTCCATAATACGATTTTTTCTTCATTTTGAGGTCGACACAGTCAATGATCCAGTGCTTTTTGAAACCCATATCAGACCTTAGAAACTCCCATCACTAGTCGCCGCTCCATAGAAATCGAAACTTCGTTGGTGGTGAAGTTGGAATGTTTTGCAGGAAAATTAGTACAAAACAACTGTTTGACCCATTTACTTGATGGAAGATCATCAACTAAGGATGCAACCAAATCACCATAATACGATTTTTTCTTCATTTTGAGGTCGACACAGTCAATGATCCAGTGCTTTTTGAAACCCATATCAGACCTTAGAAACTCCCATCACTAGTCGCCGCTCCATAGAAATCGAAACTTCGTTGGTGGTGAAGTTGGAATGTTTTGCAGGAAAATTAGTACAAAACAACTGTTTGACTCACTTACTAGTTGATGGAAGATCATCAACTAAGGATGCAACCAAATCTCCATAATACGATATTTTCTTCATTTTGAGGTCGGCACAGTCAATGATCCAGTGCGTTTTGAAACCCATATCAGACCTTAGAAACTCCTATCACTAGTCGCCGCTCCATAGAAATCGAAACTTCGTTGGTGGTGAAGTAGGAGCTGCGACAACTCGACGTAAAAACTCACAAATTGATGCATCTCCATACACGTTCCCAGACAACAGGAAGGACGTGGACTTTTGAGCTTGGAGTGTCTTAATAATGAAATGGTACTGGATGGAGTCTGTAGAGTTATCAGGAGTTCAGATCCCCTTCTCTGCTTGGTAAGTCTCTAATAATATTAACATGATCAGAATTGTATTGTCAATTGGGTTAGGGTAATGGACAGTACTGAATTCTCTAGTGAAAGTCAATAGTGTACATTTAGAGATATTCAGGAAAATATTGTTTTTCGAACACCATTCATATAAATGGTTTATTTTTTTATAGCATAGTACATTCGTCAAAAATAGAAGTAGATAGAGAATGTCTCGCAAAGATCATTGATAAATATCAAAAAAAACAATGGCCCCAAATTGGGAACTTGAGGGACTCCGCTGGTTGCAACATAGTTTTGTAAATAAAATGCGTTATAAGATACGTAATGTATTCTGTTGTGATTGCAGAGATTTCAGAAAAATATTACTTTATTCCAAAAATGTAATTTCTTCAATAATATTTCATGATTTATGTTATCAATTGCCTTGGAAAAATCAGTATATACAGCATCAACCTGTCCATTTCGATGTTACGATTCTCAAGTATTGACTGAAAATTACTAATTGTAGATCTTGAATTCATAAATCATGTTTAAATTCAGTGTTGTAGTACTATAAGTAGCTTAATTTAATTCTTTCCTGGATTTTATTTGTACTTCTCCTAAAAATATTGTTTCTTTATCAACCATCGTACAAAATGTGTTTTGTTGTAAATATTTCATTACTGTGAAGTTATTATTATGTTATCTCAGCTATAATATTTGAAGAGCATTGCGAAGAAGTAATTGAAAAAAACTTCGCCAAGTTTCGAGGAGATAATTATATAACTGTTGAAGGGGTTATTAGTTGTTTTCTGCCGGATACTTGCTGACAAAAATATTTATTGTATGGGTTATATGTGTAAGATTGGATTACCCTATCCATTTTTCATAGGGAGAGAAAAATAGACTCTGTACCTGGGATGAAAAAATAAATAACATATTTTTTTCGAATATATTCAATCTGAGTTTGAATAATAATATAATAATAACAATACTCCCTCATAAAAACTCATAGAGTCAAAGGCATTGCATGTGCGAGTAGAAGACAGCTATTAGTATCATTTGCCGTGGTACAATATCCAATCCTTACCTGTGGGCTCCCCAGTATCAATCACCACCCCGTCGACGCTGGGTCCAAAGGCGAACGCGAAGTCCGGTTGATGCAGGATGGGCGTCGACAGGAGCAGCTCCAACGGTTTCTCTCGAAGGCACTTGAGCAGATGAGGATGAGGCAGTTCTGGAGAGCAGTTGGCGTGGACGGCCACCTGAGCAGCGTACCTCGAAGGTTCCTGGACCAGTGCCCAAGGCGACAAGGCAGACCCAGACATTAGGATGGCTCGATGGAAGAGGACGCCTGAAAAAAAAATAGTCTGGTTGTAGTAACGGAGACAAAAAATTCTTTGAAATGGGAGAAACATATTCATATGTAATCACAGAACCTTTGACTTGTTGATATTTTAGGAAGTTAATAATTTTGCGTTTCCAAACTGTGTAATCATCGTTGAATTTATTACCAAATTAGAAATTTTTCCGCGTGAGTTTACTCACAATGCTGGGTGCAAATAACAAAATTGAAATAATTCTAATTTATGAGAGAAAACTTCAAACAACGTCAGGAGAAGATTGTGTCGAAGAGAATTACTTCAGAAAAAATTCCGTCATAACTTAACAACTTTTGTTAATGAGGAAACTCTTGAAAGATTGTGTTGATGGTATACTCTTTATTTAACCTGGTAAATAACTGAAACATCTGCAGGCATTGAAATATAACCTTTTTATGTTTCACAGGTAACAGTCTATTTTTACATCTCACGTTATAGTGTTGCTTAGTTCAAGTTTCAAGGATCGTGTCTTCAGTTTCAAAAGCAGAACACTCTCATAAATATACAAAGATATCATAGTCAAGATGTTCAATGGTTTCAAAGATTCCCTGCAAGGTTCATTATATTGCAAGTTACACATAATCGTTAAACACGTTTTTGAAGAATTAAAACACTATGGGATTCAGTTGAACATTTTTGATCAAGGCAATTTTCGACGTTGTATAGATTATTTATGCAAAACCTTGTACCTGAGCATATATAAATCATATAATTTCGGAGACAGCATGATATTTTGCGTATATTTTTAGGGGTTTATCTCTTAGACGTTTTTCGAGTATTTTTTTAAATTTGCTCGTTTACTTGATATTCACGGAGTATACTAATTTCATCATTCTGAATCGATTGGCGTTCGCAGAATTGCTCCATCTTTACCTCTCGAGTTGAGATGATTATCTGGAGTTGAGAGGGGTCATATCCCTCCAAAAAATTTTTGAATTTTTTTTTTCTATCAATATTAGTAAAATTGAATCGTTTCTGAATATGTTCACTAAATTTGAAGTCGATTCCATGTTAATTACATATTTTGCAGGCTCCTTACGAGACCTCTGCTATTTCGAGTTAAATCTGATAATTTTGCACGATTTAAAAGTTATTTTCATTGCATAACATCGGAAACACCAATCTTCATGTAGATTCCTTTATCAGCTTTATCGTATAGATCTGCGCATGACAATAACCTTGAAAGAAGTCAAAATGCCTTCAAATTCTGCTACTCCCGGTAGGTTTGAATAATTAAACGTGTAGATAATAATAGTATCTCTCACCATCTGGACATAAAATTCAGCTATTTGCTATCCTTGAAGAGCCGAACTAGTATTTACAAAAAGTAGAATCCTGTAATTTCTACAGATCCACTTGAGGCTATCTGCCTAAGACAAACTCAAATGAAAGGAAGAAATGGGATGCGAGTAATGAGGGGGGATTCCCTAGTAGCAAAACCAATCAATCACATTGGAAAAATCTCATGTCATGGCGGGTTTCACCAAATTTTCAACCATGTATGGTTATGATTCATCATGTCACCAAGTCTTACATAATTCCAAATAGGAAGGATATTCTGAAAAGGCACGATCCTTGGGTATTTATGATCCTCGTATGATACAGACTCTTGAATTTGTAGGGTCTATACAGGGTTATGATAAAGTAATGCACAAAATTCATAAAACATACAACATTCACTTTTGAAAAAAATGCAAAAACACGTCAAATTGTTCATTTTATTCCGCATCTTTTGACATAAGTTACAAAAATAATACGTCAAAGTTGTCAAAGTTATGACGTCATCAACAAATTTTTTTAATGGGAAGCTAAGAGTTTTATTACATTATGTGATAGAGCTTGTGTTTTTACACAAGGGAAAAATAGTTGCAGTAGGGCTCACATAAGAAAAACAACGGGAAAAGGGATAAAAAACGAAATAACAAAACCAATTATAAAAAGAGGTCAAACTTAAACTTATCTAGTAAGAACATGTGTTCTTATAAATTTTTTCAATTGTTTTACTAAAACAACGGTTTGTCAGTGTCAGTCGTACAATTAGTGTCACCACAGTTTTATTATTATGGCTCGTTTAACAGAAAGAGAAAGGATAGAAATTCTAATGATGGTAGGTTACGGCGATCGCCTTCGAAGTCATGAAGAAGCATGTGCTTTATTTAACGCAACACATTTTGAAAGACCTCCAATTGCTAAAAGCACAGTAAGCAGAATTGTTGCAAAATTTGATGCAACGGGAAGCGTGAGGGATGCTCCAAAATCTGGACGACCAGGAATAAGCGACGATGTGAAGTTAGATATTTTGCTGTCAGTAGAAGAACACCCTCACGCAACTACAACAGAAATTGCCTTGCAAGAAAATGTTAGTCAGTCGTTTGTAGTAAAGATGTTAAAAAAAGAAAAACTACACCCATACAAAGTTAATCTTGTTCGCGAACTCTCAGAAGATGATCCGGACAGACGTTTGGAATTTTGTGAAATCTTCATGCGGCATTGTGACGAAAATACGAAAATCCAAATTTTCTTAATAGTGTAGTATTTTCCGATGAGGCAACGTTTTGTCTAAGTGGTTCTGTAAATCGACACAATTCTCGCTACTGGGCTCGGGAAAATCCAAGCGTCCCCAAAAAATTTATGTTTGGGTAGGAATCGTCCGGGGAAGATTTATTGGTCCTTATTACTTTCGCGGGAATTTGACAGCTGTACGATATTTGGAACATCTTCGTATGGTGGTTCCGGACCTACTTGCGGCATTTCCGGAACCAAATAATGGGGACAACTTGGATCCCAGTATTTGGTTCCAACAAGATGGCGCACCACCACATTATGGTCATACTGTTCGAAGGTTTCTGGATAACCAGTTTGAAGGACGGTGGATTGGAAGACGTGGACCAGTGGAGTGGCCACCTAGGTCACCTGATTTAACCCCCCTTGATTTTTTTCTGAGGGGACATTTGAAAAGTCGGGTCTACATTAACCGGCCAGACAATTTAGAAGACTTAATGGAAAGAATTAGACACGAAATGACTCGTATAACTCCGCAGATGATCGAAAACTCTATAAATGCGGTCTACCATCGTCTTGGCCTATGTCAGTTAGTAAACGGGACACAGTTTGAACAATTCCTATAAGAAATAGTTTTGGTTTAATGGACTGTTTAGTTAATTGAAAAGTTATTATGAAACTTACGTTTATTTCGTTTTTTATTCATTTTCTCGTTTTTTTTCTTATGTGAGCCCTACTGCAACAATTTTTCCCTTGTGTACAAACACAAGCTCTATGACATAATGTGATAAAAATCTTGGCTTCCCATTAAAAAAATTTGTTGATGACGTCATAACTTTGACAACTTTGACGTATCAATTTTGTAACTTATGTCAAAAGATGCGGAATAAAAAGAACAGTTTGACGTGTTTTTGCATTTTTTTCAAAAGTGATCGTTGTACGTTTTATGAATGTTTTGCATTACTTTATCATAACCCTGTATAACAAAATTGTACCAAATAGATCTTCCGTGACCATGCTTTTGCTGACTTATTTGCCTATATCTCTGCATAACTATCTCCCATATCAAATCTGGTAAAATTGCTTTAATTATGCTGACTGGCATTTAATTTTCAATGGATTCATACAATGAAATCACACAATGAACAATTGTTTGTTCATCCTTTGATAAATGAAACCATACATATATCATTGAAATCTCCAAATTGCGAACATTTAATTATATTTGATTGTAATGATTGATTCAATTTTGGTATATTTATTCATGATATCTATCCTCTTTAACTGCTTGCTTCAATTATTGCTAATTAATTGAGCTCTAATATTGAGTTAGATAAACTGGATTACAGGATAGTCTGTACTTGTGCTGATACTCATACAGTTGTAGCTTCTCATTCAACAAATATGTCAAAATTCCCAGGTCATTCCCAGTCAAATAAAGGATGATGTTCTGTATAATTACATGACAACTACTTGCAATTGGGTCTTCTTGGAAGAACGTTGCACAGATATCTGTCAGATGTAGTTCAATGTCCGTGGTGGTTTTCACCAGGAAAGTAGTTGTTTTCTGACAGATGTTTGCCTTTATTTTTTCACTTGGTGAAAACGCATGAAGAGAATGTCACTTCGTATTCATTTCACTATTTTGATACTATTCGTCACAAAATTTCGAACTTGTTCGAAATATTACAATAACCTTTGCTCACAAAAAAACACGCTTTTCATACGTTTCCTATGGAACTTAAAAGCTTCTCTGTTTTTCTCCTAGCCAAGGGAGCCATTGAACGCGATGTCCTTTCGAATTTAATATTGTCCGATACTTCATGGAACTGGACAAAATTTAATCAAACTTTGTTCATTAAATGTTTCAATAATTATGTAGGAGCATGGCTACAAATTATTGTAATACATGTTCCTCATACTTTGAAATATTCAACTATCTCAAAGGAAACTTTCCAGAGCGTTGTGAGTTGTAATGTAGGGACACATAACAGTATTATAACTTGATTTACGGAAGTTACAAACATTTTCTGGCGATACACTCAACCTCTTTGAACTTTCTCATCATGCATACACTCAGTGTTGCCCAGAATCATCCTGGAAAAAGGGTAGACATCTTGACAAGATCTAGATATTTTCGTTACACGTTCTCAATTTGTTCTTTTATTATTCAGGTTTACAGGTACAGGTTTCTGTTTACTATTTCTATTGGTGATTTTCTCTTGATGACGATTAGCCAGTGGACACTATTTATTCCTGTTGATAGAAAATATCTGCGAATAAATAAAGTGGAACTAACGTCGTTTACTTATATTTTTTAATTATAATTCGGGACGAACATATTTTTAATCCGTGAAAATGAAGGAGTTTCAATGATGATGCAAGGGTCCTAGTTAAATCACTCAGGAAGCAAGAAGCAGCCTCTTTTGAGGGGTTGCATATTGGAGTTCTCAGAGGGAACGAACGAGTAGAAATTATGGTAATTATGCAGCAGCATCAGCGATGGAAATGGAAATAAAATCATTTTATGTAGCTGACAAGATTTCATTGGGAAGTTGTTATTTCTCCGATTGTACTTTAAGTAATGCCTGAAACATTTATTTGGTGGTGAGAAATTTATTTTTATAACAAATCTGAGAATGATGATTTCCCTGCGCATCGAGGAATGCAGATAAAATGATAACCTTAAGCTCAGATTGAAAAAATCTGTTGGAAGGCCCATGAATTATTATTCATGATGGAAAATGTTTTTTTTCAACAGTATCAACCAACCTCTGACTTCCTGAGAATTTATGGACTGATAGAAAACTTACGTGAAGTTTTGAAGTCTGAAAACAGAGATAATTTGTACTGTTTGGAATCTTAATGGAATTGTTGAAGTTTCATCTCAACATCAAAAATTGCACCACAACCTGTGTTTCAGTAATGAAGTTCAATCTGCCACAATTTTACTTTTAGTGGCGACTTATTAAGTGAGGAAATGTTATTAGACTGAATATCACCGTTCATTGGGATGGGACAGGATGACTGTGATGATGTGACAACGTAACACTAACAAAAGGCGAAAAACTTGCAGGCGATCATTCCCATACAATTCAGGGTTAATAAATGCTATTCGATTGAAATAATAAGCACTTGCACAGTGTGAGGAACATTGCCTGAATATCTGTAGAATTGATCGGGAGAGTTGCCCAACATTTATCACTTCGTGACAACCTCGTTTTCTGAATATAAGGAATAAGGCAAATTTTGCTAACCGCGTTAGATCCGAGGACATAGACATCACATGTGCAACTACAGCTCATACATCAAAGAATGACACACATCCAAAGAGATTTCCCCATCTTATCATGGACACACGATCTTCTGTATCTCCGGAAAAGCTTCGACCTAATCCAAAGATCTGGAATCACTAAGAAAAAGACAAGATTTTTGTTAAACGAGGCACTACGGAAAACCCGAGGATACAACTGTGGCACCCCCAACAATCGGAGGCATGAGGTCACCCATCTGTTTTACATGGATGACCTTAAACTTTATGCCTCTGGAGAAGAGGATTTTCATCAGTCCTTGAGGGTGGTGCAAGAATACACGCATGCTATTCGAAATGGAGTTTGGGAACGACAAATGTGCCACGCTTCATCTCGAAAGAGGACGATGCGAGGAATACGGAGAGGACGTTCAGCTCGTAGACGGAAGAATCCTACATCATCTGGATGCCGGAGAGACGTAGACCTACTTAGGGGTAGCTTCTGTCAAAGTATCAGCATAAACTCCGACAGATCTGGTCATCAGAACTGTCGGGAAAGAACAAAGTTGCTGCAACTAATATGCTTGCCGTTCCGATTCTACTGTACTCCTTTGAAGTAATGAAATGGACTCAGGAAGAGGTGCGACAACTCCACGTAAAAACTCGCAAAATGATGCATCTTCATAAGAGCTTGCATCCCAAATCGTTTGTTCTACGGTTATATTTCCCCAGACAACGGGGAAGGCGTGGACTTTTGAGCTTGGAGTGCCTCCATCACAGAATGGTACTGAATGGAGCCTGTTAAGTCATCAGGAGATCAGATCCGCTTCTCTGCTCACTATGCGATCATGAAAAAGCAGGGATTGGAGCATTTCTCTTCAAGACAGCAACCCATGTAGCCGATGAATTCAGTCTCGTATTTGCCTCTGAATGGACGAATCCAAACTCTATCAACGAGTTGGAACCCGTTCAGCAAAAAGCCCACGTCAAAGCTGCGGGGTGTTAGAGGCTCCTACAGCTACATGAGGATAAGGCAATGCATGGGGTCTTCTGCAAGAACAGTGGAGACCTTGGCTTATTCAGAAACATAACATTTGCTTTTCTCAGGTCAAGTGGGCTGAAGTCGGAAACCGAGGGATTCATAATGGCCTGCCAGGATGGTGTCTTCAACACCCTCGTCTATCCTAGTCACCTGATGGGTCTAGAAGTCCCTGACACTAGATTCTCGTACAGTTTTGACGAGGCACCGGTCTGGGGGATATTGAGCCTGTTGTGGAGAATGAGAAATGCCGAGTCTATTGGAACTACTCATTTCCCACCCTCAGGCAAATACAAGCCAACTGATATTCAATTCAAACAATTTAGCATACTTTTTATGGGAGTGAAACGATTCGTTTTCAAGATAACCCTCATTCCACGGTTTTGGAGTTTCTGTAGCATATTTAGTTTATCGAGATTGAATATAAATAATATAGACGCATAATAATAAAAATGAGGCTGAATGATAGTGTTGTAAACTGTAACTTTGGACTGTATCGACAAATGTTGTGCTATTCTACTGAAAAAATATAGTTGCATTGACATATTTTAATGGATATATTCAAAGTGACTGCAAGAACTCAATAAGTTATCTAGTTGAAGACCAAGGTATTTGACTTTTGACATAACTTCAATTCTTCTCAAATCTGAGAACAACTCATATCATTTGCGGAGCATTTTCTTTGTTGAAGTTGTAGGTACTGTACAAAGATAGTTTCAGCGAGCACTTTTTTGTCAATTCAAATCTCCATTAGGGTGAGTAAATTGGACTCCATTCAGATTTGTCGAAGAAGAAACAGCTCTTTTCAGGATTCACAATAAATTACAGAAAAGACTTCCATGTAAGAAAAGTCGTTAGTTCTCTCTATACGGGCAGAATGTTCCTTGAGAATAGAAACACACATTAGGAGACTTCACTTTGAAACGTATTTGTGGTGTTTTCCTTGAATCCAGACGAGTCAGCGGAACACGTCGGGAAAAGAATTCAATTCATCTTCTGTTTTTGCGTTAAATTTAGTTCATTTGGACTATTTGACGTTTCATCCAAAGGAAGTGAATATCAAATCCACTGATGAAACTGGATGAGGAAGGAAACAAATCAAATAATACTAAATATATCCACAATAGGTGATATATTTTTCAAGAGAGAGATATACTCGTAAAAGGCATGTCTTCAATGTGATGACATAGAGGTGTGAAAGCTGAACTCAATGGATTAGCTAACGGTTGCAGTGTTCCAGAATGTGAGTGAGTTTATGAGCAAAGCATTACCGAAGAGACGAATTACACTTTTCAGGAGGGAATCAAAAGCATTCTGCCATATTCTTTATATATTGTATGCAATTAACAGGAAGGAAAATGATACTTTGCAAACACTTTACTCCCCAAAGATAATAACGCTGGGCACTTTAAACTAAAATATTATCATCGAATTCTACTTAATTATTGGATCTCCGTTGTAGGATATTGGTCGGAGTCACATTTACAATGTTATGTCATTCTGGTTTTATCGGCTGATATTGAAGCTCTAAAAGAGAAATTGGTGTGAAAGGAACAATTATTCGCAATGTTGATGGGGTTGGAAGTTGTTGCAGTCTTGGAAATCAGATTTGAAGAACTCATTCAATCAAAACAAAATTCCGACACACTGGTTACAGGGAGCACTTGCAATAATGTCCTCTGTATCTAACTCATAATATTTATCTAAATTTGAACTATTTTCCCCATGTTTAGGGCATACCATCAGATACCTGTAGCAGAGGTAGATATTAATAAAATTGTCTATTTGAGTTCCTACAAATGCCATTCGGTAAGAGAAATTCTGCTGAAACTTTTCTACTATTCATTATTTATAGCGAATTCATCGATAGAACTAGTCGGAGAAGGAAACGAAACAACTACCGAATATATCTACCATTTGTGATATTTTTCTCAAGAGAGAGAGACTCGTAAAAGACACGTTCGGCAGGTCTTCAATGTGATGACAGAGAGGTGTGAGAACTGAACTCAATGGATTAGCTAACGGTTGCACGACTGAAGATATCTTGGAACATAAATGGCGACAGAAATATCTATAACATAGAACTGAACGCTTTCCTGCAGTGTTTCAGACTGAGAGTGAGTTCATGAGCAAAGCATCAACGACGAAACGGATTACTCTTTTCTGGACGGAATCAAAAGCTTGATGGCATGTGCTTTATAGATTGTATGTAATCGACGGAACTGGTATAGTTTCTCGTTCTGGTTTTATCGGCGGATTTCGAACCTCCAATTCGCAATTTTGATGAGGTTGTAAGTTGTTGCAGTAATGGAAATCAGATTTGAAGAACCATTTTCATAACTCGCAAGAGAATGGAGCTGATGTAGAACTAGGACTAGCTCTTCAGCTCTCAAGTGGTTTGACACAGTAATATTATTGCAGACTATAGTAAGCGGCTTTATAGACGCTAGAATAGAGCCAGCTCTTGTCGTATAAGTTTCCATACAACTAGGATATCACCGATTGTATAACTCAAACTCATACCTGCCAAAATTAATCCATATATTCAAGTTTTCAAACAAGAGTATTCATATTCTACAAAAAAAATTTTACTACAACTACAAAACTGATTCTAGATTGGCTTTCCGTATTAAATGCCTTCAGTTCTAGGAAAAACAACCGGTTTACAGGTGATGAACATAATCAATTGAAGCATTATAATATCTACCCAGTGATCACAGAAAGCACCAGTATTAATTTTGTGGAATATTGCACAGATATAGTTATATGTAGGTATTAGAAGTAGTTATTTCCCCTTCATAGCTTTCAACCGTTCATGTGATGCTGAAAATATGTGGCAATCAGACCCGAACACAAAGGTGAGAACTCATTTGGGAAATATTGGAGTAGCGCTAGTCATTGCCGACCAATGATTTACCCTGCTCAGATCTGACTGAATCTCTGAACTCGGAGACCCGGAATAATTCTTGTGGAGGGTCTAGAGCCCGGTTCGTCAGAGCGAGACTAGAGTAACTAAATGGCCAAAGTGATGCAGGTGCTCCCTCTGCCCGAATCAATCAAATACAATAACAGTTCCTGACAGATATCCTTTAGCTCATACTCATATTATTTATCTACATTTGCATTATTTTTCTCATCATTTGGTTTGGCCATACCATCAGATACCAATAGCAGAGGTGGATATTTATAAAACTGACTATTTGAGTTTCTACGAATGCCATTTGGTTTGAGAAATTCTGCTGAAACTTTCCTACTATTCATTAATTGAAATATTCGTTGATTTACGTTTGTTTCATCAACAATAATTGACATTTGAATGACTCAACCATGGCCCCTACAAGGGTAGGTGGACCCCTGGGTCCCGTGCCCTAGGCAGCCTACAATAATTTTATTTTTAAATCATTATAATTCACTAGATTTTAATTAGATATTTATGATAAACCGTTTATCCCAACCTTCCTTTCATTTGTTCCGGTTTTCTTGTGTACTGCAATTGGACTTTTTTGTATGATTCCAGTTAGAGTATCTATGGCTGTGAGGTCTTTTCGTCGACTGGCGAACTCTTGAGAAACTTGGCAAAGGAGAAAAACAGGCCAAATCCGTCTCAACTATTTGGCAATTTCAGCAATTGATAATGAATTGGCCAAGGCTCTAGACTTTTCCGATGTAATAAAACATTTTAGTCAGAAGAAAGCTCTGAAAACTATTATCAAGTAGATTTTGTAGCAAGCCTACAAAGATAATAATTCAAATTTTTTGTAACTATTTTTATTTTCATCCAAATATGTTAAATAAATATATTTGTTGTGGCAATTTTTAAGCAAAAGTTATTTCATAGATTATAAGAGGGTATGGGTGAGAAATAACCATGCCATTATAATATATGACCCAACTGTAAAATAGAGGCGAGGGTCGTCAATAAGATCCTGATTCCTGGGTCCAGGGCACGTAATTTTACCATAACCTGCTCCTTCCAAGATAAGCTGAAGAACAAACCAACAAAAAACAAGAAAATAACATTTTGGTCCAAGCAATATAAAAAAAGCTTAGAATAAGTTAAGAATGAGTTACCAAATATGGTTACTTTAGCCGTTCCGATAGAAAATGGATATTTTTTCTGTTGGATGAAATTCAATACCCGTCGTAGTATGAGCCAGGGGAATGATTGTTCTCTGACAGGTCTCTGCCACTGTGGATGAGTACAAGTAAAAGGGGTACAACATCGGTTACTAATCACTATTGCTACTGTCATTTCGAAATAATAATTAATTCTTCCCATAGTTTATTCCGGATTGATTTTTGAGAATGGTAAATTTTCAAATTCCATCAAACGTAGCTGCCCTTTGAGCCCAAATTCATGAATATATTTCGTGCTGGTACAGCCACCAGCCAAGATGGAATAATTCATAAACTCTCGGTTGAATGGCAGGGGTCTATTCAATTTTCTCTTTGCCGCTTGAGGACACATCAAAGGAAATTAATGGTAAATATTGAAGACAACGTGGTCATGCAAGTTGATCAATTGTTTGAAGAACAATATGAAACCCTGTATATGTATGGTCTTGGAAGTGGCGTATTATAAGGAAACTTTGGCAATTTGAGTGGAAATGAATGGAAAGGAAAATCGATAAAGCGAAAGATGTTGATGATCACAGGATGGAAACTTCGGTTATTAGAATCAAGAAATAAGTTTTAGCCAGTTAGGGATGAACTTGATTATCATTCGCGGATTAGTTCGAGATCAAGGGTTTTCATTGTGAGCACGATGCTTTGAAATCCCGAGAATTCAAACCCATCATAATGAGAAATATGGACTCCACAAAAATATGGAAAATAGAACGCAAATCTAATTTTGAAACTGTGAAACATTAGAATTGGAATTATTAACCAGCGAAGATCAGTTTATTGAACGATGGAAGTACCTATCGAATAAATGAATACTTGGAACCGTTGGGGTGAATGGAATTCAAGAAATAAAAACCACCCATTACACAAAATCAACGTCAATTTCACTCAATGCACGTTTTGCATCCTCAGCAACTTAGAGAGTTTCTATTTCGTGAATGGAAATTTCATCTTCAGACTGTGTAAGGTGTACTCAGAAAAGTTCTTCTGGAGTGGAAATGAGTCATTTCTCTTCATATTTTTTTCCAGTCCTATCCGTCACATTTTGCATGAAATTTTGCGTATATAGTGCGGATTGCAACTGAACCTGCCGATTTTGTCACAACCTTGGAAGTAGTTTGAGTACTTTCTGTCGAATAAAGAAGTTGCTCTAACAGCATTTCTTGAAAGGGTGTTTGATAACACATTATATTATATCCCACTGAAAACTAGTGCCATGCTTAATTGTGGGGAAATACAGGCCTTCCTGGTGGGGACGCAATGTAGGTGAATGACACAATAGGCTGCCCTGGTTGTTGAGTACTATCTTCACTATCGTAGATCTTTATGGTTGTTGACAGTCTTCTACAAGACGTCAACTGAGAAGGGATGTATCCATAGGTCTATGCGGACGATATCGTCATAATGGCCAACAAGAAGAATGGTCGACGTACGACCAAAAAAATACACCAAATTTCCCTTCATTACATGAAGACACCGAGAGGCTGACAAAGCTGTTTGAATTTATGGTCAGAATGGTCGAAATACCTGTGGTTGAACCTTTACCCGAAGCTCACCTGGTGCAAACATCTGTAGAATGTGATAACGCCAGCAGAAACATGTGGAAGTAAACTGGCACAGTAATAGCGAGGCATTTGATAACGTATCGATAAACACTTGCTATGTAGTCATTGGTGCAGCAAGTACTTCGATTATTATCCTGGAGTTGATTTTGATCCTTCGTTTCTGGCTCTTCACATTGTAGAGAAAGCGAAAGGGAAAGCTTCCAGAGCCAATAGAGGAGCGATACCCCAGACTCTACTGACATGATGAAGATAATGAGAATCGACACATCTGAGATGCTGTCGGATGAAATCACTCCAACCTACTCCTTTGATGGTCTTAGATTGGATATCATACGAGTTGGATATGAATTATGTCAATATGGCAAATCTGGAGCACAGGTGACAAGCAATGGAGTACATACTGAGTTATACAGAAGGGGGACGAGGCAGGCCATTGTTTTTAGCCCTGGCCCTCAAGCATCTATATTTCATGATGAAATATATGTTCGCACGAGAAAGAAACCAATGCATAGTCATCTTTTCCGACAGGCAAATGGCATAAACGGCTTCGATCATGCAGGTTTTCTTCCGAAAGCCTGAATGACTGAGAGGTGAACAACGTGAAATTCTCTAGTTGTCATGTCACAGGGATATTCAGGGGAAGATTGCGAATATTGAGAAAACCCAGAGCAGTCACAATGTAGACCTGACAGTGGAGGACAGAAAGATTCTGGAACTATCCACATGTTGGCTGATGGCCGGTTGCGCCCAAAAATAATAATAATCATTAAAATATATCGTATACATTCTGGAGTTCAGAAACACCAACATTTTTTTTTCCTGGTGGTGAACTACTCTTTCACTTTCAGAAAATGATAATTTGGACACTTTCAGATGATTATTTTATATATTTTTTCTTGATGCGAATGTCCCATATACTCATCCACAATTTACATAATTTTTTCTCGATAAGAATGTTTGGTGTAGCATTTGAGTAGTCGAAACGTCCAAAATATAGTTTTGTAAATCTGAGGACATGAATATATTCTGAATATCACAAGTGTACTACAGTTTTGGTTGGGTTAGATTCACTGAAAAAAAAAACTATTGGATCAAATCATACAACAAAAAGCTACTACCACACTCAAAATAAAAACCGATACATCGAAACTACACATAGAAAATATATGCGAACATTCTCTCTATAGAGTTCACTGCATAAAAATATCTCCTTAACGAAAAGGTAAGCCCATTCTTTATGCATAGCTGTGACGTTATCGTTGACAAACGTTTGCAGCCAGCCGGTTCACAAAGCATAATCACTGCTGAAACAGGATACAGCCCGTAATAACCACGATCCTCAGGGATGTTCAATGCGCCAGGCGTCTTTGGCCCAGTTTTGATCGGAGGAATCCGGGACGAGTTCGATTTTGAATGCAAGGATATATCTGTGCTGAATTGGTTATTGGAAGTGTCGGATCTACCCGTGATTACTTGTGGACAAATTGGGATGATCCTTTTTGATGAAAATATGGATTGTCGAAACCGAGGAGCAGCCGAGGATTATAACAATCGAATCAGTTTCGCGTATCGACCGTGTGTCGTTCAAGACTTTTTGTAATCCCGCTGAAAGATCACATTTTGATTCCGAGGAAAAAACAAACCACGTACCTCGTAATTCTACAGAAAAATCTCAACATCGTGTTGTTGTCACGGAACAGCTCAACAATATCACAACAATATTATAAACACTGTCAGTTTTTTGTGTTCGCGAGTTCGGTTCAACAACGACCATGGATGAAATTGAAGAAATTGAGGAACAAATCAAATTTCCTAAGCAATATTGGGAGAATCATGTGCAGGGAGTGTTGATTTACTGGCGAAAATAACTCGATAGCGATATCAAAAAGCATATGAAAATTATGAAGAGTGGCGTAAAAGCAAGAATGTAAAAGTGGTTAATGAAGATATGTATACGAAAGAAGTTAAATCAAAATAATAGTATGGGATAACGAAAACATCATTTTGTAAGTTGCAATAAGGTGGTGTTATGTCTATTTATTTTTTACGGATTTGTTGTTCGCATTTTTCGTAGATGAATATCATTTTCACACATATTCATATTTTTTGATATGACGATATATCAAAGATTTGTTCGACGTGCAGATACAATGAATCAAATTGTCATTCAATTGAATGAGTTGTTGTCGTAAATATGAAATATTCGACATATTCCCGAGGCTATGTACACACTTCCAGGATCAGTATAGACGTTCACGGATCTTTTTTTTCGCCGTCTCCGGCATCCAATAAACACTCGAGATGAAAGCATCGTGCATATCACCACCTCAGGAGCTCATGTCGTGATAAGTGCGCTTCAAGTGCCATATTCAGAACACACATAAAACTCGAAGTTGGGAAAGTTGAAAACGTAGGATCCGAAATTGTTATGACAGCCTCTCTCAGTTTGAATACATCAAACTTGAAGTTTGAGCACTCATAGGGGGTGGAACCAAAATTGAATTAATATTTTTCGGATGCTTGATTGTGGAATATGGTAGGAGGGTTGTGAGGAATGTACAGGGTTGCCAACAGATAACTTCATGAAGATTCATATCAATATATGTGAATTAATTAGAAAAGGTACTAGAATTGATTCTTAGAGAACGTGTCATTCTACAATATTGGATAGTAACTTCAACCCCCTAGTGCAGGGACAACCTATCTCTTACTTTTTCCAACGGCAAATGGCGTGTTGTGATACATGATTTTTATTAATTATCGCGGTGACTTTCAGTGTTTTTCAATGGTATACAAGTATTTAATGGAATTTTAGAATTCTGTGATTTTGGTTGGAATATGTATCTAGATTAGTTGAATAGTATCGTAGGGACCCCCAAGTTTTCCGCAAATGAACATTGCCCGCCACTGGAATAAGGTCAAAGATTAGGAGATCTTTTCAAGGTTGGTGAGGTTTAAAGGAGGAAATAAAAATTGGGAGGAGTTGAAAAATGGCAGGAACTCAGTCAATGACCCTGTGATGGAGGCAACAGTGTTAGTTAGGTTGTAAATATCGCCACAACCTAAGAAAAAAATTCAATGGGGAAAATGGGAAAAAAATTGGTTTGGCCATTGAAATGCAGAAAGGTTACATACCATACACTGTATATTGTAGGATCATCATATTAGGATAGAGGACAAATTATATCAGTCAGTGCATCAGTATTTTCTCCACCAGTCCATGGGGTCTTTGAAATGATGAATAAAGAGACACTGATCACATTTGCCACTGAAAATAATTCCATAAACAGTGTGGAGTTGAGAATCCATCCGCATTTCATTTAGTACTCACACTACGGCTCAGTCACTTTTGAAAAACTATTCAAGAGTTTGTACTCAAGAGTGTGAATGTAGTCGACCAGCATTACACTCTCTTAATAAAATTTAGTGTTCCTCAAGGTACATTGGTGGACATGAACGTCGACAAGTATGAATTTCTCATGCATTTGAGGATGACCCCTTTCCATTCCAGATGAATTCACTAGCAATCCGCAACATGAACGTAAAGTTTCATGCAAAAATATCACGAATAGGACTGGGAAATGAATATGGTGAGAAATAACCCCTTTTCACTCCAGATAAACTTTTCAACTCGAGAACGGGTAAAGATAGAGCAATTCTGCAAATGGCAATCTATTGAATATTGAATTGGTATAATTTTTAAATTTCGAATCAATCGATATAAAACAAAATTATTCGAAAAATCGAAAATCATGAAAAATACAAAATCAGCAGAATCACTTGCGATCCGCACTCTAAACGCAAAATTTCATGCAGATTCCGAAAATATATGATTTGTTCATGCTCAGATTTAAGGTTAGGCATATAAAAGGAATAGAACGTTAAGAAGGTCACGAATACAAGTTGAAAAAAATATGGACGGAAATGACTCCTTCCTTCCTCAAAATGAATTCATTGAAGTCAATCAACATAATATTTTCTTTTTGTGTTCCGTTACTGCATGTATGTTAAAATTCAATTAAACATGTAAAATATCATCATGTATCATTATGTTGAATATCATCCGTTCCTCATTACATAAATAATTAAAAGAGAAAATTACATTTTTGATTATTTTGCACCATAACCTATTTCTCCAGCAGTGAACTCAGGAAAAAACTACCAGAAAAAGTTTGAGAAAAAGCTGATGTCATTTGAAAATCAGGGCCGATTATCAGCAAATATATTCGCTGGTCACCTACAGTAAATAATAATAATAATAATAACCGTTCTCTACCCACACAGACTATGCCCAGGGGTAATTTTATTATTGAATCGGACAGAAAGTAAGGACGCTATCGCTTGAGGCATTTTTCGTCACTCTTCAGCTTTATAATAAAAAGTTATTGAGCGACTCGTAGTGAAAGCCCAATTGGGAGGCATTATTCATGATTGTCCAAGTAAGCCTCTTTGCTAACAATTGTACGCTGCTCATGGGTCGCAGTCGAGGGCTCTGATAGGCCCACTCACTTGAAATCCAACCACCTTCTTCACTTTGAAATCGTCAGCTTGTCTGGCGAATGAGTGCCATTGTGTGGATATGACTTTGAAATATCTTTCGAATACTTTGAAAATTTGATTATTTGACCTTGATGGAGGTTGCTATGGAAATCATTTTTGATGCAACTTGATTTGGGTGTCTGACTACAGCTATCTGGAGGGAAGAGGGAGCCTTCTTGCCTTCCTTTTGTTGAGTTCAGAGATTGTCAGCTTACACTTCGCATTACTCGCTGGTAAGCCTGTTGATTTATTAAATTGTAACTGCCTTTGCTCTTTCAAAAAACTTCAGAATCGCTACTGCCACTGATGAGACTATTCAGAATAGTTTTTATCACTGCTTTGCATTGTTGAACCGTTTGTTGATTCGAACAGACCATCAGCTCTTTCACTCAAAACGTCTAGAAGAATATTAGCATTTTAATACTTTGGGTATTTTCATTTCGGATGTATTTAAGAAGAGAAACTGAGAAAGACGAGCAACATGAAAAAGCAATTCCACATTTTCCATCCTAGCTGTGTGACAACCGCTACAATAAAAATATGACAAACGAAATGGGGAAACGTGTGACATTAGTTAGAAATGCTTTCCTGTTTGCGGTGCGGTGAACTCGGAACGAGAATTAAAAGATGTCGGTGGAATGAATTCCCGACAATAGTTTCCATCTCCATCCAGGAAAGTTGGTTTATAATTTCATCTGCTGAACAGGGAATTGGACACGTCTCCGAAACGTGATATACTGGAATTAACAATAAAATCGAGACTATACAATATGCGCTGCGAACAGACATTAGATTTAGATTCAACTATTATTCTCCTTCGTGCTCAATACAAAGATATGTTTGTTTCATTCTAAACAAAAAATGAATAGAGGGTGACATCTGGAATTAGTATTATACCTCATTTCGAAGTGAAAAGTCCCTATCAAGGTATGTCCTAAAACGCATCCCCTCTGAAATACAGGGTGCCAAAAGTACAAAAAAAAATTAGATTTAATTTTTTTCCCCAAAATTTCCGAAGCAAAAATATCAAACTTGGTACACTAATCAATGTTTATCAACGTGATAATTTGAAGTTATAATTCTTAATTTTTATAAATCAGTAGCGTAGTTACGTTGGTATGTGGAAATATTTCGCTTCATATTTTCTTTGAACAAGTGAATGGACAAGTGAGCGTTCGACATCAGTTAGGCTCATCGATACTCAACTTAAAAGTCAGGACATTCCATGTACCTAAAAGTAAAAGTTTCTGAGATAATTGAGAAAAACTGAAGATATGTCCTGAGTAGCAAGTTGAGTATTGATGAGCCTAACTTGTCCATTCACTCGTCCAAAGAAAATATGAAGGAAAATATTTCCACATACCAACGTAACTACGCCACTGGTTTAAGAAAATTAAAAATTATAACTTTCAATTATCACGTTGATAAACCTTGATTATTTACCCAGTTTGGTATATTTTGCTTCAGGAATTTTGGAGAAAAAAAAATTATCTAATTTTTTTTCGTACTTTCGACACCCTGTATCTCAGAGGAGATGCATTTTAGGACATACCTTGATAAGAACTTTTCTCCTCGAAATGAGGTGAGGAATCGGTAGTTGGATTTTGTCGGTCTTATTCTGACTCACCCTGTATAGAATAGAATAGTGTTAAGAAAAAGAACACATAAATATCATCTCATACGGTTTTGGGCCATTCGGGGTCTTACTTGCTCTTTCACGGGCTAGTGAGTCAACCTTTTCATTGCCTCTACAATCTGTGTGTGCTGATATCAAGGCTATGGCCAACCTGTTCTGACTGCCTATCTCTTCCAGGGCTTCAATGCAGTCCCAAACAAGTTTGGAGGTAATTTGCACTGAGTTGACTGCTTTTATCGCCGTTTGGCTGTCTGAGTAAAGGACAATGTTTTTTTCTGAAAACTCATACCTCATTAGCTCTTGAGAACAATGGTGTATTACGACGATTTCCACTTGAAATATCTTCGCGTATAAGAAAGTGTATTTTGGTGACAAAGTTATGGTTACAAACTGAAAAAATAGAATTCAACTGCTCATATGAAACTGATGATTGATTATGTCAATTTTCGAACATGTATCGCCTCTAGTTGTTCATTCTATGATCTACAATTTTTTCTCTCTCTGCATTTCCATATCAAGCATTGACAATGAAAATCAACAAAATTTACCAAACAGGCAACATTACTTCATCAACTGATCCTCTAAAGTACAAATGAACCATTTTCTCGTGGACGACATAATTAATTGCTCCATTACAAACAACGATTGATGAACTCAAAAATCCCTAAGTGTCGTTATTTGGCAAAAAACCCTGCGTGAAACCTCATTTAAAAACAATTCAGTAGCCGCGTTTCCTCAAAATGAGCTTTTCGGAAATGACATTCAATTTCGAATGAACGAAACTACATCGATCACTCCGGTTTCTCATTTCTGAGTGGAAAAAAAGAGATTTGGTTTGCTGGTTGAAGAATCTAGTTTAATTGAATTAATGGTCTCTAACTGTTATTTCATTTGGGCCTTCCTCACGACTATCCAGTATTTATTTGTGTTTAAATGAGAAGACGATGTTAATTCATTGAGCTTCGACGTTCTTGAAACTTTTGATCGTCTATAGTGTATTCGTTTACTGCCTTTATCAAATACCATAAGAACCTCGTAACTGGTACTTATGTAAATTTTATGGAAGGAATATTTACTGGGTGAACAATATTGTGACTCCATTGCAGTTCGAAGAGATGAAAAATTTATCCATAAACACGAGGTTCAAGGCTCTAATAGATAAGCTGTTGAATCAGAATTGGACAATCAATTTCTCTTTGAAGGAAAAAGAAAACACTCTGCTTTAACTGCGGGAGAACTGGTTATCCGAAGAGGAACTGCTGAGAAGCGTAAGGACATTGTCCACAAACAATGAAGCAATAAATAGGATAGATGTTTCTGACCTCATGAAGAGGACAACGAGAACGTTTTTACCGGAGAATGTTTGAGAGATCGAAAAAAACACTTTTTTTCTTGTTATGGAAAGCACGTGTCGACTTTTAGTGCTATGGGCTTCAAGGTCCAGATGGAAAACTTGACTAGTCTACTTGAATGTATTGGAAAGGACAGTCGATGCGAGGGTCACTTGAATGATTCAGAAGGAGGACTTTTGAGGTTGGGAAATGTCAATATACAGTTTAACGCAAAGGATAGTAGTTTATTCTGAATTGAAGTTCATTTCTTAGTCACGTCCTCTTGGTCAAAAAAAACGAGGCTGTTATGAGTTGGCTACATCCCAGTCATACGGAGCAAGTAATTTCATCGAGCTATACAATTACTATCAGAAATTTGTCTGGGGTTTTGGAAAAATCATCAATCCACTCTGCCGTTTGACTGAAAACAACGGTCAGTTTGATTGGAATTCTGATCGCCAACAGTCATTTGGAGAATATATCAACGATCGCGTCTATGATGGCTAATCCAGGAGAGGAAGGTATTTTATTTCGAACAGTAATGCATCCCAGCAAAGTATTGGATCTATTTCATCGCAGATCAGGAGGGAAAGTAATGAATAGAAAGAACTTGCAATTGTAATATATTCACTACAGCGTTTTAGCTTTCATTCTATCGAACAGTAACGTGTATGCAGCTTCAAAAATATTTATTAATTTCGGAAAAGCAATTCACTGTTCCACTTGAACTTTCATAACTTTATATAATTGATAGGTAGTCAATCGATATGTGTTTCTATCTAAAACTTGTTTTGAGTTGAAGTCTTCAGGAAAAGAATAGTTTCACTTTCCATCATCCTGTATATCGAACGTCAAATCCAATGAGCAACCGAATTTGTTGTTTTGACCCGGTCATTAAACTCAATGCAACCCTTCAACTCTTGACTTCCGTCAATTAAAAACCTATTCAGAGTCGGCAAAAGCCCAATCTACACCAATTCAAAAACAGTAATGCTTCAAGTAGGACTTCTTGAGGATGACATCTGAAAAGAGTGCGCTCCCTATCGATCGTTGTCACTTCTCTTCCGGCCAATAAGTCAATTACGGGGTACGTTCCCGGACAATGGAATTTGGCAAAGTTTCAAGACGCCCACGTTATATGATTTATCGATACCAGATAGCGGTAGCGCAATTTGGCTGAATATAGATACGTATTTAGAGGTATCGAATCAATGTATAGCCTCCAATATTATCGGTTGATTTATACGTGGACGAGCAGCTTCGGCCCCTATTTTTTCGGGTCGGAGAAAATTCAATGCCGCCGCTTGGTTACCACCGAAGTTATTTATAGCCACCTAGATTTCATCGATGTGCGTTTTGATTAGGGAGTTTGTGAATCAAATTAGGAGAATATGCCGCTTAAACTCGCATTTAGAGCAGGAAACTTTTATATAAGTCGCCTACTTCGATATTTCTCATGTATTTACCATGGAATATATGAATAAGTATATCATTAAGCAGATATATCGATATATGAATATATATTCAGTTGACTACGGTATTTTACGCAAGATTCATAACAAGTTTTCCTGTCATTCCGTTAAAATTCATAATTCAAAGGTAAAGTGGTCGGTAGTGAAGCGGTTCGATGTTGGCAGTTGAAACTTCTGCTAGCGCTAGACCAGGTTTGATCCCTGCATCTCAAACAATTTTTCCCGAATTTCTTGGGGTCGATGAGGTTGCTGGCGGATTTACACCAATCAGCTGACAGCAGCCATCCTGTCAACGATTAGTGACAATCACTAGCTACAAGTGACAAATGACCCCGTGAAGACTCATGATTGGCCGAGACGTCACGGAGGGGGGAAGGGGCTCTTATAATTGATGCAAGAGGGGGGCTGAAAGTGGAAGGGGTGTTCTCAATCACCACCATAACTACTATGCTTAGTCAGAATTTTGAGTTGAGCCGACAACAACAAAAAAATCTCTATTATAAGTTATGAACTAGAGTTGCCCCAGAATAAAACTTTCGGTTACACTTGAATTGAAGGATTTCAGCTGATATCTCATCCCGTTGATAGTACCATAGTGACTGCAATTTTGGACCGAGTTTCATTGCTACATCACG
This sequence comes from Chrysolina americana, assembly GCA_958502065.1. Lineage (NCBI taxonomy): Eukaryota > Metazoa > Arthropoda > Insecta > Coleoptera > Chrysomelidae > Chrysolina > Chrysolina americana. Next base: position 9,511,608 of record OY293410.1, read on the forward strand.
TCATCTCGACTGTCAGATCGTATATACCAGGATGTTGTCGGAAGCTTCGCTCAGGTCATATAGGATTGTGCTTATAAATTAACCCTCTTGAAAGTCCTTGACTATTTCTCTTACAATTCCCATCAGTGCCTGAATAATAGATCGGAGTTCCAGTCCGTAGTGATCACTGCCCAACAGATTATACAAGCATATGTTCGATTATTGAATATAATATATCATGGATTTATTCAATATTGGCCCATGATTTTCAGGGTTGCATCTACCTTCAATAATTTCGATGAGTATTGAGGAAATACTTCTTTTCACTTGAAAACTTCAGTCTTTTTTGTACCGTGCAAGATATACATCTAGTTATGCCAAAAATACAAAATGACCCCAGAACAGTTGAACTGACATTGTTTTGAGATGTTTTATGTGTGCATGTTAATGTCCTAAACAGCTTTGAGGAAAAAAAAACGTAAAATATATTATTGTAGGGATGGTTTAGTTTTGATGGAAGGAAAGTAACTCAGATATATTTGTTTGATGAGGACCAAAAAATTAATAAAGGAATTTTTTTTTTAATTTCATCTTCAAATATTTTTATTTCTTTGTTAAAATATCTGAACTTGTGAGATTGTTGAATTAGACTATGCATTTTATCTTCCACTTATTTTGTTCAGATGTGTTTTGGTATGAACCCCGTCTGTAGTATGATGATTATTGAATCGATATAACACGATACGATCAATGCAGGATTAGGAGCTATATGTCTGTATATTACATACATACATTTTTGTTTGTCTCAAAAAAATTACATTTTATAGACACGTCCAAACCTTAACCTAAATACTATAGATGAATAAAATGATTTGTAGTGCTGGGATATAATCGAGGCTGACAATGATTGTGATATGGAATATTGAGGAATATAAACATATATGATCTACAAGATGAAATGCATTTCAAGAGATGACTAAAATATGAACATATAAAATGATGTATGTAACATCAACAAAAATTTCCACGGCAATGAAGCAGACAACAATTTCTCCCCATCGGATATATTTCAATATTTCTAAATGCCACAACCCATTCAGAATAAATTTCTCCGCTACATGAGAAGAAGAGAAGGAACCCTCGTTATGGCATAACACGAGAACTGTTGAAAACTCTTTATCTCATTTTCCGCAATAAAACCCCGTCCGCAAATATATTTGGTACTTTCAAACCCCAACTGACCCTAGGTCCATCTTATTAGATCACTCTACCGTTGTAATTGGGGAATATTAGTTCTCCAAAGGTCTTGCACGTACCTTCAGCGACGTGGAAGTGACAAGAGGCGATATTGCCCTTATCTAGATTGAATCGGATGGACCGTCTCATAGGTAGGAACTGTCAGAAAATATAAAAAGATACACATTCAACTCGGTGTATTGGCGGTGACATGTAAATTCGAATTGGAAATTGTTATTTTCTCGGGGGAGTTAGGCCGTACAGAGATAAACAAGAAAAACAGGCAGTAAAGGAAGCGAATTAATAGACACTTTGTTCAAAATTAATAGAAACAAAGAAATACAATTTCAGTTTTGAATTGATTTAGTTCTGTGATTCTGTGATTTTACGATATTTCAAGAGTTTTATAATAATTTTATATAATCTTCAATAAACCCCAGTCGCACTTATTCGAAAATAAATATCGTTTCAATCTCTTGTTGATATTTATTTTAGATATTAAAAAGTACACATTGAATGTCGATAATATTATAGTAGTTGATGTGTTTGCTCGTTCGGGATTTCCGAAAATAATTCACTGCAGCAAAAGGAATTCTACTCATTTAAATTGAAATTTTTTTTTGAAGACAAACATCTTTCTAATCTTATATTTCCATAGTTATATCATAAATTTTGAAAAATTACCTCTTGAATTGATATTTTCGCTGGTAAACGTTATTCGAAAATAATTCTTTCAATTACTGCAGCCATAGCATTTCTACTATTGTAAATTGCAATATTTTGTAAATAAATATATTTATAGTTTTATATTGCTATACCGGGTGACCACGAGGTGAGGTACGCCTCCAAATTTTTCTATAGTTTTGAAGATACAGATTTCAAATTTGGTACGTCGATATATTATATTTTGACTCCATTACCGAAAATGTACCACTTCCGGTTTAACCAGAAATGAACCCAAACTTTTTTTTTTAAATCACACCCTGTAGGTACATTTTTTCCATTATCTGGAAAAACACGCAATTTGTGATAACACTATTTCTCAAAATTGAAAATTAGTTGAAAAATGGCGGAGATACAGTTGAGTGTTCAATCGAATAAAGTTGGCCATGACAATGGCGTCAACATTTACGAGAGGATGGTTCGAGGTACGATACAGCTGAAAATTGAGCTTCTTATGTAATTACAGCAACCATATTTTCCAACAATTATCAAATTTTTTTTAAAAATGGAGTGGTACCCATTAAGAAATGTTCACAACTCATTTCTAAAATCGCAATATACTCTTTTCACGTTATCGTATCGAGCAATGATGAATTATCAGATTACTCGAATGAGAAGATTTGATTTTTAGCTTAGCTTTCGTGGTTCAAGCCTCTGTTTACGAATAATTAATTTTGAGAACACTCATAATGAATCATCCCGTATCTTCAATTCCTTTCACAATTCTCCGTAACTTTTAACACGATTATTTGTATAATTTATAACTTTTCAATAGGACAATATAAAAAGAGTATGTTGCCATTTGAGAAATGGCAGTTGTGAGCATGTTTTTATGGGTAATACTCCGTTTTGAGAAAATTTTTGATATTTGTTGGAAAATATGGTTGCTGCAATTACATAAGAAGCTCAATTTTCAGCTGTATCTTACCTCGAACCTTCCTCTCGTAAATGTTGACGCCATTCGTAAGTTGTGATAATTTGAGTTTGATGTTCATGGCCAACTTTTTTCGATTGAACAATCAACTGTATCTCCGTCATTTTTCAACCGATTTTCAATATTGAGAAAAAGTGTTATCACAAAATGCGTGTTCTTCCAGGTGATGGAAAAAAATCAACAGGGTTTCATTTGAAAAAAAAGTTTTGGGTCATTTCCGGTTGAACCGGAAGTGGTAAATTTTCGGTAATGAAGTCAAAATATGCGTATTTGAGAAATATATCGACGTACCAAATTTGAAACCTGTATCTTTGAAACTATAGAAAAATTGGGGGGCGTACCTCACCTCGTGGTCACCCGGTATATTATGAACATTGAAAATAACTTTCTAAATGTTGAAAAATAAAGTCAATATATTTGCTGATTTACGTTATTCCATAAAAAAGTAGGAAAAATATGCAGTTTTCTCACCTTCCGGTACCGCGCTCGACGTTAATAGGAAGTTGACACAAGCCGCACCAGTGCCGTGCCCTAGAAGAGTTACATTGGAAGGATCCCCTCCAAAAACGGCAATGTTCTCCTGGATCCAGTGCAAGGCAGCAATCTGATCCATGAGACCGTAATTGGCTGGACTGCGGGAGTAAGGATCCGTATTAGCATTCAGGAAACCTGCAATAAATTAATATTTTCAATAAAAAATATCCGTTTCATATTGGTTGACACGAAAGGAGAGATAATTATTGTACAAGTGAGCAATTTGTGTTAAGTGGCAGTAGGAGGTTTGAGCCGATTCTGGGTCTCTCCCACCAATATGATATCACCCATGACTTTCCATTGTTCTCCACGGGACTGACTGGTCATCTCGAGGTGACCTTGGATTTACTTCAAATAATTACTTGTTCTCGAACTTGGTGAAGGGTGCATGTTGATAACCAGGGGTTACGTTTAACTCTTAGATGACATTGGGAAGATAATATAGATGAAGATCTAAGAGACGACAAGTTCAGATTCAAATGGATAAAAAAAAATTGAAAACAAGGCAGGGTATTGTGGTGGGTGGTGATTTCAAACTGAGTGGATTTAAGGAATATATCGTTGATTGTCCAGTTTTAAATGAAAGATTCATGATTAATACGATATTTCTGTATATTGAAGAAATATTTTCATTTGAACAAGTACCTCTTCTGAAGGCATCCCTGCTGAATTGCATTTTTTCACCAGTTAGATCCTTGGCAAACACTTCATCTCATGAACTAATTTACGGTGCTCTATAAATATCAGAGACAAACATATCTCTCCAATCGAAATGGGAAAGGATCATCGTATTTGCTTCATTGTTGATGTCAGTCATCTGAATAATAGAGAAGCAATGGAAACACACAAACAAAAAAATAATATCAACAGAAAAGGGGAATTCCTGAAGATCAACAGAACCTGTTACCCAGCCATGAAAAACACGAAAATGAAACCATTACATAACACAACCGTTATACAACCACTTCAACACCGTTATCATGCAGGTAGACAATGACAACATCCCATCTGGTTAGGTAACCCAAATACTCGAAGCAAAACAAATTATTCAAAACGGAGTAATTAGCCAGTATCAGTATTACTTCGCTTTTCGAGAAGACAACATCCACGCTGAAGATGCTCACCACAGTGGTGAGCGAAACGTCCATAGAAACCAACTCCATGAAGGCGAACCGACTATGACTCTAAAGCCCGGTAACCATACTCCTTGATCAGATTTAGCTAGACTTAGAGGTCGGTTCAAGACTCGATATGGAAAGAATTTGTTCTCACATAATACTGGTATCGATAGAGGACCAAGTGCCTTATTGAAAAGCAAGTGTGATGTGGGTTGTTTAGGAGACAATCCTGATGTCTAATGCTTACTTGGAATAGGTACACATTACCCGGGTGGTGCTGTAGGTTCTTCTACAGCTGAAAAGAGGATGCATAACCACTAATCATATTCCTCAATGATATCACGTTTGAAGTGAAGTTAGTTTCTCTTATGGATGAATCGTTTGGGTTTGTTCCATTTTTTCCTATATTTGGTGATTCAAAATAGAAAGGAAGAGTCTGTTCGTTATGAAAATGGTTTTAGTTTTGAAAACGAATTGAAACATTTCCACTTCAAATCATTAAATCTGTATAAATATACTTCTTTATAACTCTGCAAGCGCTCTATATTTCTAATTGAAGCAATTTGGACGATTTGCCGCATCATTTAGCAGTGAAAAGCCATATTGAATCACTATCAGTAGAACTATAAAAATATAATTCATTAAAAGTGGAAAAGTGTGTAAGGCAAACCGTTTCAGTTTTTAATGAACGAAATGAGAATGTCAACGTAGATATCCACATTTCCTGGATTTCGTGTTCAGAAACTTGTTTGTGGGAGAATAAGAAAAGTAATCAACGAAGTAAACTAAATGAGGGGTCTGAATTGAGGTTTCGTTTTCTTTTGTCGCAGAGCCAACTATTTTGTTGCGTATGGCAGGAATTCATACAGAATCAAAACTGTAAGAGCATTAAAATGAAAAACTTCGAAAGACAAGTAAAATAAAAGTATCTGATATTCTGGACAATGTTATTATTATTATTTCTCCAATTGACAAAGGAATAATTGATTATTTTCTCATTCGTGAAGAAGAGAACTTAATTGCAACCTATTCTTCACCCTACGAAATGAAAATCCTCGTCACTATTTTCTTTCATCGATCATTATAAATAGATTTCATAACTGTTCACGACTATAGCACTACAGTTTTTTAATGACGAATTCCTCAGAAATTGGTGATGATATCAGATTTTCCCTCATTGAAAAACTATCTGAATGAAACAATTATAATTAGTGACCCCAGAAAAACAAATGATAATCAATATCTAACACACACGAGATATTGTAAAAGATGTTTATTTGGTAACTATTTACATTTTCGTAGCTATGCATTATTTCTGTGAGAAAAATAAATCTCGCTCATCAATATATTATTAAAAATGAATATTTGCATTGAAAACCATATGACTCTTTGCAAAAATCATATCCTCAACATAACATTCATTGATTATTTCTCAATTATATTCGTGTTCTATAAACAATGAATACGAAATGATATGATGATGAAAATATTTAATTCTCAAGAGACTAACTTCATCTGGAATATCTCACTAGCTCAACATATTAACAAGACAATTTCATACAACGCTTTTGTCACGCCATCCGCAGCAATTCTAAATCTCATAAACCTATTCTTCCTGTTTTCCTCTTATTCGTATATTTTCCGGTATGTTAAACTTATATTGTCTGTTTGTTTTCAGCCTTCTTTCCCAAATATGAATTCGACCCTCTTCTAACTGTTATACAAAGTTAGCAATTACAAAGGATTTAATTCTAGCCTTTTCGTAAAAAGCATGAAATTTTGTTTACGTTCGGCTTTCAAGGAAAAGCAATTCATTTGTGTGGGTAGAAGGATTAATTTACAGTCACTGGTTGAAACTGATATAACTGCAAATCGTTTCAGCTAAAACGAAAAATTATTCATCAGAAATATCAAAATTTAAAAATTTAATTGAAAATTATAACCAAAACATAAAATAAGTGAATAGAATAAGGTAGACGTATATTCTTCAGGAGATATTGAGGTTACAAAAGTCGTTAAACAGAGTGAAAACACAAAAAAATTAAAAGAGGAGACTTCAACCAAATATTTATAAAAACAATCGCTAAAAGTGTCTTCCAGTCTGTCGAAAAAACGTTAGACAAAAAATTAACAAAGCTAGAAAAATATATGAGTAATTTGAAACAAGAGATATATGGAATAAAAAATGTAGATGAACAAAGAAGGAAAAAGGAAGTGCGATTTTCTTGATCAAAAAGCTAAAGAGAAAAACTTGAGGGTAATTAATTATGAAGAAAAATACAACAAAGATATTAGATCCGATCTTATTACACTTTTGAATATGAAGATAGAAATGAACCTGTCAGTGACATGTAATTTTGCTAAAGAATTGGAAAAAACAGGGAGTATAGTTTGAATCGATTCCAAAGTATGATCTGTGATCTGGAAAGCATTCGACTACCGAATGCAAGATAACAAAAACCTATGCCGCCAAGTGCTTCAACTGTAGCGGACCCTTTACAGCCAGTTATAGGGGATGTCCTTCCTATCCCAAGCCGAATAGCAACAGTTCTGCGAGCTCTAGCAGCTTCCCCCCCACAGCTAAAAACAGGCCGGCTAGAACGGAAACATTGAGACAAGGGGTATGTTTTGCGAACGCTCCAGGCCCCAAACCAACACCACCAGCTCAAGGAACAGCAAAACTCACAGTCCACTACGCTTTTCGTGGCAATTAAAAAAATCAACGCCTTGCTTCAGCAGCATCCAGGATAAAGAAACTTTTTGCAACAAGGACTAGAAATGCTAATGTCTGCAGAGGACCACTGAGTACAAATGGCCCAGAATGCCGCTATTACCCCCTTGAGTTTCAGAAAACACCCCAGCGAAAGGATCAAAAACCTCAAATTGTTCCAGAACAATAGAAGGAAAATTCCAAATATAAACTAGCGGAAGAAAGGAAACACCAAAAAGTAAAGCTCAACTGAGGCTACTGAGAGCTCACTTCCCTGGAGCACAGATAGATCAGATACGAGCTAAGGGATACTTTGGAAAGAGGCTCCAGGTGGGCTGGGACATAGCAAAAAAGGTCGTGAAGCAGGACATCGAGCCCTTGGCTATGCTGACGATAGTAACATAGTAAAAATTTAACACAACAGTTAAATATGCTGCACTGGTTGTATAGCACTGTGGTTATGCCCTCCATTACATATGCTTCTTTGGTGTGGTGGCCCAAGAGACAACAAATAGGAGCCGCAACGAGACTAAGCAAGGTGCAAAGATTTGCTCGTCTTGGAATCACAGAGGCCATCAAATCAACACCAACTGCAGCGATGGAGAGACTCCTGGGACTGCCACCTCTTCACTTTGTGGTTCAGGGCGAGGCAAGGCTTGGTGCCTTCGGACTGCAGATTGCACCCAAGCTAAACGTTGGAAAAGGACACATGAGAATCGTTAGAATTGTGATCGGGGACGCGCTAGAAATGAGAACGGACTACATTCCGAAACGTTATTCCTTCAACAACCAATTAAGAGTGATGGTGCCAAACAGAACTGCTCACAGCTCAAGGATATTCTACAGGGGAAAATCTGGTACATAGATGGATCCAAGACTGAGAATGGAGCGGGCTCAGGAGCGTTCTTCAGGAATCCGAGTATTGGCACCAGCTACTCACTGGGCATCCATAACTCTGTCTTTCAAGCAGAAGTGTACGCCATCCTTCAATACGCGAAGGAAAATAATAGAAGAAACGTTGAAAACACGCATATCAACATCCTCAGATAGGCAAGCGGCACTAAATGCCTTGTCTAGCAAGGAAGTGAAGTCCAAACTGGTATAAGACTGCAAAGAAGAACTGAAAACTCTGTCAGACCGGAATCAAGTCAAACTGATATGGGTCCCAGGTCATCAGGAAATCGCAGGAATGAGAAAGCAGATGAACTCGGACGAAGAGAATCGGAAATGCTCCCAAACCAAGGGCAGAAGCTAGGGGTTCAGAAGTGTAGAATAAGAGCGTATGTGAAAGACTGGATTAGGGACAAGCACAAAAACTACTGGGACAATGTCCCAGGAAAAAAACACGGGAAAGAATATATCAAAGGACGGCATACCTGTTAACAATGAACAGGAGTCAGTTGAGAACCGATACGGGACTCCTGAGTGGACATACACCAGTGAAGGAGCAACTCAAAAAAATGGGGCAATACGATGGAGACCTGACCTGCAGACTATACGGTAAGGATCCAGAAACCATGAAACACATACTGTGCTATTGCGAAGCTCTAGATCGCAAAAGACAGGCAATTTTCGGGCAGCCATCTGGCGACCCAGAACTATACAGTTTCCACCCAATACGGAACTTGTAGAAATTCGTACAAGGCACAAAAATATTGGATTGGGTACTGCGACATTACAAAAAAAAGGCTATTGCCTCAAAGTGGTACGTAACTCAATTCGAAAGTAGCGGTAAAGATCTCAAGAATGCATGAATTCGAAGTAAGTTCTAAACGTTTGCCGGAGAGTTTGAAATCATAGAAAAGAATATTTTCGACGTAGTTTTCTGGAAATAAACCTCATATCAATAAGGCCCCGTCAGTCATTACAGCCTGTATATAGATAAATGGATATGGAAACTGGAATATTGATCGCTGTTTATCACGACTCAACCATATTTGTGGTGTAATGCATTAATTTGCAATTATAGGTCCCGAACGTCTAAATATTGAATTAACCTGTTGCTGTAATTAGTGAATGCGTTAATACAGGACATATTAAAGTACTTAATAGAAACAGTGTCAGAATCAAGTGCTGTGTAATCACTTTCTGATCGATCGATCCGTACCATACAGCCTCTAATGCCGAACTGATTCCGTGATACTCTTCGATAGGTCGATTGAAGGGAAATCCGACAGCCGATATGACGTGCAAAAACATTATTTAATTACGATGTGGATACCAGCCGTCCAGAATGAAGCAGAATTAAATCTGAAGTATCTACATTCTGCAGCTATTTCCGCTGAGAAGCGTAAAAAATACCAGAACTATTTGTTTTGCCCAGTAGCTGTTGCAATTTTCGGTGTTTACGGTCATGAATCTCTGTCATTTATTCACGATATCGGACTACTTCTTTCTTAATATAGAGGATAAGTATTGCTATCCAACGGGATAATGCTGCTCCAGTTTTTGTAACTATTACTTCTTCACATTGTTTGGATGAAATTCTATATTTTCCTCATTCCATTAATAGAGCGAAAGTTCTTCGAATGACGCAGAATTTAGTGCATTTTGAATGTCTAATTCATGATAAACTATTGATGGTTGACCCTCCTTCTTTTTAGCTAGCTATAAAATAACGAATATAGTTGAAGCACCTGCAAATCTGATCCTAACTCTGAAACTCTTTCGTTATGATTCAGCAACTCACATAAGTATCAAATTATTATAACGAATTAAGCTAGAAGAACATGCCAATCTAGCTGATTGCTGTTATGAATTTTATGTTATGTTCTGAAGCTGATTTTGGCCACTATTAATTATACCTAGGCAAAAGACAGAACGGAATGGTACAAATTTAATGATAGTTTCGTCAATAGGATGCATTCTTTCGAATTGTAGCCTCTGGAGACACCATACATCCTATTTTACAGACAAGAAGATAATCCTGATTCGACGAACATCTCCAGAAGTTTTTCTTCAATTATGTCCAACTTTTCAAATGTGGTGTTGCGGGTTTTTCCGGGTTTCCCTGCAGCTGCAAAAGAGAATGCGCCACCGTATTCATTCAAGTCGCCCCGGAGCCCGATTAGTTATTTTTTATGCTGATTTTTTACTGTTGTGTTCAATTTTTAATAAAATTTATGTTCAAGATAATAAAAATTCTATGATTATAAATGAGACAGAACACGACACAAAAGACCTTAATATCCAGAGAGATTTTGAATTCATGAAGTAGTATATCAGCTGACCAGAAATATAATCATTCCGATATAACATCTCAACGTTGTCTCAAAGAAATTTCTTGAATAGACTGAAGTTGGCAACTCAAGGCATATGTGAGAGAAACAGTTTTAGATGTCCAACAAGGAGCTGTGGGCAATGAACGTGTTGTGATTCAGTTACATTGATAAGTGGCTTATCGGTCAATCAATTCGAACAGTGTCAAATCCAAGTGTTGCATTAATCACTACACCATATTGATCGAATTACAACTGGAAGGCATATTATGTTGAACTGGTATGAAATTTCACCTCAAGACCAGCAGATTGTATGACAGTTAACGTACTAGTAATTGAGTAAGCACAGTGAAATATTCCACGCTTACAGGGGGGCTACAGTTTTGTGAGAGGAATGTTTATTAAAAGGCACAACGAATATTGATACCAGTGCAGATATTGTCATTCTTGTCTCCAATGGATTTGGATATGGTCCGAGAAGTTTTTCGAAAAGTGGCAAACAAATGTATGAGAAAGATTGGAGAAAAATGTATTTCGACATTGTTGAACTTATTTGAATCACTCATTTGTTACATTCTTTGACTCATTTTGTGATGGATAAGACTTCTCGATGCATTCTATAGTATCAATGCGGATGCCACCTATCCAACACAGCCCATTTTTTTTAGTTCATAATACCTCAACGAAGGTTTATTTCTCTTGATACTGATGATGTCATAACTCAATCATTTTCAAGCAATTTGTGAAGGTGAACAAATTATTTAGTTAGAAAATGTTGAACTTGAATATGTGGGGATATTTCTTATAGCACTTTTCAGTCACATAAAAACAAATTTTACAGGAATATTTCCTTCCAATATTGGGAATTTTTAATTCGATTCCCAAAAACTTGAAGTCCTTCCATGGAATTGGTTTTAAAAGAATAATAATGAATTATTTCATGACTAAACAGATGAACTGACAGGTTGTGGTGAATTAATGCGATATGATACAGATTTTTTCTAGTCAGGAATTGACCAGTCAGGCCCTGTCTTTGGAGCTCCGATACATCCGGAGGGCGGGCTGGTGTGTCATTAACCTCAGTGTATCATAATAGTAATAATAATAATGCTCCAGGTCCTGATGGACTAAATAACTATTGGTGGAAAAAATTTCCTGGTACTATGTGTCTATTCGAAGCTATTCAAACTTCAATGTGATTTTTTAACAAAAGAAATAAACTCTCAAATATTTACTTCTACCCGGCGTTTGCGATAGCTGTTCATAAAATGCAGTGTTCGTTGTAAAAAGATAATTTCCTTTGCTCAAACGTTTAAAGTACATTGTGAATACTGGGCGAATGGAAACATCCTTTGTACTCTTCATAAAAGCGCAAAAACGAACTTTTTCATTACTTCCAGTGGCTCAAAGGCAGAATTTACATTGTTAATTAATTAGATGCGAACCGTTACCTAATTTTATGAAAATCAAATCTCTGTTCCTTTGTGAGCTCTTTTTTGGAAATGAAAACTATTCGCACACTGATGAGGCACAGAAAGAGGTTCAGGACTGCATAGAAGGATTTATTTTTAATGAGAGTATGATAGTTCTCAATCCTGACAAAAAGTTTTTCTATGGACTGTTTTCAAGGGGAGATTTATCTTTTCGTTTGTCTCTAAATCACTTCTACACTCCTCAAGTATTTATTGGTTTTTTCCTCATCTAGCAAGTACTGTATGTTTCTTTGCGAATGAACTATATAGACACAAACCTCAGAGTTTTGGAATACTCTTATTCTCACTCTAAATCTGGGAGCAATGATGAAAGGACCCAAAGAAAATTTGCAATTGTAAATATTGCAACAAAATGTGAACACGATAATTTTTCAAAACCTTCTCGGCAACTCTCACGATAATATTTTGAAAAACGTAATTAAGGAGATGTAAATGATTAATAAATTATGGGCCGCAGTGGTTATGATGGTAGAGCGCTAGTCTATCAATTAGAGGGACGTGGGTTCGATTCCCAGCATGCTCACTGGTCTCGTGCTAGGAATCGCACGTTGAAAGGTAATACCTCGTCAATCCTCAGCTCGCACAAGTTTCGACTTCTGAGGGCTGTCGTTCGTAGGAGGATGACAGCTGGTTGACAAAAAAACAATTTTAAACAATTTAAACAACAATATTTCGATCTCACAAATGGAATAGTCTAACATTTTTGTTATACAGGACTACGTGGAAATTTAATTCATGGCAACATTCTTTAGGGTGCCATACCTTCGAGGATTTGATGGCTCCTTAGATTTTAGTGGTGTAGACAAATTAATTGCCTTCGTAAAAAGAACGTGAACTGCGAATGAGGTAGTCATAAAAAACGGAAAATTGTACCAGGTACAGAAGGTGAATTAGTGAAGATAATGAAATGTAATTACATTTCTAATCGTCAAGAATATCCGTAGATATAGAAATATGTGGTCTGTAGCCATTCGAAATTACAGGTAACCACACGGCTTCTCAGCAAAAAATAATTTCTTCACATCAACTCCCAAGAAAAATGCTCTCTAGGAGGAATGATTGTCAAATCCGATTCAGAGATTTCTCTTATCTGAATGGAATCACGTCCAAGAAAAAGAAAAAGATAAAGTTGAAATTTGTTAAACTCACGGCTTAACAGTTTCAACGAACAATTTCAAAGTGAACATCCCACAATACTATACCACTTTTATTGCCATCTGTCCTCTTAAGAACTCTATTGATTATTGATGGGTAGGTCTCATTGTTCATCCAATCATCTCTGTAAATATCATATGAATGGAGGTCAGATAGCCGAGTTGTTAGAATCAATAATTTTCAATCATTCTGTCTGCCGGTTGTGGTTCAAAGCCCAGCAACAGTTTATTTTCTGATGGCCTGAGAAAGAGAGAAAGAGACGACAGCTGGTTATCAGAAAAAACAATTTCAAATTTTTAATCAATCATGAGCTGTTCAATTTCACATCTTTAACTATATGGCTTACGTTCATAAACTCCATTATGCATATTCATCAATATATATTTTGCTATAAAAGTTTTTCAACTAAAAAGTCCGGAAATTAATTTCCTAGCCACTTACTTCTCAATTTTACCAGATTTGAACGACGCGACGGGTATTGTCGACTCCAAATTGAAGTGACTGCACTTGAGCGTCGATTCATTGGACTTCCCCAATTGAATCTAACGAAAAAAGCTTTTCATGCATCAATTCTATTGAATTTATATCTGCCCTGAATGGAACTGAAGAAGTTAATCATACCGAATATTAGCAAATGAAAAATTTCTGACTAAGTATCCATCAGCCCGAGTGATATTATGTCTATAGGCAACGAATTCATTTTTCAATTCATTCTCATTTGACAGAAAGGAAATGAGCAAAGGTAATGTTCCGTTACCGGAAATGGGAGAAGATTATAAAAATTTTAAGAGTATAATGAATTCATTTGGACAGAGGAAACAATTTGTTGATAATGAAGCGGAATGGGAGATGGAGTGATGGGCAGATTCAATAAAAAACAGAACAATGAAAACGTCCTTCAGACAAAAGACAGGGTCAGGTGAGGCAAATGGAGTTTGGGACAAAAAAAGAAACAATTTCTATGTATAATTAATTTTATAGTGAACTGTTTTTCATTTTCAATTTGCAAAATTATAGGAATTCATCAACAAAAGCACGAAAATCATTTTATTATAACCATATTGAAGCTGGAACAGAAATAGTACTGAATTAAATAAAAAGATCGATAAGAACAATAAAATTATCAAAACAAAGTAATACAATGAAAAAATAAATGGATTACAATTGCAAAAATCATCGAATAAGCGTAATGAAATATACTGAAAAAAAGAAAAGAGCGATAACGGTAAACTAAAAGAATTCGAGATCTATCAAAACAAATTGAACTTCTAATAAAAAAAGCGAAATCTGATTACTTCAAATAACAAATAGTTTCTGATGGCGGCAATAAGAAAAATTGGAAATTGTGAAAGAAGCGTGTAGGAAAAAAGCTGAAAAAATAAAAAGTTTGATTCCAAAACGAAGAACTGACTACCTAATTCAATGTTCCAAGAAAAAACTACAGAAACTGAAATACACAATCACATCATGAATATGAAAATTGATGAAGTTTCGGGGACAATATAAGTGCCAAAACACTGAAATGCATAAATGATGTTATTACCAAACCTTCTGCTCACCTTTTCAACCTCTTACTCAAGCAAGGACATTGGCCATTCCAACTCCTGATTTCAATCACAAAACCAGTAGGTATTCAAGAGCGGTGACAAAAGTGACTGTAGTGATTATATATCCAATATTAGGAGAATTTTAAATCGAAAATCAAAAAACGAATCTTCTCCTTCACCTTTACCTGACAAAATCTAGATTCTATCAGTCGGTCAATATGGTTTTCGGCAGGCTAGATTAACAGATTTACATACAGTTGAAGCTTCAACAACGGAATTATACCAGTCTCTGGAGAAGAATTAATCACCAGTATGCATATTTGTCGAACTAGCCAAAGCCTTTGATACTGTGAGTCATCACATGTTACTTAAAACATTGGAAAGGATAGGACTCAGAGGAAATGTCCTTAAACTAATGAGAGAACAATGAGTTGGTGTAGAAGGACATCTGAGCAATTTTGAAACAATCGAATTTGGGGTCCCACAGGGTATAGTTTTTGGTCCTATGCTATTCAATATGTACCTCAATGACTTATACGAAGTGAACACAATGGTGATATCATCAGTTTTGTAGATGAATACGCAGTCTTCTATTCCTATGAGAACTGACTTTATGAAAAGGTACAGACAGATTTTGAAATTATCGACTTCAGTCTCCTCACTACCAACTTCTAAAGAACAAAATTCTTGCTCCTCGCGATCAACAGAGGCAGAATTCCAGATACAAAAAACTTGAAATTTAGTGACAACAATAACACCTAACACATTACCTGTATTCAAGCAATGCCATACTTCAACTCACTGAAACTAGACAACGAAATGACCTCTTTGGGAAGAAAATGAAAATTTGGATCTTCTCACACAAAAATATCTACCAAAAGTATTATTAAATTATGGTTTCTAGCTATGTGCGTAGATATATGAGGCTGAATAATTATTTTCATAATGGATAAGAATTTTACCGATTTTACCTTTACGAGCAACTCTCAGAAATTTTCGAAACATTCGTGCAAGCTAGGGAAAACTTAACCCAACCCTATATTCAGTATCATAGTTTTGTATGGAAGAAAAATATTTGTGATGCAAAAATCGAACTCAAATAGTACATTATACATCAATGGACAGGAATGCAAGATTTTTCCTATGGTGCGAGGGAAAATAGCATTCTGTCCTGAGGTGTATATAGTATATAGCTGGCAAAAACACAAAGATAAAAAAAATCAAAATGTTATCAAATTATTATTCTTATAATTAGTAGTAGTACTTTGTGGAATTCGCATCTTGACAATATGCATCTTTTTGACAACCCCTGATGACAGTAGATAACAAACTGAGATTTGTGAAAACAGCTTTGAAAATTGTTAACGGTGATGAAACAAGAAGTCAAGGAAGAACCTCAAAAATCTTTTGATACTGCTTTTGCAGTGATTCTCAAATTGCTCCCAGTGAAATTAAAAAATCTGTATGATGCGGCTTATAATCGTTTCAGAAAAGAAAGCGCAGATCTATACGGAAAATGTAATTTTCTGAAACAATAAAATTTGTCTGCTTTATGGGCACAGTACTTCATGATACGATCCTGTTTACTATTGTATGATAATAATGATATTGGCAAGTACCCCAAATTATTGTAGTTTTCGAAAAGGGATTCGCAAGGATCCCAAGCAAAAAAATCCAAAGTCTTAACAAGAGACCAAATTGAAACTTTCTTGTCAACAGCAGAAGATAACGAGTATTTAATGATTAGAGTAAGATAATAGCTACTAATTTGCATATTGAACTGATTTTTTTCCTAGATTTCCTAGACTGCTCTAATGGTTGGAATTGCGGGTGGATTACGTTTAAATGAATTGACGAAAGTCAGACTTCCAATGTCTACCATTGCCGGTTGTTTATATTTTAAAAAAGGAAAATTTACTTCGCAATCAGAAGACAAAAACACTTTTGGAAAGATACCGAGCATAGTTGCAACCTACTTGGGATTATCAGATCCGCTAAGGTACACTGGTTATTCTCTACGCAGATCTTCTGCGACTTCTCATAGACTCGGGAGCTGACATCACCATCGTTGAACGACGACACGGCAGCTGGAAATCTACAGCTGTAGCCGAGGGATACAATCAAGATTCAGTTCGAAATAAAAAGGATATTGCACGCTGGGTCCTCCAAGGTGTGAGTTCCAGCAAGACTGAGTTCGGAATGAAACTGACCTATGTAGGGAAAATGAACGTTGTTTTACCAATGGTTCCAAAACACTGGAAGGCGTTGGAGCCGGAATATACGGGATGAACCCAGTAGTGAAACGCTCATTCAGTATGGGTAAATTAGCTACGGTATTCCAGACAGAAATATATGCTATTGGAATGTGTGCAAGGGAGCTGGAAAATCGACACCACATGAAAAATAATAAAAAAATTCAGATACTCAAGCAGCACTGAAAGCGCTTGAATTCAACTGCTTTAAATCCAGAGCAGTATGGAACTGCAGAGAAACGTTAAACCAACTGGCACAACGCAACAACGTTAACCTAGTCTGGATACTAGATCACACGGGCCTAGAAGGGAACGACATAACGGACGCCCTACCATAAGAGGGGACCGAAATAACGTTCACTGGGCCCGAACCGGTAATCGGTATAGCACATAGCACTGCCAAGAATGTTATAAAATCCTGGGCAGACAATAAAAGACTCGAGTATTGGCGTAGTCTACCGGGCCTAGCCCATTCCAAGCATTTATTGCTCGTACAAAGAAAAACAGGACTCTAACAAACTGCTAGAACTCAGTGGAGCACATTTCAGAGTTATAGAAGGTTTGCTCACTGGCCACTGCAAACTCAAACACCACATGCATATAATCGGACTTGCACAAGATGCAGAGTGCCGTCTATGCATGGAGGATGATGACACGGCTAAATACATTTTATGTACACCAGTAAGACCAGAGAATCTGGTTAATTGTTCTCCCAACGTACTCCTTAATTCCTTTAAGAGATTGGATATACTGGGAGAAATATAACAATAGGGTGAGCCACAATAGGCCATTGGCCACAGTGAAGGGACTGATATGGGCCCACTTACGTTCAAACCTAACCTAAGTTCCAGCACGTGTGTCGATCATATTAATATTAGTAATTGTGCTACTGTTTCATTTACTGTAAATGTAATTGAATAGGTTCTTGAGTCTGCATTGATACTAATACTTTTATAATTGTCAAATAATAATATTAACTCCCTGGAGAGAAAATATGTGACATTATCTCCGTAGGGAATAATACACCACTCCTGTCCCTCTTTTGTTACCGAAGAAAATAACTTCTCGTCCCGCCGGCGTAAATATGCTATTTCTCACTCAACAATGAGAAAACAATGGTTTATTTTCCGCTCATCTCCGACACAATTTCCTAACAAAAGCAATCGCGATATTTGCCTTTCTCCGCAAATCCACTTAAAATTCGAATGGTAAAATATGATATTGATCGATACTGGCGGAAATAATTTAGGGCGAATAATTTTTCTGACATTTCGTTCTCCGCTTCACAGTTTCCTTTATCTCGAACGTCCTTCCTAGACAGCACAATCTCGGAGAACGGGAAATGATTGCCTCCCATCACTGTTCTAACCGTCTCACAAATTAATTGAGCTGGTTCCGGGATTGTTAGGAAGTGACCTTATCAGCTGGATTTTTCAGGAGACGAAGAATAGGGGATTCTGATACGATATTCAAACAAAGAGGGAGTTCATTTCTTTCGAATTGGAATTGTCCTTAGAATCGGTATTATTATTCAACTTCAGAAAAGAACGAAGTTCCTTTATAGGTT
Organism: Chrysolina americana; assembly: GCA_958502065.1. Taxonomy (NCBI): domain Eukaryota; kingdom Metazoa; phylum Arthropoda; class Insecta; order Coleoptera; family Chrysomelidae; genus Chrysolina; species Chrysolina americana. The sequence goes on from OY293410.1 coordinate 9,530,074, forward strand.
GCAAGTTTTGTAAAGCTTTCATATTTTTGCGACTTGGATGGGAAATAGTTATTATCCTAACAAGTATGGAAAAAGCACCTTCACGTTTTTGTATAAGTTCGGAAGAATGGTATCAAAAAATCTTCAGCGTGCGCTAAAATGGGGAAAAGTACTTCTTCCGTACTTACATATCAAGGGAGGAAAATAATGCTTTTCCACCCGCGGATAATTTGATGCCCGAAGTGAAGCGGACGGCATCAATATGCGTGGGAGGAAAGTAAAGAATATATTTTTTCTACTACCTTTAACGTCGTCATATCTATAATATCCCAAAAATAATAAAGCGTGCATACTTATGAAAAGAACAACTGTAGAAAGTTGTGGGAATATATGCGGCTATATGACAAAATATCAAGTGAGTGTGGCGTCGCATCGTCATCGTGTTGACAACGCTTTGTTGCTATGACATTTTTGGTAAAACAAACATAACTGTTGTCAGCTGCCACGTTGTTTACAAGGAGTTCAAGGTTTATCTTGTGTTCATGGGTTTTTTCTATCACTTGCTTTAGTGTATGAATTGCAGCTATGGTTGATTTTCCTTGTGTGAATCCGCTTTGATATGACATGAATCAATAATTGGTTATGCAATAAGTCTGAGAAAGATTCCTATAATCTAATGAACAATAGTTGCTATGAAAAAACAATGGAAAATATGGATAATAGAGTGAATGTGACACATTGGCACAGTACTCATCCGACATTGGGGGCCGGAATCCTAATTGCTCGTCAAAATTTCAAATGGCTGAGGTAAAAATACATTATGAGAAACCACTAAAAGAAGTCTCCAAAGATGCCACCTTAGTGTTTTTCCGCAGCGAGCAAGATAATTGAAAACATTATAGAGCAAATATAGTATGTTACGACCAGTTCAATTCGGAAAAGTGATAGATTCAAGGAAATATTGGGTGGCGATTTTCTAATCCAATACTTCCCACAACTGTCATTGAAAACAAAATTCGAAATACTCTGTGATGCACTGTAACCGTGTAATGGAGCTTTATGAATAATAATGTGCTTGAAAGCATCAGCATGAAAACATTCACATCCGACCAACAAACGGAAAACAAAACAAAACTTTTCAATCAGTGATCGAAAAACCCATGCTCACGAATATCTGGCAACAACTCCTGTCACCAAAAAGCTCACTAATTGGTTATGGTACAGGGCACACCGAAATCAATTCTAGTTAGATACAGAATAACTGTCAATGCATACCGACGAAAGCAACATTTCCACCGGTCGCTGAAAACATTTCATTCCGAATTATTCTGATAGTAAGTTTGTTTATGATGTTCGATACCAGCGAACATGCTCCAGAAATCTATTGGGAATATGGTAATGGATGTTATTCGTATACTCTAGATATTGTCAGGAATTCGGTGTATTCTTGTACGGGAGTCAGAGTTGACTTCTAATTGAAGTGAGTTTGCGATAAGGTCATTAGTGTATCGACACCATCAGCAATTCCAGTCGGCTGGGTTTCAATTAGATATCAGATGGAACTTATTGTTTCTCTGTAATGCATTCTTATGCTGCCTTCATTATTATTCTTTATATAAACGCATCAACACTAATTTCGTCGCACCCCAAAATTTTGCCCCTGTTAAAATCTGAATAACTTTTTTCTGCTTGGAACTATTTTATTTCTGTTTACACTATTCGCTATCCCAGTCATTCAGCTATATTCTCGTACTTCTTCAAAATATAAGCTTCTTCACATAAAATCGCTACAGTGTGTTCGGAATTTTCAAATTGACCCCAATTGGAAAAACATTTTTGTTTTCAAATTTGACAGCAGAGGCATGACGATGATTTCATTACCTCGAGACAATTTTCGAATTGTCTTCTTATCTCTTTTATTTACAGGGTGATCTCAAAACTTCAACCGGGCGGAGCGGCGGCCGCGGGTGTTTCATCACCGGCTACCAGTCCCACAACACCCAATGCGAGGCCCCTCCTTAGCTCCCACTGGAGACAGAATTTCAAGATCTCGCATTCCTTCGTAATGTGTGAGTGGGTATGTGTTGAGTGTTGGAAAAATATGTGTATTTTTACTAGGGCCCAGGGGTCGCTACTTCCATAGGCTTCAATGCTTCAGCCACCCTTGGGGTTTCACGTGTATAAAAAACCAGTTCCTTGATTTTCGGATCGATAACCCCACAAAAGGAAATCGACTCTAAATGTTTTTTTTCTTGAAAACTTCGTTTCCAGCCGAACACTCTATCTACCAGGTCGATATCGCCTTTGGTTTTACTGATCTATTCTAATCTAGTGTAGTGTAAGAGATCAAAGCTATCAGTGGAACTATAGCAACCGGTATTCATATTCACAAGTAGTGCAGTTAGACTGCATTCACTTGAAATTATCAAAGTTTTATTCAAGATGAATGACCCTTGGATACCTACTGATCCCCATCTATTGCTACCCAGGTACGTGGAGCACACAACTAGAAATCTGGAGACGTATAGGTCACACCTTCAGGGTCATACTGTATGCATTTGATCGTGGATATCAGAAGGTTGCTGGGTTGGGTTCCTTGGTAGACAAGACCCCAAATCCCACCCCGACAGAAGAAACGTTACAGGTACATGAATTTTCCCAATCCTTCTCGGACATTTCCGCTTTCAAGCGAAACACAGCATTCCTGTAATACTTCTCACAGTCTATCTCATATCCGTCCCGTATTCGCGTTCATCCCAGATTTCTAGGCCGGATAAAATGATAAAACCCGAGCCCATATATAACTTAAGAACTCCCCAGAACAAACAAAAGAATGGGATAACTTAAATTAAATTGAACCATTACGGTAGAGCCAGTGTTCCCCAACATTCACATCTATTGTCGAAAGAATTTAATATATGGCAGTCGTAGTACAAAAGATTCCGGTTTTTGTTCCGGGATATATTCCCGTAAGGTATGCGCCGCGACGCAGAAACTCTCGAGTAATTTGCAAGTTCTTGGGAGGGTGCGGCGGGAAGCGGGCGGTGAGACGGCGTTCCCTCGCGTCTGCATACAAAACTCTGACATGTTGCAAGTTCCAGAATTTCTGAAGGCCTGTCGCATTCAACCACTCCATGGTCTTTTTATTATCCCGCCGAAGTTCACTGAGCGGAACACGTTCTAGATATCGGCTTGGATATGTCACTTAATGGGGACAAGTTCATAAAAATCTCATTTGGATAAAGTTGGGAGTTGACCGACAGGGATAGAACTAAATATGGAGGCACTCAAGGACAATGATGTAGAGTACAGGAATCCGTACAGGAGTTGCAATAGTGGTTGTATCAAGCATTATTCAACCTCTGTAGCCACAACCCCAAATCGTATCATATGCAAGGAGTGAAACCCCTGGTAGAGACATATATTGGAGGCTATATGTTGTGCAGGCGACATAAAGTTGAATTTAGGTGTACTCAAGTCTCCCTTGTCTCTGACTACGTCCCAAGCGATAGGGCTTATAGCTCCTTGGCCCTAATAATTTGAAAAATGTAGAATCTGTCGCTTCGACTTGAAATTTTGATGTCTTTTTGACAAATTAATTGTCTTAGCAAATCTTTGGTTTCCAAACCAAACTACTTGACTCAGCTGTGTTTGATTGTTATGTGGATTGATTATGAGGAATCTATGGGGTAGATATATTATATAAAAGTATCCCAATTTCTATTTCATTCCAATAAATCAAAAATTGCGAAAAAAATGTAAAATCAATGAAATGTACATATAATAACATTAAATTGTCATATTTTACTTACCCGCACTAGTGCGGGAAAATGACACTCTTAAAACAAAAATTCGTGCGGGAAAATTACGCACGGTCGTAGAAAAAAACGTGGATTTGTGATCAGGAGACAAAACTTCATTCATGAGTCAGTTTAACTTTCATATTCTAGTAACAGTTAAGAACACTTCGTAATGGCATGAGCTGTAGCATTTGAAAGCATTCAAATCGTCAACCTGTACCTGGAAAACTATATGCTGTTGGATAAGCAATCATACGAATCATCATGTAGTTGATTAAGACCCATACTTTATAAAAAAATTGACAAATTCTAGCCGTTTGTTTTCTAATTTTAACGGATTGAGTGAAAATCAAAACGATTATGGTATTGATTTTTATCTATTTCTATGAACATTGTCTTGTCATGCTGTAATGCAACACCCTTTGTTAGATATTATTTCTCATTCGTATGGAGGGACTCATAGGCTATAAATTAGATACATTAAGTTCATTTCTAAGACACTTCTATTTCGAATCAGAGCACAAAAATCAAATCGATGCATAATACCCAAAATAGCAAAAATCGAATTTTTGACACCCTGTACCTCGAAAACTGGTCATAGGATCGATCTGTAAATTGGACTACGTAATGAGGATGTCAAGATCTACAATATATCAAAATTTGAGCAAAATTAGCCGAAAGCCATTTTACGTACTAAATGTGCGGGGTCCTTTCTGTTGTACATTATTTTTTTGAATTAGAGATATTTTGTTCAATATTGTTCCACCTGCTCACCCCCATGATAGAGTTCCATGAGTTCCAATAGTTTTTTCATCATTATAGTCCTTGTGTCGTAAATCAATATATCGCAGTTTTTTGACTATATGGTATCTACGGGGAGTCTATTTAAAATTGGAGTCTTTAAAAATATTTAAATATTAAATAGTATTTTATATAAAGAATCATTTTTATTTGAAAAAATCGGCAATTTTCCAGTTTTGCAAAGGAATTGCTATTACTTGTGTTTGCAGGTAAATAATGGGTTTTGTTGAAATTGATGGTTGGCAGTTACCTATTGCCCAACCAATCATCAATACTCAAAAGATTTTGTAGACCGTATTCTATTTTGAAATGTTCAATTTTAACGTATTGATGTCGCTACAATTGTTTCGCTCTCAATACAGAAGTATACTCCTCTGAGGAGCCATAGTGTCCTGAAGCAATTGTCGTGGTTTTGTCAACCAAAAATTTGTAAAAGTCAGGTATCGCCCACATCGATTAAAAGGGCAGTACCTTTTAGCAAATACTCCTGGTGACCTATACCAACAAATTGGGTGAACCTGTTTTGGAATTTCATTGTCTAAAGAGCAAAGAAAAATCAATTCTCTTTCGTTTTTGAGTAACTAGTACTTCTTTAGATAGTGGACGTCTACAACAATTCCAATCAGTCTCTAACATTGTCAATCTCTTTCAAACAAAATCTCAAGAAATATGTTGAAATATATCGATCTACAAATTTCAAATAGTTCGAAAAGCATAACACCAAACAACCTTTCGTTAATTAAGATGAAAGATGCAAACCTCAAATAATGACATAGTATATTTTATATTACTAGTGTGGAAAGTGACCCATCTTGCACGAGTGGAAGAATTTGGTGAGCACGAGGCGTTAGCTAAGGGCCACAATCCCACGACTGTGAATTGTCACTTTCCACATAATTGATGTACACTACTTTTCTGATGACTTCTCGATAATCTAACTATATGATAGCTATGTGTGAAAGAAAATGGAACTCGCTGACTGAGAACCATTCACCTGACTATAACAAATGAGTAATATTCTTGTATAAGATATATCATTTTTATCATGAAAATGTGTCGATATAGTAACGTCTTGATACACATATCACTCATCACTCCAGAATATTGAATGAAAGTCCTCAGAGTTCGATAATCAGGTATGTATATTATATTTTCAATAAATTTCTCTTATGGTCAGTGATGTCAAAAATACAGCAAATGATGTACTTGTTGGAAATCAGAGGTTCCAGTATACAAAAGTTACATGAAGTTTTGTTTTTATTTTTGATGTTGATGTTGAATTTATTTTTTTGACAGTTCGAATGTATATTGTCAATCTTTACCAAAATATAAAACTCGTTGCACTTGAATTATTAGTATCTCCAAGTCCTTGAAGTAACTGAGATTTCTCCTTGTAGGTGATCTTTTCATTGCAGTACTATTTCAGTAAACAAAAAAATATAACTGAATTATCAAAGGGATATAAAATGCACACAAAAACCAGAATGTGGTTGGTTCACTTCGAGTGTACACCCCAATATACAAAAAGATAATCTGGAATACTGGGGATAGTTGTTCAACTGCTTGATGTCCTTGCTATTACCATTTACATGGCCACATGTTTGCCTAATTACAATAATGACCCATTTGCATGTACGCTTTTATTTGGCAAGCTCAACCAACATACAATGCAGCTTCAGTAACAGTAGCGTTCGAGATAAGTAAACCATCAGCAGAAATTATTGAACTGTTATATGTGTTTTCGTTCTCTGATACGTGCAGCTATATAACAAGACACATAGAAAAACATTTTCTTTGATAAGCATCATTACACAATAGCCTTCCAAGTTTTTTGACAAAACCATAAAATCAGATGTAGAATCCTCTATCGCTACTTTCTATCGTTCAAGATGACTTATTGGAAGGTAATGGAAACATTTCTAATTCACAAAATTTTAAAAATATAATTTTTATAAAGTGAAAATGAACTATAAGCCTTTCGCAAATTTCTAATACTATAGGAGTAGGGCTTCGTGAGACCAAGAGACTAGTTTTGGTCTTGTCTTGGTCTTCATACAAGACCAAGAACAAGAACTTGATAAATCTTCTCAAGACGAAGAACAAGACTTGACGTTGGAGACCTATACCAAGGCTCTCTTTCAAGAGTTCTGGTCTTGGTTTCGAAAGAAAAATAATGAACTTAAATCTATTCAATATTAAGAAAAATCTGATGGAAAATGTTGTGACATTTTATTTCAATTAATTATTTTTCACATGGTAGGTTTTTAATTCTTGTTCATTCAAAATCAAAAATACAGTTTTCAAATTCAGTAATGCAGTTTTACAGTTTACAACAAGTATGTGTATGTTGTAAAGTCGCAGTGGTTAATAAGTATTGCAATTTCTTCAAGATTTCGATTCCACCCCTTTGCCACAACCGCATCTTACTGCTCATCACACGATAATCCATTGTTGAATGGTCAATAAAATCTAATCAACATTCCGACCCTTTCGAACCTTTTTTCTGGGCTGTCGGGCGTGGGCCTGTGTGGGTCTTATTCAATATTCATTTAAGATTTCTTGAAAACTATATTCTTATGATGAAGAAAGAAATTTATTTCGCTTACTTCGCCAGTACAAATAGACAATTGTTAAAGACTGAGAAATACGAAATACCTATTATATACATATGAACTGTTAGACAATTGAATTGAATTATTCAAATTTCTAGACGCATTTTGATCCAAGACCAAGACTATAAAGACCAAGTCCAAGATTGAGCCAGTCTCGTCTTGGCCTTGAGACATCAAGACCAAGACTACATTTATTTTTCGAGACCAAGACCAAGACTGATCAGTCTTGGTCTTGATCTCGCGAAGCCCTATATAGGAATTTGTCGTTGAACTTCGAACAGGATGATGGATTTGAGCACAAGCTCTCTATCTTGAGCGGATCTGCACTGATGATGGACAGAACCGAGAAACTTGTATGCAAATATTCGATTAATATTTGTTTTATTTTGGAAGGAATTATTGCAACGTATTTTCTAACAGAAATTTTTTGCCAGGTGTTGAGTTAAAGTGATGCAGCAGTCGTATTAAGGAACTCTTCCTTTTCAATATTACGCTGTATCACTTAACCTTTATCTTCCTTCGAAACTATTATTCGAGATATCTTTGAATTGATTCAAAATATAAATTACTTTGAAGTGGTATTCTATCACTTATTGCATTTGACCATATCAACAAGCTATAGGAATTATTCATTAAGTAACTTAACGTACACTGTGTTGTATTGTTTTCAGCTAATATAACACTAACTTTGGTAGAGCTAACTGTAATGTCAGGTTAAGTTACTGATGTGCTATTTCAAGACCAAAGCAAATGTAAAAATAGACTCCCCACTTCAACTCCAGAGAGGATGTTACTAGCTTTGTTCTGGTTCTGAAAATTATTAGGCCTGGGACGTCAGGATTATGCGCAGTTGAGAAAAAGTGAGCGACTATGAACCTTATGAGCACACTTCTCGTCAACTGCGCATGATCCTGACGTCCCAGGACTGATAATTTTCAGAACCAAAACAAACCTACTGTCATATTCTGTGAGAATTAGTATTTTGCTTACTCAGCATAATCAGGAAGGTATCATGGGTAGGGCAAATCCCATTTGCCGCACTAGTACATGAGGAAGATAATATATATTCCTAAGATGTAATGGTCAAATATGTGTGTACTGAAGAAATGATGGCAGATGCATCGACCAAAGTTTTAATAAAAATTAAGTTTGTTCGACAAACAAGGGTGAGCTACTTTTCCACTGAAGATGATGTTCGGGAAGAATAATATCCTCTTCGCTACGCTACTGAATTGCAGCATGTCTAGGACGTTGCATCATAGCCAGTTTTTATTAACTGTAACAGATGCGAAATAAATTCGGTTCCTTGTCATGGTCCAACCATCAATATTGTACTTTTATTGACAGCCTCCAACGATAGATAGATAGCCTTCGAACAACGTATGTCAACGCAGTAAATGCTGCGTCACAGTTATTTGTTTTGGTTGCTTTTGTTTGTCCTGGATTTTCAGCTGGTAGTCTGTAGTCGGATTTCAAACGTGACAAGAGCATTTGCATTTTCAATTCATTTCCTGGATTTGTGTTACAGTGGTTTTTCAGAGAGACCTCAAATCACTTTTTTCATAGGGAATGGAATTTACGTTTGCATGACTTTCCAGAGTAATTAACTAGCGCAACTTTTATGATTTCAACAACACTTGTTCATGGATTATTCGTCGGTTTTCATTAGACACATATAATTAGGAATCTGAACACTTAGTCCTAAAGATATGTCGGAGAGTAGGAATACAAAAATTCAATGAATTATGGATTTTGTGTTCTTTTTTACATCTCTTCCGAACTGATATTTGATTTCAACTCGTTTTATTGCATGGAGGACTGATGTGAAACAAAGCTAGACAGAAATGACAAAATTATACATGTTAAAATAATACCACAAAATGAGAATGATAATGACGGAATGAATGATAGAGAAGGAACAGCGATACAAGTTTCAATCCAATATTCAGGGAATGAATAATAGAGCTGTAGAGAATGAGCAGACAGTGATAGAAGATGAAGACGAGGAAGAGAAGAATGAAGAAGAAAGTAATATGGTGATGAAGCCAACCAGAGAAGAAATAGTAAATCGCTAGGAAAATATAGTAGAATTATCATAACATTTATAAAGACGGAGGACATGGAAAAAAATAATGCTTAGATTGATAAAAAAACTATATACTGAGGAAAACATGCCAAAAGGAAGGGAGACAGAAAAAATAATAACTGTTCATGGAAAAGAAGTCCAACAAATCTAAGAGATAACACTACTTAATAAGGCCAAAAAAAATATTATATCAAAAAAAAGAAGGATAGCATATATTACCAAAAACATAACAGGGTCAGTTCAGAATGGATTTTCACAAGGAAAATGAACTATAGACGCGATTCATACACTATAACAAGTAACGGAAAAACTAATGAACAGAAGATGAACCTTGAAATGCTCTTTGTAGATTTTCAACAAGCGTTTGTCCCGAGTAAAATTTATTTGTGAAATTTGTTTTTAAGATTCACCCAAGTTTTTGGAGTGGAATTGATGCATATACACAGTTTACTAAATCCGTCATTCTGAATAGATTGGCGTTTGCAGAATTGATCTATCTGTAACCGTTCTCGAGTTCAAAAGTTTAACTGGATTTTATAAGGCTAATTTTCCTCTAGAAATTTGTTTCAATGATATTTTGGTTGATTTTCGTGAAATTCAACCTTTCTTGAATATGCTTACCAGATTTGAAAATGAATGAAATTTTTTGAGGAAATTTGAGCTAAACCTTGAATCGGACTATAAAAATATTATTTATTTCCGGAATCAGCGTGAAATTTTGCGTATATGTACAGGGTATTCCAAATTAAGTCGGCACCATTGCCAACTCCATTATTATTGATGCTACGAATTCGGTTAAATGCGCAAACTAGTAGTATTATTAATGGCCTTCTCGATGACGAAAACAAAACAAAAATGGACAGTCGCGTTTTCAGAATGTTTCATAAAATGATATTTCTTTCAATGGAGCACCCTAAATTTTTTAATGCATTTCGATTCGTAATAACATTCTCAACAACAAATCTCATTTGACTTTTTTTCGTAAAGGTGAAAAAGAGACAGTTTTATCAATAGGAAACATTTATAACAAACGGAATATATAAAGCGCTATAAAATATCGAGTTAATGTTCAAAAACACCGCCTTCTTGTTGAACACATATTTGGGTCCTTCTATTGACACTATGTGTGGCATTCAACACAGTTCGGCCATCAATTCTATTAATTATACTTTCAATATAATTTTTCAGTTCATTTTCATTATTATGTTTCATTTTGTACATGTCATTTTTCAAAATCCCCAAAAATAAAAATCTAGAGGTGACATGACTGGTGAACGAGGGGGCCACTTAACAGGACCATTTGTAGCAATCCTTCTGTTTCCAAAACAGCCTCGCAGCATTTTTTTTACGCCACTGACATTATGTGCTGGTGCTCCATCCTGCTGACAATAGATCATCTGACGAGCCTCCAGATCAAGATCATCGAAAAACTCTTCCAACACTCTTGTTAATGAATTAATGTAATGGGGTCTGTTCAAAGAACCATGGTAGAAAAATGGACCGATAATTCTGCCTTTAAATAGACCACACCAAACAATAATACTAAATCGTCTTGATTGCTCACAATAATTATGTTTTATTGAATCAAACACATTTTTTCCAACCACATTCATATGAACCTCCAGTATTTTCTGTTCTGTACAAAAACGGCTTCAAAGTTATCATTACGGCAGACATATTTTGATTCACAAAATAAATGCGGCTAGCGGAATGGCTTTAAGATGGAAATTACATTACATTAATACCAAATAACACAGTGGTGTCAATTGAGTGGTGCGACATGATGATCACGGGTTTCACGAGTTCACATCCCAGCGCAATTTTTTCTTTCTACTGTCTAATTTTGCTATTAGTATTAAAATATTGGCATTCGTATAAGTACCAAAATTGGGTGTTTGGACAATCATGAGGTTTTATTCGCCAAAACAAAGAAATCTTTTGTACTTGTGAGAGAAATAAATAATATTTCCACATAAGTCGCTCATTTTCCACTTTAGGAAGGAAGGTGATATAAGCTTTGTTGTTGAGAATGTTATTACGAATCGAAATGCATGAAAAAATATAGGTAGAAAGAAATATCATTTTGTGAAATATTCTGAAAATGCGACTGTCAATTTTTTGGTTCATGGGTTGAACGAACGATGCATTGGTTTGGGGGTGATGAAGAAACACACCACATGAAAAATACATGAATTGTAAATAATTTCGTTAAAGATTGTAATTTTTCATCAATGGGTACAAAGATTTTAGATCATCAGTATAACGTAAACTTATTAAATGCCATCTAGACTTCAATAAAAACTCAGCTACTACTTCAGATACTGTGGTCACTACTGAATAAATACGTTCCCATCCTGAATTCCAACAGCGACAATCCCATTTTATCCAAAAAAACGACACACGAGAATATTTCGGTTACCTATACACAAATGAAATAAAAATATATGAACGGAGAGAGTTTAGGAATTCAATTTCCAAAGTTTGTTCTCAAGTCGGCTTTCTAGGAACGTGGTTCTCCCAAATCCGACTAGCAAAACTATTTGTAAATTGGTTTACGGAGTTCTTGGATTTCCCGACAAAATTCTTTGTGGACAAAAGGATATACTGGGTAATAGGTTTACCGTTGACTGAACATATTTCACTTGCGTGATCGGTGAGAGTTTTGACTGAAACTTCGGATACAGAACTGCTGGGGAACAATATTGGAATGTGCTGGGATTATCTCATACAATCAATCCTTTATGGCTCTTTGGTTTTTGACGTGCTAGATTAGAAATTAAAGACTTCAAATAGATTTTGAATAATGCCAATGGTAAAACTGTGGTAAAACAAATTAAAGTTAAGAAGAGCATGGTGAAGATTCAAGAGAGTCCATGAATCGAATTCAGAAAATAAACTGAATAATAATAGGTTTATAATGGTATTCCCTGAAAACTCTCTTGCATGCATGATTCGATAATACTATTTTCAAAGTGCACTCTCATTGAACTGATAAGAGTCTTCCTACCAAAAAATGTATGAGGATTGTTTTTCTGCCATTAACCACAAATAATTCATTAGTTGTGCACCAGGCAGTAAACTGATCTGCTATTATTACTGATAGTTTAATCTGTAAATCTGATGGGTTGTTTGCATCTTCAACTGTTGCTGTATCGTCAGCAAATAATACTATACATTCAGAACTTATGTGATGCTATCTCACATATGACAAATGAACGAAGGAATGTCAGTGGTCCCAGACCTAATCCCTGTGAGACTTCTAGGCACATTTGGTAGAAATCTGATTTGCTATCTCTCAATACTACGAGTATCATTGCGATAATCCAACAAACAAAATTAATTGTTTTGAAGAAGGGTAAAATTTCGAATATTCTAAATCTTGTGGTACCAACTATTCAGTTTTGAAGTTTTTTATTCATTGTTAGAGTAGAGCAGAGATACATCTTTACTTGATCAACCGCTCTTTAAAGTGGAACTGCAAGAACAAAACATCGCAATTTCCATTAATTGAAAACAACCTGTCCGCCTCTACGGATTCAACTAACCCCGTTCAGTTGCTGCTGCAAGCGTTCAGCTGCATGACAAGTCTCCTTCTCTTTTTCAAACTTCAAAACGAGTTTGTGCGAGATGCCCATTTAACTAATGCTCGACTAGATAACTTATAAGAAATAACATCCGTCTCCCTAGTAAAAACTCACAAAAGTAATCCTAACCATTTATATTAGAACCTCTACGTGGATATAAGCTAAACGTGTATAACGACAACTTCAGAAGGAGTTAGGGAGTTAGTCTGACAAATTGCATGATTTCCCAGCATTTACGCATCTCATTATGTCGCCAAAAAGGGCTGAAGCGGATGTTTTTTGCGATTAGATATTGATAAACGACACCGGCAAAATGGAAAGGGCGGAAAAAGGGGATAAAAATGCAAGTATTTCAGGTTTATAATGGTAGAGCTGAATACAATTAACCCCTCTTATTTGAATAATAGTCCTTGATGGTAAATTATTCGTTAAATTCATAGAGTTGTGGGCATAATCTATTGATATAGTTTGGATATAATAAGTTTTGAACTTTTTTCGGGATCAGATACTTCGGCATCAGCAAAATTACCCTGTATGTGTATTTAATGTTTGAAGTTATTTTTTTAAGTTTGTCAAACAAATGCAATGGTTAAAAGTCACAGCAGATTCACTTTTTGATTTTTTTCAATCAACTGAGACGACGAGTTGACACACTGCAAAAAACAGGTTATGTGCCCAGCACTATGATCAGAAGAGTTTTCTGATTACTGTACTGAGAAAACTAAGATGCAGACATAACATGAGTTTTGAATGATTTGAAAGTAGAAGAGGAATTTTGGAAGTGAAAAACCTTTGACATGCTGTCGATCCTGGATTAGATGACGAAGCATTAAATAAAGACAAAACAAAGACAATTAAAAACTAGATCACCGTGAAAAATATCTGTTATATCTACTTGTAAATAATGATATCCTAAACGACATTATGGATTGCAGAACAGCTGAAGAAATATAGGAAACACTGAAGAAAATCCACACTAAATTTGATACTTGGCATAGTTTGCTTCTATTGAAGGATTTATCAATCATTATCTTAATAGACGGAACGGATTATACCGTAAAGTTAAGAATGCAGGATTTGGATTTAGTGAAATGGTGCAAGCTGGTTTTACAGTTCTTGCATTACCAACTCAGTACGAACATTCATCTAGAAATTTGAGAGTCGATGACGACGATCCAAACATGTGTAATTTAAAATCAAAACTGTATGAAGTGGATTGGAAACGAGCTGAAGGGAGACAAAGAAGTTGATAAGGCTAGATCATTGATGACGCAGAGAAGAAATACAACTTACAAAGGTAAACATTTTAAATCGAGTCGAGGAAAACCATCAAATGATGCTTGTTTCTAACAGAAACAAAAGAGAACATAATTAAAACAGTAAGAAAGGGTTTCCACATGTCTGGAAATGGGACATATTTGAAAAAACTCTCCTCCATCAGCACAATAAGATGTTAGACAAGAAAGAGTGCAGTAAACAGTATTAGTGAATAATAATACAGTTTCGAATACATGGATCTCAGACAGTGGTTCATATGACATCTCATATTGACAAATTTTCGAATGTTACTAAGAAAAATATCATTGTGGAAGTAGCAGGTGAAAAAAAAACGATATTATCAACAAGTTTTGGCGGCGTAGACTTATTATCAGACGAAGAAAGTGCAGGAATCGAAATAACATTGCAAAACGTACTGTTTGTACCAGAACTTGAAACAAATTTATCATCCACAAGTGTAGCAGCTGAAAAAAGTATGAGTTGATTTTTTAAGTGTGCAAAAATAATTGCTCCAAATGAAAAATTAGTCACAAAGTCAACAATATACCAAGGTTTGCACTATATTCGAGAAATGATGAAGTAAATAAAGCTTTTTCTAAGAAAAATCATTCTTGGCGCAGATGTCTTGCTCATAAAAATATACCAACTGTGAAGAAAATGCTCAAAGATGGAGATTCAGCATATGAGGAAACGGTAATGACGAAATAGTTGAAGATTGCACCATTTGCTATCAAGAAAAGCTAAGACGAAGCCCATTTCCGGAGAAAAGTTTAAATAGAGAGAAAAAACGATTACAACTAATACACGTAGTAGGTCCTATCAAACCAGTTACATTAGGAGGTAGCATATATATAGTTAAATTAATTGTGTGTTTGGACAATCATGAGGTTTTATTCGCCAAAACAAAGAAATTTTTGTACTAGTGAGAGAAATAAATAATATTTCCTCATAAGTCACTCATTTTCCACTTTAGGAAGGAAGGTGATATGAGCTTTGTTGCTGAGAATGTTATTACGAATCGAAATGCATGAAAAAATATAGGTAGTTCCATTGAAAGAAATATCATTTTATGAAATATTCTGAAAACGCGACTGTCAATTTTTTTGGTTCATGGGTTGAATGAACGATGCATTGGTCTGAGGGTGATGAAGAAACACACCACATGAAAAATACATGAATTTTAAATCATTTCGTAAATATTGTAATCTTTCATCAATGGGTACGAATATTTCAGATCATCAGTATAATGTAAACTTATCAAATGCCATCTAGAGAAAAGTTTAAATAGAGAGAAAAAACGATTACGTAGTAGGTCCTATCAAACCAGTTACATTAGGAGGTAGCATATATATAGTTTAATTTAATGATGATTATTCCAAATACTGTGAAATTGGTTTCAAGAAGGGAAAAGATGAATTATTTGAATAATTCGAAGAATAACAGAAGAATGCCGAAAATTTGGATGGTACAAAAATTTCCAGTTGGTGAAGTGATAACGGACGCGAATATTCGAATTAAATGAATGAGTACTTGAAAAATGAGCAAAGCATTAGTTAAAGGGAGTAGCTGAGAGAGAAAGAAAAACGAGTCAGTTTATCAGGAAAGCATTGAAAATCATTGAAAGAAATATGGATTAGAATTCTTCAAAAGTCTACAGCGAGGTGAATTGGGAATCGAATAAGACTGACAGAAAATCATCTAGTGGTTATGTTTCCACGATTGGAGGTGGAGCAAAAAGCTGATCCAGCTGAAAGCAACAGTGTGTGTCTTTGAGTAATGTTAAGTCCGAATTTATTGCTCTAGGATAAACTGCCAAAGTGTATATCTTTTTGAAGAAGCTATCACATGGAATTTCTCAGAGTATTTATTTTGGAGATTGTTTTCCCATCCATATTGACAATCAAGAACCCATGAAATTAACTGAAAATGATATCAACTCAGAAAGGTCAGAGCATATTGACTCGAGGGTTTTCCACATTAGGGAATTGATAAGAGGAAGTCAGATCAGTCTTAAATATATTCCATCACGAAGTAATTTTGCTGGTCAGCTATCACTCTAGATATCCTGAAAGAACATTCGAACCAGTTAGGAATCAGAGATCCAGGGAAAGTGTTAGGAAATAAAGATTATAGTTACAGCTTTACCCTGTAGCTATATATACTGTTTGAAGTAATTTTTTGAAGTTTACAGACTTTTTCAAATAATTGTTATGACTTAAAGTCATAGTAGAATAACTTCTTTATTTCAATAAATACGACGAGTTGAAACACTGCATGTAAACCAACATATGGAACCGTTGGGCTTTCCTGTCAGAAAATTAGAATCATAACCTCCCAGACCTAAAGATATGTATCTGACCTCAATTTTTCTATTGTTCTGTGCCCCCTTTGTCTTGAATCCTTTATGCTCTGAATGTTTCTTTTTCCTTACTGGCATGAACTGGTCGCAGAACTTTCTATTTTAGTGAAGTCAACACTTACTCTGTTTGATTAACTCTGTTGATTGAAATCAGCAGGTATTATAAATATGATTCCGTAAACCTAGGATCTTGCTGGTTAGCTTTGAACATACAAAACCAACAAAACGTTACTTTTTGACAAAATAAAATTATTATTATTATTATTGAACTCTCTTTGAAACTTCCTCACAATCACACAAACTAATCAGCGATTGTCATTTCCATAAACTTGGCTCTAATCGGGTGAATTTTCCATCTAGAATCTTCTTCAGTGCCATTAACCGTCTTCGTCAATTTGTTTATGCGGCAGAATACTAGGAAATACACAGAATAGCAGGTTATTGCCCAAAAATTCGTGCCCACAATAAGTTTGGCGAACAACACGAAAAATAGGCCATCGAATTCCCCATAAAACGTAATTGAAAGCTCATTGGAAGACGTATATCTTGTCGGTCGGACGCGTAGGGAACGTTTTTACCAACCGGGCGATAATGATCCCACAAAATGGCTTAGTCGATAAGAAAAATGCCAGCCCGCTGGCATGGAACATCAACATTAGATGCGTCGCTTTTATTAATGACCACAATTTGATAGAACATTAATTATGTTGTGCAGTCTGAGGCGCTGATGCACGTTCATTAGGAGTCACAGCAGTCATTTAGGAGAATCAGGTCGCATTTCTCACGTCTGTCGCGATATTTATCACGCTTTTATTAGCGACAGAGTTTCTTTCTCGTATCTGGAAAGAATGAAAAACAACAAAGAGGGTAATTGTCTTTTTGGAGCGATCTCTTAACAGAATACTTTGCGGGAGACGACACGAAAATATGGATTCTTTTGTTAACAGTACCCCACCATCTGGAATATCAATTCCCACTCTCAAAATTGAACCGGTTTTGTGATGATTCCAAATATTCGCGTCAATTCAGAGGACACGATTTATTTATTCCATACCTCAGAGGTATTTTTGATAAAATCAGGAGGATCACCAAGACGAAACCAGATAATACAGCCGGATCCAGCGAAAAATACATTTACGAGGTCCCATGTGGATGTGGAGATTCTTACATCGGAGAGACCAAGAGTATTAATCTCAGAAATAAAACATACAGTCACAAATATTTTTGGGGAATATTTATGGAATTTTGATGGGAACGAGAATATGAATTGAATGAACATAGAAGCTTAGGAGAATTGGCGTTGATACTAAAAGATTTAGCGGTCAATATGAGAAGAAAGACGGGACCGAATTTGAAGAAGCAACGGTGCAGACAGTGTGGAACGTTTTGTGCAAACTTTCGCAAGAAAAGAACCATAATGACTATAATCCTATAAATGATCCATTCAACAATATTTAAACCAGTCCGAGATGCCCGCGATGCGATCAGGAAGAAACTACAAGCAGATCCATGTAAACGTAAGTCCAGTTCAGTTTTGTTAGATTTGTCTGAAGTTGACAAAATAATATTGCTATGGGATGAAAATACTCCTGGAGGTCTCATGCGTAAATTTCACCATATAGAATCAGCGTGGCGAGGAGGAGAAGCAGTTGCTTGTCTGGTGTTTTTTTTTTCAAATCGATAAAAATAACGAAGACTCTTCTGACTCTTCATTTTTTGAGTGGTCTCTAGAATAGGATTCGAGTTGGCGCGATTGGTGGTGGGTCAGAAAATATTCATTTCAGTCCAATTCACAACTTTTTATGATTGAAAGTCATTGTCGGGTCGTCAGAGGGATTTGGCCAATTTTTTTATTTTTTAAGTAGTCTCAAAAATAGGATTCGATTTGGCGCGATTTGTGGTGGGTCAGAAAATATTCATTTCAGTATAATTTATAACTCTTCGTTCGACCGATATCTGTATTTTTTAAGTTGTCTCAAAAATAGGATTTGAGTGGCGCGATTGGTGGTGGATCAGAAAACGATCATTCTAGTCCAATATACATTTTTCCATGATTGAAAGTCATTATCGGGTCGTCAGAGGGGTTCGGACGATTTTTGTATTTTTTTAAGTTGTCTCAAAAATAGGATTTAAGTTGGCGCGATTGGTAGTGGATCAGAAAACAATCATTCTAGTCCAATTTTCATTTTGCCATGATTGAAAATTGAAAGTCCTTGTCAGGTCGTCAGAGGGCTTCGGCTGATTTTTGAATTTTTTTAAGTGGTCTCTAAAATAGGATTTGAATTGGCGCGATTGGTGGGGGATGAGGAAAATGATCATTTTAGTTCAATTTACATTTTTCCATGATTTAAAGTCGTTGTCAGGTCGTCAAAGGAGTTCGGCTGATTTTTTAAATTTTTTTAAGTGGTCTCAAAAATAGGATTTGAGTTGGCGCGATTTGTGGTGGGTCAGAAAACATTAATTCATTTCAGTATAATTTACAACTCTTTGTGATTGAAAGTCATTATCGGATCGTCAGAGGGGTTTGGCCGATTTTTGTATTTTTTTAAGCTGTCTCAAAAGTAGGATTTGAGTTGGCGCGATTGGTGGTGGGTCAGAAACCATTCATTTCAGTCCAATTTAAATTTTTCCCTGATTTAAAGTCATTGTCAGGTCGTCAGAGGGGTTTGACCGATTTTTGTATTTTTTTAAGTTGTCTCAAAAATAGGATTTGAGTTGGCGCGATTTGTGGTGGGTCAGAAAACATTCATTCCTTTCAGTATAATTTACAACTCTTTGTGATTGAAAGTCATTATCGGATCGTCAGAGGGGTTTGGCCGATTTTTGTATTTTTTTAAGCTGTCTCAAAAGTATGATTTGAGTTGGCGCGATTGGTGGTGGATCAGAAAACAATCATTCTAGTCCAATTTAAATTTTTCCATGATTTAAAGTTATTGTCAGGTCGTCAGAGGGGTTTGACCGATTTTTGTATTTTTTTAAGTTGTCTCAAAAATAGGATTTGAGTTGGCGCGATTGGTGGTGGATCAGAAAACAATCATTCTAGTCCAATTTAAATTTTTCCATGATTGAAAGTCATTGTCAGGTCGTCAGAGGGGTTTGACCGATGATTTGAATTTTTTGAAGTGGTCTCAAAAATAGGATTTGAGTTGGCGCGATTGGTGGTGGATCAGAAAACAATCATTCTAGTCCAATATACATTTTTCCATGATTGAAAGTGATTATCGGGTCGTCAGAGGGGTTCGGACGATTTTTGTATTTTTTTAAGTTGTCTCAAGAATAGGATTTAAGTTGGCGCGATTGGTGGTGGGTCAGAAACCATTCATTTCAGTCCAATTTAAATTTTTCCCTGATTTAAAGTCATTGTCAGGTCGTCAGAGGGGTTTGACCGATTTTTGTATTTTTTTAAGTTGTCTCAAAAATAGGATTTGAGTTGGCGCGATTTGTGGTGGGTCAGAAAACATTCATTCCTTTCAGTATAATTTACAACTCTTTGTGATGGAAAGTCGTTATCGGATCGTCAGAGGGGTTTGGCCGATTTTTGTATTTTTTTGAGCTGTCTCAAAAGTAGGATTTGAGTTGGCGCGATTGGTGGTGGGTCAGAAACCATTCATTTCAGTCCAATTTAAATTTTTCCCTGATTTAAAGTCATTGTCAGGTCGTCAGAGGGGTTTGACCGATTTTTGTATTTTTTTAAGTTGTCTCAAAAGTATGATTTGAGTTGGCGCGATTGGTGGTGGATCAGAAAACAATCATTCTAGTCCAATTTAAATTTTTCCATGATTTAAAGTTATTGTCAGGTCGTCAGAGGGGTTTGACCGATTTTTGTATTTTTTTAAGTTGTCTCAAAAATAGGATTTGAGTTGGCGCGATTGGTGGTGGATCAGAAAACAATCATTCTAGTCCAATTTAAATTTTTCCATGATTGAAAGTCATTGTCAGGTCGTCAGAGGGGTTTGGCCGATGATTTGAATTTTTTGAAGTGGTCTCAAAAATAGGATTTGAGTTGGCGCGATTGGTGGTGGATCAGAAAACAATCATTCTAGTCCAATATACATTTTTCCATGATTGAAAGTGATTATCGGGTCGTCAGAGGGGTTCGGACGATTTTTGTATTTTTTTAAGTTGTCTCAAGAATAGGATTTAAGTTGGCGCGATTGGTAGTGGATCAGAAAACAATCATTCTGGTCCAATTTTCATTTTGCCATGATTGAAAATTGAAAGTCCTTGTCAGGTCGTCAGAGGGCTTCGGCTGATTTTTGAATTTTTTTAAGTGGTCTCTAAAATAGGATTTGAATTGGCGCGATTGGTGGGGGACGAGAAAATGATCATTTTAGTTCAATTTACATTTTTCCATGATTGAAAGTCGTTGTCAGGTCGTCAAAGGAGTTCGGCTGATTTTTTTAAATTTTTTAAGTGGTCTCAAAAATAGGATTTGAGTTGGCGCGATTTGTGGTGGGTCAGAAAACATTAATTCATTTCAGTATTATTTACAACTCTTTGTGATGGAAAGTCGTTATCGGATCGTCAGAGGGGTTTGGCCGATTTTTGTATTTTTTTGAGCTGTCTCAAAAGTAGGATTTGAGTTGGCGCGATTGGTGGTGGGTCAGAAACCATTCATTTCAGTCCAATTTAAATTTTTCCCTGATTTAAAGTCATTGTCAGGTCGTCAGAGGGGTTTGACCGATTTTTGTATTTTTTTAAGTTGTCTCAAAAATAGGATTTGAGTTGGCGCGATTGGTGGTGGTGGTGGGAATTTTTATAATTGATCTTTCACTAACTGTACTTTCAATAAATGAATTGATGTTTCGTTGTGTTGTGTTATAAATTTTTTCGACAAAAAAAATCCGCCGAATATTCCCCGGACATCGAAAAATGCCATTTAATTTTATGAAAAATTTCTCAAGTTCGAGATTCCGATTGTCAAAAAATTTTCTCGTCTATAATCAATGTACTAGGTATTTTACTACCGATAAGTTTTTAATATGTAAAATCCCTTTTTATATAATCACCAACTATTTGATAACCCTCCAGCATTTTTACCTCTGCTGTTCCACTGTCTATGTCACCGTATATTTGAGATTTAAATCATAATATTCATCTTCTTTCTTTTCAGCCGAGATATAATATATAAATTTCATATATTGAATCTCTCAGGAGGTTTGGATGTTCTTACACATTCAAACCCGCATTGTAGGAGATTTTACATAATAAAAACTCATCAATTTAATATGGCGCAGTCGGTAGGATTATCAAAACAACAACCGGTCATTATCATCAGGTTTCATTGTTACAAAGACAAGTTTGCCTCAAATGAATATATTTTCATATAATTTTGGAATGTTTACCCTTCCCAAAATATCCATTCAATAAAACCTCCTTCTACGCGACAGCTCAAACAAGTTATCAGATTGGAGCACAAACAATGGGAACTTCCAGACAGCTAAACTACACCCAGTAAAGACAGTCGGTTGACAGAGCGGATTCCGAGAATTCCTTCCAATAATTAAGTTCAATCCTGCGATAATGTGGGGCGCATCATCGGTCCCGAGGGTATTGTTGAACTCCAACCGGTGCCATTTTCCTCATGAATACTCGACATTACAAGCTCTTCAAGATTCTTGCGCCGAAGTACGTTTCACTATGAGCGGCTTCATCTATATACGTGATTGGCGACCATTATATTTTATGGACTCTATAGAGTCTGGCGGAAAATAAAGGATTTCTCGGATGGTGTTTGCAAGTGTAATGTTTAAAATGAGTCGGTGATTATCATAAAGACATTTTTATCGGCAGAGCAGTTGATTCGACTGATGGGAACTGGAGAAAATTTACTTCCTACTTTTCAATATTGGGAGGAAACATAACTCATCGTTATGATCTTCTCTGAAAGTGAGGAGAAAACATTGGAAACAAAGCATTTGTTATACTCAGCTCAGTATGTCAAGTGGTGACGATTTTTTCAATGAAAAATAAAATTGCACCAAAACATAGTTCGTATTTTTCAACTAGAACGCCAACCACTCAAAAAATAATGGTTTTGTGGATTGATGCATTTTTTTCGATTAAAATTTATCATTCTGAATCGATTGGCGTTCGTTGAATTGATGTATCTTCAACCGTTCACGAGTTGAGGATTTCGTCTGGAGTTGGGAGGGCCAATTCCCACCATTTTTTTTCCATAAATCGTAATCAGCTTGCCAAGATACATTTGAGAGGTAGTGACGAGTTTTTTCAATATCGATTACTTCTTGTATTACTTGAATTAAATAGCCTGTGAATCTCCTAAAAATACGAAATCAGCTCGTATTTTTGAATCAGAACGCTAATTCACTTGAAAAATACTGATTTTGTGGATTGAGGCGTTTTTCCGACTAAACTTTTTTGAAATTTTTTCAATTCGTCATCGAAATTCATTTTTGTGAAATGGAAAATGAGAACTTTCGAATTTAGATTGCGCGAGGGAATTTTTGACGTCTAATATCTTTTAAATGCTGAACCCTGTATGACAACTTTCCCCTGTTGAGTGCTTATTTTCTTTGGAGACTGACACTTATGGCGTATTATGTAGTAGAGGACTACGACATTTGTAGGGGCTTCAATGTAAACACATTATCTGAGATAGGGCCAGAGAAAGGAGTCCAGCGTGATAAGATCTGGCGACCTAGCAGTCCTTTTAACACTCGTACTACTCGACGTTTTTATGATGAAAATGTATGATATTTTGAGTGGTTGAACTCAGAGATATCCCCTATCATAATTTGAAATGAAAAATTTGTCAATTCATTCCGAAAAAAAAAGTTGAGGTGAAAAACAAATAAAGTCACAAGGCCGCGAATACTTGGCTGAGCCACCCGGTATGATGAAAAATACAGATTTCCATTCTGAATGGTGCGCAAAATTGATTCATCTCAAATAAAATTGAACAATATATTATATCGACAAAACATGAGCTTATGGGGCTTCTAGCTTCGGAAGGTTCAAACATATTTATTTTGTTGATGGAGTAAATCCATTCAATAAAAGGGAATTTTATAATCTCTCCGACCAGTAAAAACTGCTGATTTGCTGAAATGATCGTTTCAAAATTGTTGAAAAACATACGTCATCAATAAAAATATGAGGGGTGTGCCAGCGCTATCAGGATACCACAGTTGCGTGCACATAGCTTAACAATTTCACTATTTATTTGACTTTTATTTGTTAGGAGACATTGTCTCATTCTTCATTTTACCATTGGAGAAATTGATTATTCTGAATGTACAGGATATTCATCGATTACAAATTTCTTATCCGTATAGATTATGTAGAATATGCGTGCTGTTTTTCAAGTCCACAAGAAAATGAATATTAGTTGGGGGTGGCCAACATATTTTTGAAACAGAAATTCATATCAGTATCTGCCCTTCAGTTTGACCCATTCGGGTCACTTCCATTCCTGAAAACGTTGATGATCTCTTCTACTCTATTTGAATAATCAAATGTCGTTAATTATTTGATGTAGTTATACCATAATACACTTAGTGATATATCAGGCCAATTTACGCTAACTCATTTAACTTTTATTAATAACTCGAATCATTTCATTTATTGTTATGGTATGCTGACTGGCAATTAGTATTGCATGTTTTTCCAATGGAAAATTCAGATTTGCGTCAACAAATAATCAATGCTTCATTGGTGTTATGCAAATATCTGACTGATATTCGTATCAACAAATTAATCACAACAATAATTATATTCATTCGGTTCATTCCATAGAAGTTTTCATCAGAATAAATATCAGATATTTCAAATGACTGCATTCATTTAGAGGCTATCGCAACTGTGTTCCTAACCATAATGAAAATTTTTAGTTTACCTGTTATATTACAATATGATAAAAAAATATCAAAAGTATCAAAAATAATATAAAAATTCTCAAAACTACAACACACTGTTCATTGTCTGATGAAATAGGTGGTAGAATGGAAGTATTTTTAATTAAAATACAAACATCATGCATATATATACACATATGAAGTTACAGTGGAATACATACATCCACACAGTAATGGTAATAATAATAACTTTCATTTGTTATAGTATTTTGACAGTATTTATGATAGTATTGTGACTACTGAAGTGAATAGGCAATATTTGAAAAATATTCGTAAAATTTTTATTATTTTCCTTGGTATTTAATTATTTGGCGAATGCGCTGGAATCAATATCAGAATATATAAAGTTTCCTTCAGTTTTGAACTACCTAGTATTATGTTGTCGATGTTCAGAATGACGATTGATGAAATGGAAGTGGGTTCATTGCCAAAATAATGTGACTTCTATTGTTTCAGGTGGAAAATGATAAGCACAACTACAATATTGTCAGTGATGCACGAGGGTGAAGCAACAGTAACAGCAATTTGACGAATTGTCGTTGAAAAAATGTGAGGGTACTTCTTTACCAGTACGAAAGACGAATATAACTACTCATTACAATAAAGTTACTAATTCTTATAGGTCTGGGGTTGTAATATTGTCGAAATGTTGAAAGGGTGAATAATATATTTCATTTTCGTATCAGAAACGTCTCTAGAAACATCAAATCCAATGAAGTTACTGGTTTTTGTTCAACATTGTACTAGGTGTGTATATGCGAGCTTGAAACCGTTTTCAATTTTCTCACCTACAATATAACAGAACTCTTCTATTCATCTGCTTTCATTTTTTCAAAATATCATTGATTCTAGAGGTCAAATTCGATACCTTACAAGCAAATATTGATTACTATGAACCAGTAATTGACATTTTCTGTAAAAGTTACTCTAGCTAGTGTTTGGGTTCACTCTTATTTCCTTTTTTACTTGGTATATACAAGGTGAGTCAGAATGGAACCAACAAACTCCGAACACAGATTCCTCACCTCATTTCGAGGTGAGAAGTTCCTATCAAATTATATCCTGAAATGCATTTTTTTAAGATATAGGGTGTCGAAAATCCGAAAAAAATTAGATTTAATTTTTTCTTCATAACTAATGAATAAAAAATTAACTTGATATACTGACCTGGGTTTAATAGTGTGATAATTTGATTTACTTGGAGGAAAAATTTTGTATTTCGTGCAGAAAATAATTTATTGAAATTGTAGCAGAGCGCTTTCGACTATCATAGTCATCATCAGTGCTTACCTGAAAGTAAGTAATGGGTGAAAATGAAGTGAATTGTAAAAAAAAATTTAAGTCAAAACCTAGACCAGGATAATCCTGTGTATAACCATTCTACTAGAACATGATCGTTTGAAAGAAATATTTTGACTGAAGTTAAGTGAACATTGAAATTCGACAATGTGTGAAAGGTTGACACCGACAAATGACATTTGTGGCATGGAATTGAAAACATTACAACAAGTGTTCTGTCATTGAAAATTAACAAAACCAGAAAAAGGATAAATTTTAAGGTAACCGAGCTAAAGGTCTGAAAATATCAGTCTAATGAGAACAATAATCAGAACTATGTTAAGACCAACCAAAAAAAACCCTATCAAGATGAAACGAGTCAAATTAAGAAATGTAAAAATGATCAACGTTATCAATAAAAAAGCTCCAGAAGGTGACAAAACAAGATTCGACAATACTTCAGTCTAATGAGAACTTACAATCACCAGAAATGATCAGGATATACCGAAGAAACAATCATGATTCTTCATTATCAATTTTAATCACACAAATTGAAAGATCCAAAGCCAAGCTCAAGGTCATAGGGTGAGTCTAATGATAACCTTCCCAATCCCCGAAGAATTAACTGTATACCCCAAAAGGAAGAGCAAAAGTTTTTTAAGTTATTTGAGAAATTTTCGAAATGTTAAAATGTGAATTTCTCTGTGGTTCTGTCAATCAAAGCAGAGGAAGCTGACAATTTGATGTTATAGTGTTTAATTCCCGTGAAACAATTGCGTAGTTATGGTAGTATGTTGCCATATTTTCTTTAATATTTTCGTAAGACAAGCGTTTTGACAAATGAAATTTTAAAATCAGCTAGGCTTATGGGGGGATGCATTTTAGGATATGCATTTTTTACTTCGAAATGAGGTAAAGGAGCTGTTTAGACAGTTTGTCGCTCTTATTCTGACTCACCCTGTATAATCGAATGGCGTGTTTTCAAAAACAACAAATTATAAATGCGGATTGATCTACTGCTGGTATCGAAACAGATCCCTGTGGAAAACAAGTGTTTAGAAGGGTATCACATGAAATTCTATCGACAACACATGTAAATCTATTTTTAAGAGAAATTTAGATGACAAAGAAGATTAAGAATGCAAGTTATAAGACACAAAGGTTTCTTTCAGCATTCAAATAAACGGAGACGGTAAGGTAATTCTTTCCGAAGAAAAAATGCCAACCATCACATCAATGATGGAAAGTTGAATGATTGAAAATATAATATATTTCGATTTTAAAATGATCACTTGGTTAGTGAATGGGTATGTTATATATTTCTTTCGTGCAAAACTCACAAAAGATGGTGTAATTGCCTTTCAGTAAAAATAAAGGAGACATTATGAGTTCAACCTTCTATTGTTCGAATTTTCGCGATAACCTGCTTTGCCCGGTGGGTCGTAATAACCTCGCTAACGACAAAACTTTTTCAAATATATTTCGAAACCCATTAAAACATCGTTAATCAAAAATTACAAAATGCTCGAGAACTTCTACGATTAAAACCAACAAAGTAACGGTAATAAAGCAAGTGAGCTTCGAAAAAGTTTCCTTCAATTTTTATTCAGAAATACATTCTGCAAAATTATATTAGAAATTTAAACAGTGTTTTGCTCAATTGTTTCGAATGTTTTTATCGAGAACAATTTAAACGCAATCTGGAGTCTGAGAGCATTTTAATTGAATTCCTATTACTTATTCACTCAGCTCGCGTTTTAAATACTCCAGTGAATCACAACGCTGTTTTACATTTCCACAAAAGAGTCGTTTTTCCCAAGTTATGCTAACAGATAATCGAATAATCAGGTATTCATTCCATTGAACAAAGTTTTCTCGTTATTTTCTCAAGTAGTTAGTTGGAGAAGATTGTCAGAACTGCCAACGTGACCGTCTTCCTCCGCGATTGTAACAGAATCGTGATTAAATACCTAAATTTTTTTATTTATTTTTTTTTTATTGGCGAAAATGATTATTTGAATATTTCATAGTTTGGCGAATGCGCCGGATCCAATTATCTTTCCTACAAATTCGTTCTCAGCACACACTGAAGAAGTTTTCTTCAGTTTTGAACTACCTAGTATCTTGTTTTCGCTGTTTAGAATGACGATTGATAAAATGCAACTATAAAATTGTCAGTGGAGCACGGGAATGAAGCAACAGCAAAACAGCCGTTTATGAATTATATTAGTTGAAAAATTATGTAGGTACTTTTTCACCAGTACGAAAGACGGGTACGAATACCCACACTTTAACATTAAATTTACTAATTCAAGCCCATTTGAGTGATATTTGAATGAATATGCTGCAAGCGTTTGAGGTTTGATTAACTTTTATAATGGCAAATATATTTACTCAAACTGGATTCACCAAATTGAATGTTCAATAATTTATTCTTGGGTTGTAATTGTTTTGTACAAAAGGGCCCCGCACAAAATGAATGTAAATTGGTCCCGCTCGATTTGGCTGAAATTGTAAGTTCAATGGATTCCAATCAATTGATGTATATATTATTGGAGTTGCCAGGTCTGGAAGATCAGGCTTGTGATGATTCTGGTTCAGCGATTTCAAAAACATTTAAACTCATGTTTTTAAAGGAATCACAAGCAGTATCTTCAGTTTGACCTTGAACTGACCTCTAAACAACCTTGAATTGACCTCAATAGGCATAACATACTCTCTCTATTTAGTTCGACCTTGAAATGACCTTCAACAGATGACCGTGTAAAAATAATTTTGTATTTTCCAAAACCTACAGATCGTCAGGTCGAAATCATCTCAAGCCTGACCTTCCAGACTAAGCAACTCCAAAAATACATACATCCATTGATTGGAATCCATTGAACCATTCATCTTTCGCGTACTGATATCAGAGACTCAGAAACGGTGACTCAAGCCCATAGCCAATATCACACACATCCCCCTCTATATCTTTGAATCTATCCATAGGATCACTTTGGGCAACATTGATAAAATTGTCGATACTTATATCACAATTTCAGCCAAATCAAGCGGGACCCAATTTACGTTCATTTTGTGCGGGGTCCTTTCGAGATCCTATGAGTTGGTAGATTAGAGTATTGAGATCCAATTCAACAGTGAAATTTCGAAATAAAAGTCAAAATTTCGAGATAAAATAGAAACTTCGAGATGAAGTACCATGATGGACATTGAACTACATCTGACAGTCATTTGTGCAACGTTCCTCCAAGAAGATCCAATTGCAAGTGCGTAACAGTAGATTATCCCTCATTTGTCTGGAAATGACTATCTGCAGACATTTATGTTTTGAGGTTTTGCCTCTCATCAGTGCCAGGGTAGGTCGCATAACATTATAATTGACCTGTCTCAGCCGGATGAATAATAAGCAACTGTTCAACCAATATTTCCCCCACAGATGAAGCTACTCCTTTGTAGATTTTATTCATTTCCTTTTCAGGATTGAAGTTAAAACTTCGAGATAAAAGTAAAATTTTTGGACTAAAAGTTGAAATTTCAAAATAAAAGTCGAAATTTCAACTTGAAAGTCGAAATTTAGAGATGAAAGTCGAAATCCCCTTCTCTCCATACTATCCCCAAGTAAATAGTTTTGAGTAAATATCTGTTAGAAGACAACTACTTCCCCCTACGAACATTGAATTACATCTGCACGTCTTGTGATTACATGAAGTGCGCACTGACCACCTGGGTTGGTGCTGTGAGTTTTCCGGGTATTCCCACGGTTAAAAAAGTGAATACATCACCAAAATTCAGAAAGTTGTCCTGGAACTCCCCCGACAAGTATCAATAGCATTCCTCTACCCACACAGGAAAACCTACAGCACCACCTCTGGTAGTCGTTGCACACTCCAAGCAAGCACCATACGTGCAGATGTAATTCAATGTTCGTAGGGGAGAGTATAGTGTCGACGTTTTTAGGTTGAGTTCAAATATTGGCTCTCAAGTCGAAATTTTGAGAAAAAATTCAAAAAAAAAATAAAAATTTCAAATGAAAATTCAAAATTTCGACTTCGGAGTCAAAATTTCTAGATAAAAGTCGAAATTTTTTAAATAAAAGTAGAAATTTTGAGATAAATGTAAAAATTTCTATTTAAAAGTCGAAATTTCGAGATAAAAGTCGAAATTTCGAGATAAAAAACAAAATTCCAAGATAAAACTCAAAATATCTAGATAAAAGTAAAAATTTCCAAATTAAAGTCGAAATTTCGAGAAAAAAGTCTATATTTCTATAAAAATTTCGAAATTATGGCGAATTAAATGAAAAAAAAAAAAAAATCAGTGGCACTTCCATGTTTCCGTATATTTTGAATTATATCTTTCAATTTGGAATACCAAAGTTTTACTATTGGAGATGCATACTGAGACGTTTTCTTCATTTCTGCATTACACAGTATTATGTTCTTGCTGTCCAGAATGGCGAATTCTGAAATGGAAATTAGTTTATTTTCGAAATAAAGTTGTTTCTAATGTATCAGGTGGCAAATTGTGATGCATGTTAAGAATCTAGTCTAAAGATGGGTAGAAGTGAAAAAACTGATTTTTGTTCTTCAATCATCGAATTGAATTCACGGTTCTAGAGAAAATGCCGTTTTGATGAATATTTGTTAAAAAATTATTACACGAATAGAAAGGATTTGTTAATTCAATCAAATTCATTTGGTTACATATATTCGCTTCGACTAAATTAAATATCTACCAAAACGCAGATGTAAGTATTCGCTTGATGGCATCATTGAATTGCAGTGACAAATTAGATTTCTCAATGCAATGTTCACATTTCTTTGATTTGAATGTATGATCATCAATTTAAACAGTGTCCAACTTATTCTAGATGAACATTTTTATCAACAAGAATAAAATATTTGTTCAAATTGAACGAAAGAAATAGTTCAAATATTCACGTATTGAGAGAAGCGTTTCCTAATTAATGTCATGTTATCGATAATATGAAATGAATTATAATGAATAGATTTGTTAATGTTATCAAATGATTTTGTAGATCTATCATGGTTCTTATTTGATTCGACAAGAAAATTATATTTGGATAAAAATTGGTTATGACAGGGGTTGGTTGAAGTTCATATTTCAATATATACAGTGAGGACCAAACGTCCGTCGCCCCCCCGTAACTTCTTCATTTTCCATATTACAAAAAAATGTTAAATACATAAGTTGTAGGGTTTCATTCGATCTTTTTAATGGTTTGAGTTTCATTCATACAGAGTGTCTCAAAAAAGCACGGTGACATAGAAGTTAATTTTTTTAAATGGGACACCCTGTATTTCATTGCATTATTATATTCTACGTTGAATTCTGAACAAGTTTGATAAATGGTTTTCTATCAAAAAAGTTAATAGTTTTGGACTTATGAACACTTGTAAATAATTATTTCGACCACTTTTGCGCCAGTTCAATGAGAAAATGGTAACAAATGGATCACAATGTATTCCACTTTCCTATCCCTTTTTGAAAGCTATCCAATGTTGCAAACTGCTGATGGCACCATGTGTAACTTACCTCGTCGTACCATTTTACAATTTTTAGAGTTGTTGAATCTCACGAAAAACTAGTACAAATGAAGTTGAAACATTTTATTAACAAATAAGGTAGTCCATAAATACAGATCAAGAATCATTAAAAACTGAAGAGATATTTTAATTTATAACTAAAAACGGTGAGTTTTTATCTATTTCAAAAGATGTTCGACATGTCCACCATGCATTTCTTGACACATAAATAGTCGGGTTGTAAACTCTTCCCTAACATTAATCAAGGTTTGAGGTGTTATTTCTGAACACACTTCAATAATTCGACGACGCAGTTCATCTAACGACCCACAAACTGTCTTTAAAACTACGGATTTCACATAGCCCCAGAGAAAGAAATCAAGCGGTGAGAGGTCCGGTGAGCGAGCTGGCCACTCTGTTGTACCTCGACGTCCAATCCACCTACCTGGATACCTTTCATCTAAGTAATTTCTCACCTCCCGAAAATAGTGTGATGGCGCTCCATCTTGCTGAAATGTTACATCCAAGTAAAATTCATGTGGGTTTTGCGCAACGATCTCATCGATACTGGGACTTATTGTGTCTTGCAGCATTTGGAGGTATCTGGGACCATTTAAATTTTCTTCCAAGAATATGGGACCTACAATGTGGTTACCTAAAATACCAGCCCAAACATTAATTTTCTGGGGAAATTGAGTATGCCCCTCGCGGAATTCATGGGGATTTTCATCACTCCAATATCTACAATTCTAAGTATTCACATTTCCATTTAGGTAAAAAGTGCTTTCAACACTAAAGCAGATGTGTTGCAATGTGTTGATTTTGTAAGGATGGAATTTATTTTGTTTTAAAACCCTCTTTACTGATGTTTTAGAAACATCACATGTCTCAGCTACTTGCTTAGTTGATTGTTGTGGGTTATGTACCATTTCGGCTAGTACTTGAATTTCAACATCTTCCGTAATTATTTTCGGCCTCCCAGATCTCGGAGCATCTTTCACGGTGCCAGTTTGGTTAAATTTTGCCACCAATTTCAGCAGATATTTTCGACACATCGGACGTTCTGGAAACCGTTCATTGAAAATGCGAATAGCAGCGTGGTAATTTCGGTTAGCTTCACCAAATATGATATCGGCTTCAACTTTGTCTGCTACTGAACGAGCCATATTAATCAACAAGAGGAATTGAAAACCGTTTGAAACAAAGTTTTGAAAACCTACAAAATGTCAATGACATTTGGCAAAAACAGATAAGAGTTTTTTTTCGTTGTCATGGATAAAATAAGCGCGCCTAGCGTGCATAGCCTACCTCATTAATTTATTCGTGAACTGGTGCAAAAGTAGTCGAAATAATTATTTACAAGTGTTCATAAGTCCAAAACTATTAACTTTTTTGATAGAAAACCATTTATCAAACTTGTTCAGAATTCAACGTAGAATGTAATAATGCAATGAAATACAGGGTATCCCATTTAAAAAAATTAACTTCTAAATCACCGTGCTTTTTTGAGACACTCTGTATGAATGAAAATCAAACCATTAAAGAGATCGAATGAAACCCTACAACTTATGTATTTAACATTTTTTTATAATATGTAGAATAAAGAAGTTACAGGGGGGGCGACGGACTTTTGGTCCTCACTGTATATATATTCATGCATTTCAAGTTCACTTGATTGAAACTGTTAATCTGATCGAAATATAATTTTACTCATTTTGAGACTATATTTTGTCATGCATACATGACGTTTTTATTCATTTGATTCAATTAAAATTCATTTGATTCAACAATTTGTTTTTTCCTGTGTATATTGGTACTTTTTTACCATTACGAAGGACGGATACACAAAATAGAATACCCGTACGTTGTTTCCACTGGGTGGAATCCTGAAAAATCATCCATTACAGAAAAAAAGCTACAACCCCATTAAACGACCTACTACCCGTCTACGCTAATGAATTCTCTTCTCGAATCCGGGCAAACGAGCTATATCTCTCCCCAAACCGGAGATCTGTCATCCCAGCTTCTTCTCGACATCAATTACCGACCACCCCCCGATAATTTATACTTCTTGTAAATGACTTACCCAGAATTCCCAGGCGGTAATTAACAGTGACTACGACCACGCCTCCGTAGCTGGCCAGCACGCTGCCATCGTAAGGATTGCCCGAATTCCATTCGTAGCTCTCGCCGTGGACGAAAACGATCACTGGAAACTTGGACGAGCCGCTACTCTCGCGTGTTCCTGCTGGAAAAGAGGGATAAGTGTTAGTGGCATTCTTCGGAGGGCTGAATGATGTGCATTCAGACCGGAAATCTCGAGGCGGCCGGCTGACGTCTGATGTCTCATTCGTTCTCGTGAACAGAGTGAATCACGATATATTTGTGGAGGTATAGACGATGTACCAACTTGATTATACTCTCGTAGTTTTCAACTAGTTGAAAAAAATCCACCTGAGGTGATTGTAGACACAAGCAAGTGGCTGAAACTTCTTGAGGAGAGTTTCAACCAACTGAGACAATGAAATTCCGCAACGACAGTGAACACAATATTTCTCATTTAGTTTTTGGAATGATAGCTTCTACCTCCCCTAAGAGTATAAAGTAGTAATTGACAGCACGAAAAAAATAAGTGAATGATACGCCACTTCTAGAAATAAGGATTTTCATAACTCAACTCTTATAACTTTCCAAGAAGAACAGGCCAACTTGGTCTTTCACAATGTTCATACTCTTTCATCATGAAGGAAACTTCAGACGATGACAAGAAACCCACATGTTCAAATTTTAAAGAAAGAGAATATGCACAGAGTCTTTGTCAATCCAAACATTCATATAGAAGGGAAAATAATTACTAAAATGGATTTTTCTTCGGAACGTTTTGCTATAAGTTATTATGCAGCAAAAAACATAAATCCATGTCTCTACGCTCTATTTATCCATAGTGGGACAACTTTTTCCGAAAATTGTATAGCCTACTGTAAAAATCCATATGCAAACAAATGGATTTGTTGAAATTGTTGAAATTGTTTTTTCTGTTAACTAGTATGAGTGTTATGATTTCACAGTTTTACCGATATCCTTCCAATCCCTTGATCCCTATCGTGAGAAAATATTTATTCGGAAGGGAAATCCAATCGTCTTCTTCATCATCGGGACAGACTGGACCGAACCTCAACAGTGCCATCTGGTGCCGATGCAAGAAGGTGATGCCGAGTATCAAGTTTGAAATAGCTTGTGTGGATTTTGAATGAGGTATTGATTTTTTTGTGGTGTTTGTAGTGGCATCGATTGCTCAGAACACTAGCCACTATGTGTTCAGGGTAGGCTGTGTTACTAACTCCTTACGCCACCTCAGGAGCAGCACTGTTGATTGGAATGTAACAGTGAATCGTGCAGGACTCACCCCATTCAAGGCCAGCAACAATTGAATCGGTGAAATTAAATTGAAAAAAATCCAGCTCTGACTACGGCTCGAACCCGGACGCCATACCACTCGCGCCACGCCCCGACATTATGTATTGTTATTTATATTTTCTCTATGTTCATACATTTACTCTTGATAAACGTAGATTTAGAAGATTTTTGACTCCCAATAACATAAAAACTTTCAAAAGCTCATTTGCTGAACTGAAATACTCTGCACTGCACTGTATCCAGGATTTAAATTTGAAATTCACAATCAATTCTACAACAATTCTACAACCAATTCTGATTGAGTATTTAAGTATATCATACAAAAAGGAACAAACGGCAAAATTGGAAATATTGAATAAGAAATTATTTCCCCAAAATTTAGTAATAGCACCCGATAGACAAAGAGATATAATTATGATATAATTTACATAATTCACCTATTGAATAATGTTTATAATGTTGAGGAATATAAAGTGGAAACCAATTGAATTTTCGAAATTAACAACATTAATGAAGGGTGGCGGTGATTTGGTTGAACCAACCGAGAAAGTAGAGAGGAGATACCAATGAATGGTGGTGTATTTCCCATCAGAAAATTTCTAGTGAGTTTCTTCATATATTTTTATTCATTATGGAACAAAAATAATATAATTGTTTACAAAATAAATGTAACGCTTTCTACACGAGACGAGCGTATGCCAATATTTTTTCGTGATCTATGTTACAAAAAATAAGCCACCACTTTTTTGTTATATAAAAGTGATTCAACTAGTATTCCCATTCAAGAAAAAATTCGCCTATTATCTTTCAATGTTGTGAAAACAAAATTTTCTAGAAATATAATGTAGATCACCTTCTTCCTCTTTAATATGATGATTGACTCAGAACATGAGTATAAATGTTCAGAATGCAGAAAACTATCCTTTAGCTGTTATGCCATAATAGCCATTCTCAACAATCTTGAATATCTCTCAGAAAGAAATGCGTACTTTGCCTTATTATGAATCTAACTTCGATATGGAATTTTCTGTCATTTGAGTTAACCAGTCTTTTCCGTCGACCGTTTATTTACGATGTATTTTAACGCACTTAAAATCGTTGATTAATGACCCCTGTTAATGAATAGTTTTCTATTAATCAACGATTTACTTACATGCAACCCAACGTACTTTGCTCTAATACATATTATATTTATATAGTGACCTGTGGCGTATGCAAACAAACATATTTATACTTACCTGCTAAAACATTTATTTTGAAATCAAGTAGCTGTGTTAGTACTATCTGTCATTATTTATTTCATTGCTGTAATTTCTTAAAATTCTACGTTTATTTTGAATATGGATAGTGACGAAGTTCTGTAAAAAAAATTTCAGAAAACATCAAATATATCAGTAAAGTTCTTAGTAGCATTAATGGCTAGATAGTCACGCAGCCGGCTGGTAAAATGCTGGTTTGAGTCCTGAGGTGATAGCAAGGTCGAGGGTTCAATCTCCAAGTATCAGTTTTTTATTTTTCAAATTATTATAAAATAATTGCCTTACTGACATAAAATATTTTTTTTTTCAAACCTCTTAACCGACCTTAATGATAACTGTCTCTGAATAGTAATAGAATAAATAGTTTTTTCATAATAAATTCAAATTGAAAATCTTATTATGGTCCAACTCGCCCTGAATGTGCGGGTTAGTTGAACCATTAAATCGGGATAGTTGAACCACACAGGGAGAGACGAACCTGATTAGGAAATCATGAAGAAAATCTAAACCAACAAAGATCTATTGTACAAAATAAATACTAAGAAGAAGCAGCAACTTTTTTCCCACATCTGTCACACATATTTGTGTATTTAACGATTCATGAAGCCAGCGGGTACATAAAATACACTGAACCCAATCGTCTTTTTTTTTGTTTCATTATAATTTTCCCCACACCCGGCACAACTATCTTCTTCCCATTCATCTTCAATGTCGCTTTCATCTTCAAGAGAAACGTATTCTTCTGACTCTGTCACTCTGAGTGCTACTTATTCTTCTCGCTTTCACTTGTTTCTTATTTGTACACATTTTTTTATTCTGTGATTTTTTATAATTCTTTTCAAGTGTTTTTAATTTATTTTTGACCTTGCTACTTTTTTTTAACCTGAAATGTGCTCAGGTGAAGTTAGAATTAAAGCAAGTGCTCCGCCACGTTTTTTCACAGTAGCCACATTCTCACTGCTTTTTGGAACTGGCCTTATAGAACCTAACATTTTTCCTGGTGGTATGACATCATAATTTTTGTCAAGATGATTTGAAGATATTCCTTTATTTTCCCTTTGCAACGGTGATAGAACAGGAGGTTTGATCGAGCTGTGTTCATTGGTAGAAATCGGTTCCCAATGGGAACATCCTGGCTGATCAACTGTACGATCCGCAACAAGCTTGGTTGAACATCTGGATGATGGTGAAATATTTTCTTTTGTGCAAATTTTATTTCGACCCTGAAACGGAATAAAATTAACAAGAGAAAATTCATGAACAAAAAATTTTACCGTCTTTCGTTTGATATTAGAAGATTCCTGTAAAACCTCATGAGTGTTTGCTGCTTCTGACGCAATGGGAATAGGTACATTTGCTTCAGTTGAGTTTGTCTTCTGTAAAGAATAATAATGATATAAGTTGATTCTATGTATTTATTATGAAGTCACCTCATTCTGTTTGTTATTGACTATCATTTGGTCTGTCTCTCTGTATCTGTCTGTCTGTATCCCAGTAGCTCGAAAACCGGATATAGCATTGCTTGCTACTGCTGCTTTTGCCCAGGATTCTGCCAAGAGTTGACCAAACTGAAGCCTTCCAATTTTTCTTAAAGGGTTTGTTCTCATGAAGTTATTACAAGCTGCGTAGTAATGAGACTTAAGAGATTTGAATACTGCCCTATCAAATCTCTGTAAATAGTGGGTGGTATGAGGTGGGAGGCACAACATGATGATACCATTTTCGTCAGCAAATTCGAGCATCTCACACAGATTACAGTGGGAGGTGTGTCCATCAAGAATTAGAAGAACTTTACCGAATGGTTTTCTAGGCATGAAATGCTCCTTTAGCCAATTGAAAAAAAATTCTGTGTTGACATAGACAGATTTCTGGGACATGCGAACTACAGAACCTGGTGGCATGCCTGATGAAAATTCGTCTTTCAGATTCTTTCCTTTAAAAATGCAATAGGGAGGCAGAAATGTACCTTCACCATTACAACAAGCTATAACACTTATTGTTTCACCTTTCTCACCTGACGTAATTGACGTTACAGCTTTAGACCCTTTAGCTGCTATAACTTGCCCTGGCTTATTGTTAATTTGCAAGCCAGTTTCGTCAATATTGAAAATATTGCCAGGTTTATCATGAAGCTGATTAGAGGTCGGTATCGTTTCGTGTCGAAGTAATTGTTTACAGTTGTCCGACATAATGCAGTGGAACGGTTTACTGAAACACCATCAGCAACTCTTATGCTGAGATCTGGATGACGGCTTAGAAAGAGATGTAACCAGTCATATCCTGCCAATTTGGTGGCTGTCTTGAAATGGTGCTTCAACTTCATTTGCTCAGTCAGAGAAAACGCCATATATCGTACATCCGTCCGTATTGGAGCAAATCCAAATTTTTGTAGTTTTTTGGTATGTGCTACCAATTTCGCCTCATTTTCTTCTCCTAGTGTGGATGACGGACCCAATGACCCCGTTTTCTTCAGTTTACCTGATTTTTTCCTTCTCAATAGAGTAACCTTAGGGACATTGAAGTGTTTTGCTGCGGCATTTACCCCCATTGTTTTGGTATCTATAGCTGCTGTGGCATTCTTGAGGTCGTCTTCAGTCCAAGCAGCTCTGTCCGAGCGCATCTTCCTTAGGTATTTTGTAGGCATTCTGAAAAATGTAAATCATTCCCGATCTGATTTGGTCCATCTATCCCAAATTTAAGGGATAGATGGACCACTCCGGTTCAGGATTTCTAAGAGCATAAAAGTATTAACAGAGAGTATATAAGAAGGAATCAATTATAAGCTTCAAATTTGTATCAAAAAATCCAATTTTAATACATACATTTGGTCAGAATCACAACTTCAAATTTTGGCGGTAAAATTTTTCACCACGTGTAAACACTCAAACAAATATTCCCAGCTTCAAATGAAACACACTCCCTTCGCAACTATTCGGCAGTGACTGGTTGTTGCGTAGGTACGTGTCTACATCTATATTCCTCCCCTCTTCCGTTTACGTTAGAAAGTAGGAGAGTGGTCCATCTCAGGCGGTGGTCCATCTCTCCCGTAATTACCCTACCATTTTTTTTTGAAAATTACGGTCAATGGAACAGTTTTGTAACGAATTCGTGAATTAAAATGGCGATTAACAATCTCGAACATTAACGCGCTAGCTCCGTTCACGCGTTAAAATATCTCAATTGTTAATCGCCCTTATTAATACAATTGTTTAAATAACCATTAAATTTCCACGGTATTTTAATTTTGAGATATTTCAATTCCAATCTTGAGAGTTTGAATATTTCCGCTGTCGAAATCAAGTATATCAGTCTTTGAAATATTCTGAGTCTTGTACATATTTCAGCTTGACGTTTCCCCAACGAGAATAAATCAATAGTTTCTGAGCTATAACAGCTTAGGATACTGATGTCATCAAAAATTAAATCGCTTGATTCAGTATCAAATATGTTTAATTTATTACGCACAGATTCAACGAAACGGATATAAATTTTTTGATACCTTGGATAAAAAAAACATTTTCTAACAAATACTCGTAGCTAACAGAATTTCGAATCCGCGTTCCTTTGGCGAGATTAATACCAGTGGTTTTCCGCAAGCCGCAATGACCACGTGAACGATAATGACTGCGACAAAAATTAGGGTATGTTAATCGCGTAATATAATAGAAGGACGTATGATTTCATTGTGGTTCGTTTTTGGTGTAACGTTATTGAGTACGTGGAAACTATTCCATTTAATAACCTTGTTTTCTGTCAAGTTTCAAATAATCATCGGTAACCGCTCGATAGAATATCAACAGGATAGGTCTGGCTTTTCAAGCCAAATGATATATTTTTTCCAAATAGATATAATGAAAATTTGACTCAGCAGTTATTTCGTGCTTGAGAAATGATGTGCTACTTAAATCTATCAAATTTGACATATTTTTCGAAAATCCTCAAAAAATCAGTTTTTTTTTTTCGTAAATTTAGGAAAACGACAGTTACTCAGTTACCAATTTTATAACATTCCTTCAAATTTTACTCTCTACTGTCGCTTCGACCTTTCTTCATTTTTTTAAATTTTTCGCTCTACCAATTTGAACGAAACATTATCCAAATTCCATAATCTTGATGAAAACGAGACATCAATGTAATACCTTGCCCAGAAAATACCCACATTGGTCTGTTACCAGAAGAAAAAAATGCTCCTCCAGAAATCAGTATTTGTTGCTGCAAAGTTCATCTAGTTTTTCATTCCATTGTGAAACTGAATCGGATTTTCAATGCGAACTTCACATGTGACACTATATCTAACTCACACTGCTTTCAAGATATCTTGTAATGATCAACAGTATTTTTATCTACCCAGTGAGAAATCACTAACCGTGAGCGAAACTTGAATATATACAAGTGAAAATTTTAATAATATAAGAGATAAATGAACGAGTTCGTCACCAAATAAAAAAATATAATTCCGCAAATGAACTATTATATAAAAATATTTCAGATTGATACTTCTTATTGACGACTCAACTATCCGTGCATTATCAAACTGACTAATGCCAATCGAATTGTTCACTTATAGGTAGAATATAGGAGTATCATTAATGTATTGATCAATAACCTCAAGTTCACCCAATCTATGATCTTTCAGCCTTTACTTTATTTTAGATCGATCAGTGGTATTGTATCATCACTAACAGATGCAGATACATTCGATTGGGTGACTTTCTTCAGTTTGCAGGCGTCGACAACTCTGGTATATATTTTACAAGTACTTCTTTTCAATCAGTACTTATTGGACCAGAACTCTCAACAGCATAGGGAGCACTATAATGTGCCTCGTAATCCAGGCGGACTCCTTCAACAATCGCTGGATATTTTTTAGGAACTCTGGAAAGGCTAGGATGTGTAGATCAGATTGAAGTTTAACAAGCATAGACTGACATCGCCGATTTCTTCATCACAACCACTTCTAGGATGGACATTGGCTTCTGATTCGATTAGACTTGATTTGATTCAGTTTCAATTGCTAGAATTATTCGTTTATTTGATATAAACAGTTGAGTTTGTCATCAATAAACATACCAAGCAGTTTTACGCTTTCAACCTTCCATTAGGGAAGGAATGAGTAGACTCTATTTCTTTTCTGGATTCAGCAAAAGCTTATTAGAGGCAAACCAGTCCCCTGCTGACTCCAAAGTGGCTATCGAAGAAACAACTGAGCTGTCTATGTCCAGTAATGTTAATAAGAATAATACATAAAATGGGCCCCGATATAGAGCCCTGCGGCACACCGTGTATAATTGAGTTCAGCTCTGATTTGGTGCCTCTTAGAGAAACACATTGAAACCGATCACGTAGGTAGGGTTAGAATAAGTGAAGTCCACGTTCACCATAGTGGAGAAGTTTGTTGATTGCGATATCATGAGATACACAATCAAGTAATTTAAATGGATCATCATTTTCGAGACCCTCGACTTTTATCGAGATGAAACACAAAAGGGCTATAGTAGTCGACACATTTTTCTTTACCAAACCTAATTTTTTTAGACAGAGCAAAGAGTTGGCTTCTAGGTAATAAATTATTCTGTGTTTTGCTGTTATAATTTTAACAATGATTGGAATGATTGAAATCACCGACCATTCGGGGATCTGCTTTTTATAGTAATGGCTAAACTACAGAGTCTTTAGAGTTTTTGAAAATGATGTATTTGAAAATGCCACGAGAGAAGCACTCATTCATCAGTACTGATAAGGAGAAAGCAATAACACTGGCCACAGCTTCAATAATACTGGTGGTTAGCTAATATTAGTCAGGACAACTAGAATCTTGAATGACATCATCTGGGGTGATGGGAATAAATGAAAATGGATGTACTAGTGATTTCAAATCTTTCAAGAAATCACTTAGTTTGTGATCAGCTTCTGGTAGAGATGAAATCAAATTGTTATCAATAATTTTAAAATAAAATTTCGTATGTTTTTGTACAACTTGTATCTGAAACACTAATGTTACAATGGCCACGATGATCTCCTAACACGTAGTAACGGCTACATCTATCAATTTACAATCATTAAAGTAATTTTTCGAAAGACGTATGTCCATTTTTCGAAAGGATTTTCTGTTACATTCAAATTTGATAAGTTCCCAGGAATCTCTGCTGATATTAGGGAAATTAATCAGGAAAGTTTCATACGAAGACTTTTCTGCAACCTTCATAGACTTTTTGTAAGAGGAAACATTTTGATAACCTGATTTGTTAAAGGGGTCATTAAATGTTCAGTCAATAGATTCAACGAATGCATTTTGTTCATATGAGTATTCCATTCGTAATCAAAATGAGCAAGTCAAAGTTTTTTTACACTAGACGGAACAATTTTACTGATGAAAACCGCGTCATCAGTAAGTTGCACTGATGAGTGTAAACGCATGAATTTACGGTAGTTATGAGACTTTGTTTACCTGAAACAAATGAAGTGTTATCGCATTGTCGAAACAAGGAAAATGTGAACTCCTCAAGCTTAAAC
This sequence comes from Chrysolina americana, assembly GCA_958502065.1. Classification (NCBI taxonomy): domain Eukaryota; kingdom Metazoa; phylum Arthropoda; class Insecta; order Coleoptera; family Chrysomelidae; genus Chrysolina; species Chrysolina americana. The sequence goes on from OY293410.1 coordinate 9,572,463, forward strand.
GTCCACATTCGTATATTATAAGTCGACTTCTCGTCTGATTCCCATCACGTGAAACAATATTTAAGACAATAACGTCTCGCACTAGAGAAATGTCCAATTCGATCAACTGACAGAACTGAAATCGTCACCTAGCCACTCTAAGAAAACACCTGCGATACAATCCGTCGAGCTCCTTCGATCCGATGAAGAATCACCCCAATGAAACTTTCATTTATTACCTTTGATTCAGACGAACACAAGCGCAAATAGAACCTTTTCCAGCGCACTCAAGTAATCCCCAGCCGGTAGTCTACGTCAATTTCCTCCATCACACCTAAAGAAATACCCAATTCAGTGGAAACGAGGAGATTTATCCCATCGGCGATTGGCGATTGAAGAGCCGCGCCGCCAAGAAAGTCAACGAGTGTTTGGAAAACAATAGACCGAGATGGTAAATAGCCTTCCGGATCGGTGTCTCGTATTTTATTTGCGCTTGCATAAGCGTACGAAGTAACGAATCGTTTCCGATGCGGAATCGCAGTGACCCAGTTCTTTGAGAGCAATTGTCTTTGAGCTCATTTGTTGCGGAAATTGAAGGAACGTGGCGGAAATAAATCCGTTTGATATGGGTACGTGCGACGGGATTGAAAACTAGCAGTTTCAAATCATTAATGAAGAGAAGAAACGTATTTGAGAATGTGGACAGTCGTTCGATCTGGTGTAAACTTCGAGTTCATATGAGATGGGAATATACCTCAGTGAAGAAAATAAACAGAACAAAAAGTAATGTGGTTTAGGAAAAATTTTGAAATTTATGAAAACCTCTAATGACGCGATGGTTCGTTGATATACCTTACGGTCTTTTGACAACAGCTATTCTTTAACTATTTTCTTATATTGGTTGGTATACATTTCTTATATTCTTCAAGTCTTTGAGAAAATAATTCGATAATTTTGAGCTCATGTACTGGTAGCTGTGCTGACATCTAGCTTCATCACATTCATCCATTTGCAGACCAAAGATGGTAAATGTGGCGCCCCCCAAGGTTCTGTATTGGTACCAATCTTGTTTCTGCTATATATTAATTGAGTAGCTTTCTTTTAGATTTCAGGAACATTCACTCTCTTCGCCGACAATACCACAATACCATGGAACGACAGAGACAAAGTCATACTACAATCAAGTACGTCTGAAGACATGCAAATAGTAAAAAATTGGTGCGACTTCAACTATCTGAAACTAAACGCAAAACATATGTATTGGCATTCCAATGTACTATTTTAGATGTTTTCCTAGAAGGAAATGATATAGAATATACCCACACATCGAAAATCTTCGGTGTCTATCTTGATGATAATTTAAAATCGAACAAGCATGTTAGGCATCTGAACAAAGAAGCAAAAGATTGCTACGCACTGAGGAGTGTTGCAGAGAAACTAGAGTTCCCCAATTCAAGGGAGGTTTATTATACTTTAATGAATTCACAACTGAGGTATGGCGTACCTATCTGGGGAGTTTGCAGCAATCAACTCATGCAGTCTGATTTTGTACTGCAGAGAGTCTTGAGGTATCTTTGCCAAACAAATTGGCGGGATTTATGCAAAGCCATGTTTATTGAATATGGAATCCTCACTGTTATCTCAATATTCATAATGGAAACAGCATTCATAATACACAAAGACAGAATTATTCATGAAGACTCACCCATGCCATATTCCATACGACAGAAAAACCAGCTGAGACTACCTATTCCCATATCAGACTTGGTCAAGGATTCGTTGGTATATAACGGAATCAAGATCTATAGCAAACTCCCTAACACCATAAAAAATATGACTATTTCCATGTGAATTACTGAAATATCTGATATTTTTGTTAAAAATTATTAAGATCCATTTTTAGACAACGTGTAATTTATCTAAGAGGTATGCCAACAAGTTTCGTACTAATGCATAGTAAAAATTTATGTTCATGAATCATTCACAGATGTTACATATTTCATATGCTTCCAATTATCTATTATGATTAATGCTCGTAGAAGAAGTTTAGTATATAATCAGAGCTCATCACATGCGTGTAGAATCACCGCATCTGTCTGGATATTATCTATAATATACAACAATATTCCACTATTGAAAACAACCCATTATATTCTGAGTTATTAGTAATTCAACAAAAACTGGAACCCTGAACGTTATTCCCACGAACACTTGCATTCTTCCGAATATACAGTTCCATATGTGCGACACCCATTCCTCATGAAACATCGATATGGAACGTAATGGGTTTTTAAACAATTCCTATATATCTCAGCAACGTGACACGAATTCCTCCCTTGATCTGAAATATCTGCTATTGAGTGGTACGAGAACCTTCTACAGTTCCCAAATGATATATCATTTGGGAGAGAATAACCTTTTATACTGGAATAGTTCATACGTGCTCCAACACGGCACTATTTCACATCGAAACGAAATCGGATGTCTTAGTACATTGTGAATTCGTAGAAACTGGTAGGAATGATGCAAAGTATAATTGCACTGCTTGGAAAATTATGATAATCCAAGCGAATTCGGAAGTAATGTTATGATCTCATTGTATGCAATCCTAGCAATATATCGATGCTTCTCGATAAATAACAGTTTCTCTGAAATGAATTCAGTTTCCAATACAGCAGTTGCGAGTACAATACTATGCAATATTCGATGCGATGCGGTGCGGTGCGATGCGATGCGATGCGGTGCGATGCGGTGCGGTGCGATGCGATGCGATGCGATGCGATGCGATGCGATGCGATGCGGTGCGATGCGGTGCGGTGCGGTGCGATGCGATGCGATGCGATGCGATGCGATGCGATGCGATGCGATGCGATGCGATGCGATGCGATGCGATGCGATGCGATGCGATGCGATGCGATGCGATGCGATGCGATGCGATGCGATGCGATGCGATGCGATGCGATGCGATGCGATGCGATGCGATGCGATGCGATGCGATGCGATGCGATGCGATGCGATGCGATGCGATGCGATGCGATGCGATGCGATGCGATGCGATGCGATGCGATGCGATGCGATGCGATGCGATGCGATGCGATGCGATGCGATGCGATGCGATGCGATGCGATGCGATGCGATGCGATGCGATGCGATGCGATGCGATGCGATGCGATGCGATGCGATGCGATGCGATGCGATGCGATGAGATGCGATGCGATGCGATGCGTTGCGATGCGATGCGATGCGATGCGATGCGATGCGATGCGATGCGATGCGATGCGATGCGATGCGATGCGATGCGATGCGATGCGAGGCGAGGCGAGGCGATGCGATGCGATGCGCATTACCGTTTTTTTAATATTAAAAGATACCGAATTCAATAAGAGTTTTGCTGATGATACCTTTTCCAGAGATGTTACCATTTATTTGAAGGATAATGAACACGAGTTGATTGTTTTTTTGGAAAATAGAAGACATGACAATCATGTTTATATATAAATAAGTGAATTGTCAACGGTAACATTTTTTATTTCTTCATATTTTAAGATGTTTCTACTGAAGTACAACTGTTACAACAAATGAAAAAGGTTTTCTTCATGTACTAACCGTAATAGAGAAATACTGACGTGCTTCATCGGTTTTTCAAAAAAAACTGTGACCGCCCATGCGATATAATCAGAAAGGCAAGGATCGCAGACCCACAATCTAGCTCAAATTTGACGATTTTATGCTAATGGACCAGAATTAAAATGATATATACCCGAATGCAAATTAAGTTGTTTCCGTCATCGGAAATTGAATTTCCGCAAAGTTCAAATATATCATGCCAACATAAATTAGGCGGTGTGAAATTCGTTTTTATTATGATAATGTAACTAACTCTGGGAGGGTGCACATCCTATTTTGAATCATTAATAATTTTGTACAAGGTTATTGGAAAATGAAATACGATGGCCTTTCAGTAGCGATAAACAAAATGATATTCTGCTGGTAAAGTGTTAATTGTGATTAAATGGGTTATTGAGTTATGCAACGTGAAGTGGTCTTAAAAATGATATGAAAATTACCTGGAACCAATTTACCTGCTTGTTTCTTCTTTTTATCACAATATCTCGATATCGTCTGAAATTATCATCCTGAATATGATATGATCAATATTTTGTTTAATTTTCACTGTTTGCATTCCTCTCGTGATTATGAGACGTCGTGCAATAAAAGTGGTTGTTGTACATATCATAACATAACATAACATATGACATAACATAACGTTACATATGATATGACATGACATGGTATAGCAAGATAATATTAAGCTAACATTACATTACATTTCATTATATTGAATTACATTAAAACAGTTAACTCGGAAGTATCAGAGCTTGAGTGACAAAAAAAAATTATTCTCTCTCATGAAATCTTGTAGTGTCCACAAAGGTATAGCCGGTCGGCAAATATTATACAACTAATTCTTAAAACAATCTTACCAAGTTGAGGTTCAGATCGAAACAATTTAGCTTCCAGTGAGACTACATCAATAGGATCAATAGAAACACCATGAAACTTCAACTACACATCCAATTATCGTTAAATTCAAACAAGGAAAGATGAAACGCCACCACTGTCTCGCCATACATCAATCACTCCGTGATCAATCACCTGCTAAGTAAACACGTGAAGCGGACCGTAATTCAATTACATTTCCTACTGTTTCTGTGTGACTCGTTTCCTCATTTCCTCTAAGAAAATCCTGAACGCTTGGATTGCGCTTCGCTGTCATATTACGATAAATGATTCGTCATAGATCGCTTTATTTTCGAGGTTTATTTCTGACGGAGATGGCGAGCAGATGCGGATACATTATTTATTCTGTTGATTAATGCGGGAACTAATCAAGGGAGATCTCTGGAGGATTATTTCATGTAATAGCAATATCTTTTTATTATTTCAGATAAGAGGTGAAGAAAATCCTTTCACATTTTTTCCTTCTAAATAATATGGAAAAAAGGGATTCTTCGTAGAAAATAAATCGAAACGAGTGAAAATTTGGGAAATTAATATTTTACACAGAGTGAACTACGGCCAATTACGGGAAATCTTGCGTTCAGTGTGCTGTCTTTAGGAAAATAAGTGAAAAACTAGGGGAAATTTGTAAACTTGGAACAGAAAAATTACCTTTTGTTTATGTAGACACGCTCCGTCCCTGTCCTTCTTCCTTATATTACCAAACGCATAGATAGCATGAACTTCATTCGAGCCATGAGTATCAATGCCTCTTCAACGATCGAATACATAAAATACTTCGGAATAATGCCTCAGTCATTTATAAAATGATAGATTGGTTAGGTTAGGATTTGAATGAGTGGATCTATTGCGACCCTCCACTACGACTCAAGAGGATCAAGTGTGGCTAGCATCAATTCATAAACTGCATTGACTAATAAAACGGTTTTCATGTGCTTGAAGCAATATTAGGAAACAGAACATCGATCATTTTTCACTTCCATTTATATCAATATAAATGAATGTTTACTGTGGGAACGGCATCTGAGAACTCTCCACGCTTTCCCCTATCCTTTATTCTTCTAAAGGCTATTTGAAGTAACAACATTTTCCTAAACCATTACGAAGGGTTTTCAGAGAACGAAGTGGGTGAACTAATCTCCGATTGAAGGGCTTAGTAATCCTCAAAATTCCTCGCTTACTTATTTTATCCGGTATACACGGTTTAGCCTTTGTTTTCCTCAAACGGACCGAAATAATCTGGAATGACTTCCTTATTCCTTGTCAACAGAATCAATTTGCTGAAATGAAAAAATGGCACTTTATACAGAGTATTTCATGAGTGTAACCAAAGCTATATAGTATGTGCATGTAGCAGAATGCTATTATTTCAATTCACTGTGGAGCCTTGGACGATTTAGAATATTTTTTAGTTGAAATCTACAGGAAACAACAAATCCTTGTAAGTATCGATTGAAAGTTCATTTAGCTTAATACCCTTTCACAGTCTGAGAATGATAAAAATGTTGAATCAAGGAATTCTACACAGCAAAAATAGCTTTAAAAAAGTTCATAAAAACCATCTACTGTCAAATAGCTTGTTGCACTTTGTGGAAAATATGAGGGTAGATCGACATCATCGGAATTATTCTATTGATTTTCTTGAATTCTTCGCTACACTTCATGAACTTTGCTCGAATTTTAGCATATGTACGATGTGAGAACAACATTAAAAACAACTAATAAAAACGTTGAGGTCGATAAATTACCTAAACGAAACCAAGAAACAATGATGAATGCTCAAAAAGTTGTGTTTGAAACCATGTTCGTGTCGTAAAAGTTGTGTAGGTGAATATTGGGATTACTGCTGAATAGCTAGCCCATTTATTTACACGATGTCAATTTTGAAATGTACCACCCTCTATATTTCGGTCCATTTGCAAGAACATGTTAAACTTATTTCCATTTCGTCGGTTGGTTTTGAAATTAATTATATCAACTCTCAGGTACAACTCCTAAACCTTGAATAGAAAGGATGGTTGAGTGCTACCTCATTTTGAAGGTCGTTCAAATACTTTTTCAAAAATACTACAAAGTAGTACTTTTGGAGAAATGATGTAAAATCGTAAATATATTCTAGTACCAAATGCTCTGTAATAAAACATAAAAGAAGGGATAAAAAGTTATTTATCTTATTGAATTTTCAAAATATTGTCCACTATGACAGCTTGGAGTACGTCCGATCATCTGGGGTTCTCCTACAGCTAAAAAGTGAATATGCCACCAGAAATCATCAAGTCGCTCGAAGCGCCACGGCAAATAATAATAATAGCCGTCCTTTACCCGCACAGGCTACGCCATTGGGTACACTCTATGAGTGTTTACGAGAGAATTTTTTTCCGTCATGAATTCACCAGTCAGGCCTTGTCTTTGGAGTCCCGATACATCCGGAGAGCGCACTAGTGTGTCATTAACCCCAGTGAACACTCCCCACGTCCGTGGGGTGAGTGATTACTGGGTCCGAGAATCATGTGCCCTGAGTAGGCGTAGTGAACCAAGAATAACGGCCTTCTACATTCATCCGGGTAAGATTTCTGCCTATTATGACAAGCCGGTTTTTAAGTTTGAGAGCAGTGTCCATCACTCCAACAAGGACCCCTTTTATCAGGATTACCATTTTAACAGAATGGTTTGGGTAAAGCCTGCGGAGTTCAAAAAGTAGATCTCGATAATTAGTACGTTTTTCCCCCTCTTTTCGAATGATGTTTGTTTTGCCAGGAGCCAAAAACTCAATGACAAAACTCGTCCTACTTTGATGGTCGAGGAGGACTACATCAGGCTTATTTGCTTGTATTTGCCTGAGGGTGGGGAATGAGTAGTTGTAATAGATTCGGCACTTCTCATTCTCCACAACGAACTCAATATCCCCCGGAGTATAAGGCAATATTGGTGTCTCGGCAATACCATACAATGGTAAATTCTGGTTTTGAATTCCTCTATAACATTCCGAAAAACTTGTGGCTGAAATTCTCTTCACCCAGCTATTACATGACTCTTTGAATCTTTCAAATTTCGAGGCTGTTATGAACAATCGATTTCAGATGGCTCCATAGGAAGAAATCTAGGGGCGATAAGTCGGGTGATCATGGTGACCATTCTGTTGCTCCTCTTCGGCCAATCCGCCTGCAAGGAAATCTGTCATTTAGCCATTATCTGAAAGAAAGTAGTATAGCGGAGCTCCATCTTGGTGAAAGTGAATAAGATCTACCAGCCGCAACAATTTAATCTTCCAAACTAGTTGTTATTAAGGGGTTTATTATTTTTCGAAGCAGATTTGAGTAGATCTCATCAGTTGAATTTTCCTCAAAGAATAAAAGTCCAATGATAGTATTCCCAAAAATACCAGCACGAACGTTCACTTTTTCTGGATACTGTGTAAAACCTTCCCCAAGAAGTCGCGGATTTTTATCACTCCAGTAGCGACAATTTTGTTTGTTAACATGGCCATTAAGAAAAACAAATATTGTGTGAAATAGCTCGGCTTTCATTCATGAAAACTCACACTTTTAGGTTTGGAATTATTCGAATTGGACTTTTTTTGTTCACTCTGTTCTAGAGCACAAAACGAATTTGTATTATGAATACGAGATCAAGGTTACATTGTACTATCAGTGAGGCATGGTATTCCTAGAATAAATAGGAATTGTGTCCCTAAAAATAGGTGTATATCTCTAAAACTAGTTGGTCGATTTTTCTGTGCCAATGGATACTTTTGCTGAAGAAGTGAAAATCTACAACACATCAAAAATTCAAGAAATTTAATCAGAAGCCATTTTCCATGAAGATGTTGCGGGGACCTCTTCAAATTTGATTCTTTTATTTTTTCATAATTATTCGAATAAGAATAGTGAATCGTTGATTATTCATAAATCTTCTTATTTGGGTTTTCGAAGGTTCTGCTGTGGATGAGAGCATTTTATATATTTTCAGTTGAACTTTTCTAAAAGCTAACTTCTTCCTTGTCAAAAATGCTTTCGAAAATCAACCAAGAAACCATTACTGAGTGAAAGCAAAGTCTGAGAAATAAAGGTGCAGACTCATACATTTTCATCCTATTTCCGACGTGAATAGACGCACTGTTTTCCAAAACAATCTCCGCGGGGTATCGAAAGACAATGAATATTTCAAAACCCCACAAAAAGAAAAGGAATTTCCTCGCTTGCAACCGAAAGCGAAAGTATATTTCTGCGGATTTCTCTCGTAATTTATAGGAAGAAGAGGACAAAGAGCAAGCGTCAAAAGCCATTCACATATGAGAAATGCCCCTGAATCAATCTTGCCGGAAGCCGCGCTCAAAAACTGGAGACCTGGTCGAAAAAGGCGTTCGTTCATTCAAATGTTAAAGGAGTCTAAACACGAGGTCCACATTTGTTACTTTTTTAATCCCGCCGCTGGTCGTAGATGATTTGTATGTTGCCTACCCTTTTTATACGCTCTCCGGGATATTTCCGCTCCATAGAACTTTAAACCAACATATTTCGCCTTTTTACCGGCGTACGAGCTTTCCACATCCGAAGTGTACACAAGACACGCAACGAATTTACACAGTGTCGGAAAAGTTCGGGATATTGCAGGAAAATCGGGATAAAGCTCCGCCGTATCCCGGATAAAACGAGGTCGAGGCGAAGGTGTGTGTGTGTGGGATTTAAATTGGATTGGATATCTTTATTTTGGTGAAGATATATTTAAGATTTTTTCTGATAACATAAACCGAATGGTGAATATTAACAAATTCTTTTGCAATTTGACAGATTGTCAATATTGGTTATATTTTTAATCGATTTTCAATTCCAAATTCACTTATTCAATTATTTACTTTCAACCAATCAGGCATATACGTCTCATTACATGAACTACAATTCTCATTTATAATGATTCTAAGAGGTTATTACACTCGACAATATTGAAACTGACTTTGTTGATATAAGTAATTGTCCACTGACTTTGTCTTCAGTGGACAGTTACAGTCTCTCACGATAATAAAACAAAAATGCAAACAAACCTAACTCATCGAACTCTTTGAGACCTACAGAGTGGGAGCATTTTGTAAATAAGAATGTTTGGGATCGTTCACTTGTTCAGGCTGTATTGTTTCTTGCTCTTCTAGCTTTTGTTTTTGATGTTGTGAAGATGATTTCACAAATGGTACAGAATATAATTGAGCTTGTTCGAAGAATGGTGGATTGTCTTTATTGGTCATGGAAGGATGGAATATGGAACAAGGCGATGAAACCAAGGACTTCCAAAAGTCAAAATGGAGAGGAGACTCCAACAGTTGCACGTGCATATCTACTCTACATCCCTAGGACTACTGATGGAATCAAAAACTTTTGGAAAAACACAAAATAAAGACGGTTTTCATGCTCACTAGAAAAATACAGCAAAGCCTGTGGTGAGCAAAGGACGAAAGGGACCCACTAATAGCCGCGGGGGTATATCGCACACCATTTACTTGCGGAAAATTTTCACATGGGGGCTTATATGTTTTGGCATAAAAGTTATTGTGAGATAAGGATTTTTTTTCAATATTTCAAATGCAGCTTTTTTTAACGGAGCCCTATGAAACATGATCTTTTAACATACGATGACTTTTTTTTTTTCGAAACATCCAAATGCAACTTCTTTTGGAATATCAAAATAATTTTTTTTTCGTAACTATCGAATATAAACTTATATATCAGAATCTTGACTACAGTTAAATATACTCCAATACACACTGCATATTTAACGTGCATAAAACTTTCTCAAATTGTCATATTTGCGTATATCCCTATTTTGCAATACTGACTTCTCTTTCATGATCAGTGAAAAAATGTGGAACTTGAATGGAAATACGATTGGCATATCCATTATCACACGAACTGAAATGTAATATTTTCAAATAAAATTCAGCACTAAGATCACAACATTACATCATCTTCCGACGATTGAACGATTCTCTGCTTGATTCGGACCGAAGTAATTCACAACTGTTCGTCAACTTTGTGACACTAATTCAATTCACCATTCCCTGCATCATTTACACTTGAAATCACCGCAATGAAAATGTACTTTCCTCTGCTAAGTTTCTGAAGTCAAAACCACATTTCGTGATTTCATTTCGATGATTGAAACCGAACGACTGTTCAAAATTTAATTCATCAAAGGAAAAACAGCTGAAAACAAATCCCATTTCTCACTCAGTGTCATGTAAATGATTGCTTCTACATCTCCCATATTTCATTCGGATTTATCGCTCTTCTCGTGTTCGACAAATATTTGTCAAATTATATCAGTCGCGAATGGCGGAATGGAACATTTTCTCACCTCTCAGGAAGCCGACAAAAAAGCGTGGCGTTGGGGGCTTTTCTGGTACGAATGAATTATGTCTTTGAATGTATCTTGTAGGTTTTTGTTCCGTTGATGGATGAACGCCGGCCCAGTATTAATTCTCGGTAAGAATATAGTCATGAATCTTGCGTTCGAACCTTGAAGAGAGCGGGCATTTGTAATAATAATTTCAACATCTGACGCGAATGAACTTTTCTGAGCAAATCCAATGTTCTATTTTTCGGTAATGTTATAGCAAGCAAACGTTATACTGACGCATCGAGGGTTTGGTCTATGCTCGACGTCCATTAAAATGCATACAATACACTTTCTGAATAAGTCCTTTATATCAGATTGACCATTAAATTGCTAACTCTTTTTCTAAAGGGTTTTTTCACTTCCAGATGTCATCCGGTGACTCCCTCATGTATTTCTTGACGAACGCCTGTTTTTCTGTTCCGGGGTACACCCTTACCTAGGTGAGCCTCCAGAATGGTGTCAGTCCTCTCAGGTACGTTGAAGTCTTCAGTCAACAGGATACGAATCATCTATCTACTTCTTCCATGCACCAGTTCTCTCTGTTGATGTTGACTCTTAGGAAGCCATCTTAGAAATTCGCCTCGAACCCTTCAGAGTTCATGATGTCCATCTCAATGATTGCATCGTCCTTGATGTCTGCTACTAAAGCCCGATGTTTCATTCCAGTGCTTCCTAAAGTCAGTTCAATTGGTAGTTCACCATACACAGTTGTTAGCTCCACCATAACTGTGGGTAGCTTCCAATTCGATGGTTCAATTTCTGCCGGTGTTAAGGCAAAGTTAGGCAAAAAAATGCAGCATGGCGCAAAGCTTGTTGTTGAAAAGATCATCTACGAAGAAAACGTAACTTTGTCGTTAATGGATAGCGACGAATAAGGTGAATGTCCCTATTATCGGCCATGTCCCAATCATCGACCACTTTGCCTAATATTTCCATATAATAAGAAATTCAGTCGAATTTCACACAATCAAATATAATTTGTCGTTGAATTCGACATTCCATTATCTTTTGCACTACACATACTTGTCTTCAAATACCCTCAAACGGTATGCGTTTAAAAAATCAGTTGCATGGTAAACGTCGTGGTGTGCAGTATCGATTTTGTTAGTCAGGTGAACTAGTGAAACGACTCCATTCATTTCTTGAACTCGATCCTATACGGAAAGAACTCGTTTTATCCCAGTATTTCATATATGCTATTTGAAATCATCATCATCCAGTTGAAAAATTATACTAAGATTGCATTTATTATGGAATATTGGGTGGCCGATATTAGGGACACGAATTTGTAATCTGTCCCAGTTATCTTCATACCGGTCGTTGATTAGGACAATGTATCAATAATGGACATATTGTTAGAACTTCATCATTAAAAACAATTTAACTATAGAATTTATTCCAATACGTTCGTTTATTTATCTCTTTTCGTGCGAACAGTTATCGACATGCCAATTTCCAAATAGTAAGTGCAATAAACTGATATCAAATCACCGGACGATAAAACGGACAAATCTATGCCGATAATTGGGACATGGTTGAATTCACCTATTTTTTTTTTAATCAATAGGTGTTTCGATGAAAAATATCCACAATATGGTGGATAGATGAGTTTTACGTAATATTCCTCATGAAGATTATTTGATACCCTTCCATTTCAGGTGTCGATCTTTAAACGAGTTCAGTGAAATATTCAGAATAAAACTTGCTGGATGCTATGGAGGCAACAAAAAGTGGAATGTCCATTCGAAAAGCAAGCATTACATTCAATGTTCCCAGAAGTACTCTGATGGATAAGTTAGGAGGCAGAGTTCCCATTGAAAGAAGAATTGAACCGAGTACTATTTTGAGCTCTGAGGAAGAGGGATACTTGGTCAAGTGGAAAACACATTTGACTGGTAGTGTTCAGCTTTTGATGAGAGAACTGAAAAGAGAAAATCCATTTACCGACTATAGACCTTCACGACATTGACATGAGGCATTCATGAAAAGACACCTAGAAATTGTTCATAGAGTTTCCCAAAATTTATCTGGTCAACGATCTAATGTAAGTGAGGTGAAAATCAGACAGTGGTTCAAGGAAGTTTCCGATTATTTGGGAGAAAATAAGACTAGCATCGATGATCCTAGGAGAATTTATAATTGTGATGAAACGGCGATGTACCTGTGTCCAAAGGGAGAAAAAGTTTTAACCGTAAAAAGACAAAAAACAGTTTATAATGTAGCCTTGAATGATGAGAAGGAGTGCTTAACGACACTGGTTATGTGCAATGCTACAGGTGAACTACCACCTCCCTTAGTGATGTTTTCCTATAAAAGAATCCCAAACAATATAACGCAAAAATTCCCCAAAACTTGGCAATCGGCAAGTCAGAAAATGGTTGGATGACTGGAGAGTCATTTTTCGAGTACATAGGCAATATTTTCTTTCCATGGTTGACGGAAAACAAAATAGAACTGCCAATTATTTTATATGTAAATAGTCATACATATCACCTCTCTATGCAACTAAGTAACTTTTGTTCGGATAATGGAATAGTTTTAATAAGCCTTTATCCTAATTCTACCCACATTCTCCAGCCTCTGGATATTGCTTTCTTCCATCCTTTAAAAATAGAGTGGAGAAAACAAATCACCAGATGGCGCATGGAACATCTAGGAGCCAAATTGTCCAAAGAGGATTTTGCACCATTGCTCAAGAAAACCTTTGATAATATAATGGACAGATTACCCAGCATAATTAAAAATGGCTTTCTTGCTTGTGGTTTGCACCCTTTCAACCCAAACAATATGTTCGAAAAGTTCTTTGAACCGACTGTCATCCGCAAAGAGCAAGATACAGAACAAATCAGTTTTTTTGAATTATTTTGAGAGAACACGTAGATAAAATTGGCACTTTTAAATCATCTGGAAATATATTGCAAGGTGATATTGAAGATAAAAGTCTATTTTACTTTTGGCAGTATTCAAGATGACGATAGTAAAAATGCTGAAGAGGTACCCAATCAGTCTCCCCCACCTTCAACCCGGCCAATATTAACTGCAGCTGCCGATGAACAAGAAGCGAATGGCCAGCTCCATGAAAGCACAATTTTCGAAAGCCCCACTATTCTAAATAATTTGGAAAACGTTCCTATTACAGGGGTCAATCAGCCTCCTATGATGGTCGATGAAAATATCCATGCTGATATAGAAACTTCTCCAAATGGTGAGAAAATTGTGGAACGATCCGACTTGGTGGAGACGCTCCCAAATTTAAATGGAATTACACATTTCCATGATATACTTGATATGCTTGTGGCGAAATTTTCCACCATACTCATTGATACAGACATCCAAACAGTTAGAGATACTTGCTCAAACAGTAATGGAATTGTAGACCGACCCATTGTGATAGAGTACCTTTCGAATGAAACTTCATGTTGCCCTGATAAAATGTATCAACATGTGGCGAAGAAATTTCCAGACGATGTCAGTGTAGAAAACGATACTACATATGTGAACCTACCATCATTGAACTTCAGTAATTTAAGTGTATCTGGACCTTCCGGAAAAAAATGTTTTGAACTGTCCAATTCTGTGATCCCAATATTGTCCCACCAATTCAACGGAATACCTCTGTAAAAGAGTCAATAGGAGAACTCCTCCTCAATCAGAATCCATTCCATCATCAATAATTGAGTTACAAAATGATTCCGATCAAGAAAACATTCCAACGCCAAAAAAGTACTTTTCTGGAAACCAAAAATTGGCGAAAAGGAAAAAGTGAAGCGGAAGCTGAAGGAAAAAATTCTGGCAGTTGCTTCTTCTGAGAAATGGAAAGAATTCATTAATAGAAAAGAGAAGAAAGAAAAAGATGAAGAAGAAAAAAGAAAACGAAATCAACAAAGATTGGAAAAAAATAAAAAGAAAGAATTAAAACTCAAAAAACAGTCCGAAAATAAGAAAAATGGAAAAACTAAAGCCCTTGCAATTGAAAATAACAGAAAAAAAAATCATTTCTTTTTCTTTCGATACTGAAATCGAGAATGTTTTAACAAAACCTGATAATTTGGAGTTTGATATCGGAGACTACGTGGTTGTCACACACGATGATTCCAGTTTTCCTGGCCTGATTATTTTTATAATTAAAGGAAATGAGGAGGAATTTGTTGTTAAAGCGATGACCAAAAGTGGCCCTAACTGGAAATGGCCAAATAAGGACGATATCCTTCATTATCGGATGGATGAAATAGTTACAAAAATTTCAAAACCAAAAATCCTGAATAAAAGAGGGGTTTATGAAATTTCAGAAATGAAAAATCAAAATATTTGTTACTACTATTGTGTGCCAAAGAGTTTTCATAGATTGCATTTCACCATTAATTAAAGACTTTATTGAAAGGCGTTATTTTCGATGTCATGAAAAAAAGCGGACGATAGTTGGGTCGTAAGTATGCCGTTGACTAGGACAGAACGTTTTGGGAGTGGTCGATAATAGGGACAAATGTGTTTTTTGAGATTAATTTTTAATATTTCAGATTTTTTCAATTATAAAATTGATTTCATATTTATTTATTTTGATTTCATATTTGAAAGGTACGTTCTTTCAATAAATAGTTAATTAATTTCACAAGTATCATCATGTGAGAAAAGACCAAGAAACAACATTTGCACAGCTTTTTGGAGTGGACGAATGTTCTTAAGTGGCCGGTAATTGGGACATTTACCTTATGTTGTTAACGGGGAGCACTGGATACAGGCCAACGATTGCTGCTTCTTATCGACCTCCCGTAGTGTTCCTGCGTCGTTGTTGATTCTTAGAATGTTGAAAATTTACTACGCACATGCTAAACACTCACTTTTCCTAAAGTAGCTTCAATTTGATCAAGGTAAGGTAAGAACTGTCGAACCTTCTTCGAAAAACTGTTGCAAATTTTTGTAGAAACGGCGTATTGATGTTCAAAATATCACTCCTCAAGGGTGTTATGTAATTCCTGCCGGAGGTTGTTGTCAGCGTCGGATTGTTGGCAAGGAGGCCTACCGGGAAATTCACAAATGAGTTGCTCAATGAATTTTTGTTGTCCGATTTATCAGTAATACTTCCAAATGGCGTAGCCTGTGCGAGTAGGGGACGGTTATTATTATTATTATTTACTATAGATCACCACCGAATATATTTGATGATAATGAATACACTATCTCTCTTCTAACTCTTTCTGGTAGTTTTACTTTGAGTTTACTGTTGTGAATAGATATTCTAGTGCAAAATGAATGAAAATATATTTTTTTCTTTTAATTTTCTATGTAATGAGAAACGGAAAATATTTAACAAAATAATTTGTTCATTCCACATGTTTTTTTGAAATTTGTAACGAACACGCATTAGTGAAACACGAAATGAAAATAATATCAAATCAAATCATCAAATCAAACTGTACTTTATTGTCGAAGATATAATCTCATTGACAAAGTGTTGATATCCTAAGAAATTTTTGATGTGAAAATTGAACTACAAAAGTTTAAGGTACTAGACCATTTGGTAATTTCACAATATGTGAGTGATAAAGCAGTAAAATTATATACGTATTACATTCACATACACAATATGAATATTGTCATACAACACAAAGATGTAAATGTAAGAAATAAGGCAATGAAGCATATAAGTAAAACTGTACCCACTTCATAAACATTTACATTATACAATTCACGTCAGAACATGTAATTTATACAAAACGTCAAAAATTTAAAATAGTTACACAACAGTTCAAATAATTAAAAGTACTAAAATACAAAATAAAAAAATAAAAATGAAAAGAAAAAATTCTTACTTTGTTTGAAAGTTTCTGTCTGAATAGAATTCTTCTACAGAATAGTAGGCTTTTGATAACAGAAGCTCTTTTACGGACTTTCTGAATAAAGTTGAACGTGTTTTGCCTTTAATCCCAATTGGTAAATGATTAAACATTTTTTTTTCATTATATATAAAAGATCTCTCAATTTTTGATGATATTGGGATTGGTAAACTTATATTGAGCTTATTTCTTGTATTTCGTCGAGGTGAACTGAAAATTTCGCTCTTGTATTTTTTTTGCATCAAGCAAACCATTTCTAAAATAAGTATAGAGGGCAAGGTCAAGATTCTATATCTTATGAATAAAGGTCTACAGGATTCCCTGAACCCAGCTCTACACATATTTCTAACTCCTCTTTTTTGCAGTACAAACACCCTATCAAACAAGAATTTGGAGCACGTTCCCCAGAAACAGATACCGTATCGCAAATGGGAATCAATGAGAGCGAAGTAGACATTTTTTGCTACAGTAGTGCCCAATTCATTTGCTGATACTCTAACTGCAAAGCATCCTGAAGAGATTTTTTTACATAGAATATTTATATGACATTCAAAATCCAGATGTTTGTCTATTTTTAGTCCCAAAAACTTAGCTGACATTTTGTTCTCTATTAATTGAGAGCCCAAATAAGTATCCATAATATGTTGATTGACTTCATAGAGTTCATTCGGAGGAAGGTATGAGTCATTTCCCCCATATTTTCTTTTCTACTTCTATTCGTTCCAGTCGTTCTAGTGATTGTTAACATTGATTTTCGTCTTAATGCAAAACTTATATCTGAGCATAAATATATCGAATATTCTCAGAATCTGCATGACATTTGGCGTGTATAATGCGAATTGCAAGTGAATCTACCGATTTTATATATTTTTTTTATTTTTATGGGTCTACCCCTTTGGACACTTCGATTTTTTGAATAATATCAGTTCATATCGATTGACGCAATTCTCACAGATACTAATTTGATCATTCTGAATCGATTGGCAGTCGCAGAATTGCTCTAATCGTTCCCGAGTTAAAGAGTTCACCTGGAGTGGGGAGTCATTACCCTCCATATTTTTTCGTTGTCTTATTCGTGACATTTTTGACGTTGTGTTCTTCAAAAATGCCAAACCTACCTTTTATCTGAGCATAAACAAATCATATATTTTCGGAATCTGCATGAAATTTTGCGTATATAGTGCGGATTGCAAGTGAGTCTACCAATTTTGCATTTTTCATGATTTTTAGGGGTCCTACCCCTTTGGATTTTTTCGATTTTTAGAATATTTTTTTTAACATCGATTGACTCAAAATTCACAGATTATACTAATTTGATCATTCTGAATCCATCGGCGTTCGCATAATTGCTCTATCTTCAACCGTTCCCGAGATAAAGAGTTCATCTGGAGTGTGGATTCACTCCAATTTTTTTTTCCAGTCCTATTCGTGATATTTTTAAAGTTGTCCTTTCAAATGCCAAACCTTTTATCTGATCATAAACAAATCATATATTTTCGGAATCTTCATGAAATTTTGCACATTTAGTGTGGATTGCAAGTGAATCTGGCGATTTTGTATTTTTCCTGATTTTTAGGGGTCTACCCCTTTGAACTTTTTTCGATATTTCAAATAATTTTGTTTGACATCGATTGTCTCAAAATTTACAGATTATACTAATTTGATCATTCTGAATCGATTGGCGTTCGCAGAATTGCTCTATCTTTAACCGTTCCCGAGTTAAAGAGTTCATCTGGAGTGGAAGTCATTACCCTCCATATTTTTTCCCCAGTCCTATTCGTGACATTTTTAACGTTGTCCTTTCAAATGCCAAACCCTTTATCAGAGCATAAACAAATAATATATTTTCGGAATCTTCATGAAATTTTGCATATTTAGTGCGGATTGCAAGTGCATCTGGCAATTTTGTATTTTCCCTGATTTTTAGGGGTCTACCCCTTTGAACTTTTTTCGATATTTCGAATAATTTTGTTTGACATCGATTGTCTCAAAATTTACAGATTATACTAATTTGATCATTCTGAATCGATTGGCGTTCGCAGAATTGCTCTATCTTTAACCGTTCCCGAGTTAAAGAGTTCATCTGTAGTAGGGAGTCATTACCCTCCATATTTTTTTCCCAGTCCTTTTTGTGGCATTATTGACGTTGTGTTCCTTTGAAATGTCCATTTCAAAATATCCGTGGAATTTTTGACATTTTATTCCTTTTATATGCCGAACAGGGATTTGCCGAGCACTGACAGAAATAGTGGTTCAAGCACTCTTCAAATGTGCTCCGAAATCTTGAGCACTTAGCATTTTCATTTATAAAATACTCATGATAACTGATTACTTTCTAGAAGTGATTCTAGTCAGGGAGCATTGAACACTAAGCACTTCTCAAACTGTTAAATACTCAAAGGCCAATTCAGATATAAAATAAAAAAATTGATTAGAAATGAGACGTTTTCTCTTGTATTTTAGTATCGATACACATGAGATACTGGACTGTATTTGTTCTGATTGGCGACCAGTTTGAACATATTCACAAATCTTTCACGTAAAAAAAAAATAATTTGTCAGACCATCAGACCGTCAAAATTGAAACAAGCACCGGTCCTGTTCGTAATTTGGCAACCTAGCAGTCGCAGTTCGTGACTAGGATGTGTTTTATTAACTTATTTTCCGAATCCTTCATCTTTCTCCTCGGCGTTCTGTGCAATAGTTTACCTTTTTGCTCGTTTTGTGTATTTACAGAATTAATAGCTCGCAGCGCGGTTATCTGCAGATTTAATGCAACTCCAAATAATACGACTGCCTCAGTGAGAGAAATTGCTAGTAAATAAGCTGAGTTTGTGTCAATAAGCAGATATGCTCCGCAAATATTTAGAAATTGGGGAAGCTTTTAATGCTGATTAAAAGTTCAAACGGTGGCGTCAGATCAGCAGTTTTTCCATTCCATCAGCTAAATAGACTGACTGAAGCTGAAATGCAATGAGTTTTGGAGATACAGACAGAATATGCTGAAGTTTCAGATTTTTTTATATCAAAAGATGAATTGATTCGTGCTGTTTCATATATTCTGTAATATTTTCAACTCGAAGCATTGGGATAATTCAGAAGTTTTACCAGAATGGATAGTATGCTAACAAACATGAAAAAAAAAGGTATTATGGTATTCTTGCGCTGAATTGGCCGTTACTCGATGTTACTTCATAGAATATGACACTAAGATAAACACGATTAGATTTTCACAAATTCATTATAATCTCGACATGTTTCGCTACACGGTGGCCCTATCAAGCGATTAATCATTATTATTATTATGCAGCGGGGATGGCAATCGGCCGAAATGCAGGTTGTTCTGCGTAGAACCTCTTTGTTTTTCCAGCTGTTACGTTCTGATGAACTCTTGGAGATTTCTCAAGAGTTTTACAGTGTCCGAAGATGTCTATGCTTATGCATGCCAGGGCTTCGCATTCCCACAATTTCTGTGAGGCATGAAAATTTAAAATTGTGGATCTCCCACCTATCATTGGTGACGACTTTGCCATTGTCAGCACTTTCCCCAGACGTTTGTTCCATGTGAGCTTTGAGTCTAAATTCAGCTCCAAGTATATCGACTCTCCTGACAAGTGTAAGCTTCTCCAAAAAATTCGAAGAGCTCTGTTAAGCTCCAATCTTTTACTGATGGAAGAGACAATCGCGGTTTTTGAGGGTTGACCTTGAGTTTCTTCCTCATGCGTCACGTCTCTCACAAACCCCCATATACGAGGATGTATTGATATCTAGTTAGCCTAGACCAGTTCCCTTCATAAACAAAATATTGCGTTACCATAGCAACGAACAATAACTTATTAGCAGTGTTAGTGCAAAGTTTGAGTGTCAGTGCAAAGTTTGACGTCAAAAAAGTAAACCAGAGTTTCGCAATAAATTAAAAGAAGAAATATGTCCACCGAAATTGTGAAAATCGAAAAATTGAAGTATCGAGCCATCATCAAGTACCTGTATTTAAAAGGGTTAAGAGGTGAGCAGATTTACGAAGATATGCTTAATACCCTTGGTGATCGTCCTTCGTATGGGACCGTGAAAAATTGGACTGCAAGCTTCAAAAGAGGTAAATTTTCCATTGAAGATGATGACCGATTGGGAAGGCCAATTTCTGTGTCAGTCCCCGAAAATATCGATGCAGTTTATGACATGATTTTAACAGACCGTCGAATTGGGCTAAAACGGATATCTGAAGCAGTGAATATTTCATACGAACGCGTTCAACATATAGTTCACGTCAATTTGGACATGAGAAAAATTGCTGCAAAATGGATCCCCAAATGTTTGAATGTTGACCAAAAGCGTGCAAGGGTAGTAGCATCGCGTTCGATCTGTGCTCGATTTGAAAACGATGTAGACTTCTTGAACCGAATTGTTACTATGGATGAGACTTGGGTAAATTTCTACGATCCAGAAACAAAGCAACAATCGATGGAATGGCGACACTCCGGTTCTCCAAGACCTAAGAAGTTTCGTGTCCAAAAATCTGCTGGAAAAATTCTTGCTTCAGTTTTTTGGGATTGCCATGGAGTAATCATAATTGATTTTTTGGATAAGGGTAGAACAATAACTGGAGATTACTATTCGACATTACTGACCACTCAACGGGAAAAAATTAAAGAGAAAAGACGCGGAAAGCTATCCAAAGGTGTTTTGTTTTTGCAGGACAACGCTCCTGCACACAAATCTCATGTTGCCATGCAAAAAAATCGTGACTTAGGGTTTGAATTACTAGAACACCCCCCTTATTCACCAGATTTGGCTCCGTACGACTATCATCTCTTTCCTCAACTTAAAAAAAGTTTGAAAGGTCGAGAATTTTCTTCCAACGAGGAGGTAATAAAAGCTGTGGAGGTCTGGTTTGCACAGCAAGAAGAAACATTTTTTTTAAAGGTCTAGAGACGTTGCAGGTTCGCTGTAATAAATGTATACAATTAAGAGGAGAATATGTTGAGTAATAAAATATTTTGACAATGAAATTTTGTTTGGTTCTATAGTAGGCTAAGAATTTTTCAATATATCCTCGTACTTCCTGTTTTCAATTATTAAGATATCGTCAGCGTAGCTCTGGGCATAAACTCCTCCCCAGATTAAGGCCTATAAGGAGTTCGTCTACCACGAGGTTTCACAAAAGTGGGAATAGTACTCTCCTCGACGATGACATGAAGAAGTGGTAATTCTTTTTGAGAAAATTCAAATTTCGTTGTGTCGAGAAGTTATAATTTGATATGTTTTCCCATGTACCCTCAACGTATTTACTCAAGATATTCGTAAACACATAAGCTTCTTTTAATTTTGTCAATGGTCCTCTGTTGATGAATCAATGATTGAGGAGGTATTTGTTTCATGCATAAAAACTTCAATTCTGATAGTTTTTTTGTAGGACATCAAAAATGATAATTGTTTCTGAGTTTTGAAATTTAATGTTGTTGAATGATGAATAAAACCATACAATAGGACCATACTGCTACTTGATACAGAAAGCATTTGTGCCTGTCTCCCAGATTCTAGGGAGAACGCTGCACAGATATCTCTCAGATTCAGTTCAACGTCCGTCGTGGTATTAGCCAGGGAAGTAGTTGTTTTCTGTCAGATATCTGCCTAAATTGAGGAGAGAATAAGGGGTTTTTACTTAAATTATTCAAAACTGTTGCGAAAATTATGGCAGATATTGATATTCCTGAAAAATGCTTGCGGCTGCTCACACGAAAAAAAATACCTGGTGGTGATATATAGAACAGGTTTAAGGAGCTGGAGAAACGGTATTACTTGCTTATTTTGTGAAACTCTCAAATGAATACCCATCATCTTTTTGGCCTAAATATTTTATGTTTCAAGCTTGTTTAAAGTTAAAGGATAGAGTAGAAATCGACATGTATGACGCTTTGATACGATTCATTGAGAAGAATAATGTGGAATATAGAATGGAAAAATCGAAAAAAAAACTTGTTTTGTTAATGCGGGTGGAGACATATTAGATTTACAAGAGCTTGAAGGTTGGGAATTTAGAAGATAACTTTAGTGAGAAAATTTTCATTTCGCGAAAAATTTGCATCGAACTTAGTAAGAATGTTGCTGGCCAAGATTCAGCGGACTTGCCTATCATTTTGAACAAAAATGGTGCTGGTGTATCTATCAATTTTGAGAACTGTCAAAACAATCTTGTCAATTTTCATAAATAGATCTCAAAATAAAATAGGTATATAGGGTATTATGAAGTAACTAACGTATTATATTTTTTACTGATGTATTATGTGTTGTTCTAGTGTTATGAAGTTAATGATTCGTAATGAAGATCGAATTTAAAGAAAGCTCAATTTTCAATGGTCAAAATTGTTCTGCACAGAGTATACCAATTCTGATCCCTAGTAGGTACTAACTCTTTGGTCTGCAGGATTGAAATATTCATACGACGATCAATATGGACCTTCAACACATTCTATCGCTATATAAATGGGTTGGAAGCGCATCTAAATTGAACCACGCAACAACGAAACAAATATCGTTTCGTTGCGAAAAATACTCGAGACTGGATCGCTAGCAATTTCGACAAAAAAAGCCAGCAGGCCTTCAACGTTATCCATCACGCTGTTGAATATAACCCGAATATCCCGAAAAACTCAGCTAGAAGCGTTCACAAAGCTATATCGAATTCATAAAACAAAAAAAGTGGCTTGTCAGTGGCAAACGATAAAATGTTTTTCTGGGGATGGAGCTTGCGGCAATGGTTGTATCGATTGGCAGCCGTGCATCCTCTGCCTGCTAAGGTCACTAACCAAACTAATAAAAACGCTGGAGTGAAATTAGTCCAATTTGAAGGCGCTGCGGAAAATGTTACATTTCTTCTGATTGATGTCCACAAAAACGTATGAAACGTAGAAAGCAACGAGAATAGGTTTGTATTTCGAGACTTCTGACTTGCTCAGCATTTGCTTATGACTTGATAACATTTTATTTGATGGAAAAACTTTTAGGAAAACTCTATATCAGTAAAATCGATTATTCTGTAATCTTCATATCCACAGTTGAACTTACTTATTACTTACTCATTTTAATTTTTATACTTGATTCCAATAGTGCTAGAAATATTAAAGTCTTGAGTGGTTTTGACAGACGACACCGTGTTGTGTTTCAAGGTTGAATATATTACAATGAAACGACTTAACCTAACGGTCATGGGTTCGATTCCCAGCATGGGCATCGATCTCGTGCATGGCATCATACGTTGAAAGGTAAGGGCTGCGTCTTCCCTAGCTAGGACAAGTCTTTTGAAGACTTTTGAGGGTTGTACTCTTGAGGGTGTGCAGCTAGTTGACGGAAATAACAACAAAAACAACAACAATCATCCAGCCGATCCAAGGAAATTGAAGGAAAGAAAGCCTCTGAAAATAGAAGAGTGGGAAAATTCATCTAGAGAACCACGAAATGAACCAGCAGCCACATCAACACATACACAAATTTAACTCATGAAAAGAAACCAATCCTGCTGAATTGCTGAATTGTTATTGTTATAATTGAATATCCGTCAACTGGCTGCTGCACCCTTACGAGCAACCCTCAGAAGTCAGAGACTTATGCGATCTAGAGGAGACGTAGCCCTTACCTTTTTGAAACCAACAGGATTGAGAAGCGAGCGCTTAACCCAAAAGCTGATTGGATGAATCAACGTTCTAGAGAAAAGATTGTTAATGAAACTGAATAATGTACAATGAATATTAACTATTTACCCATATAGAAATCAGAGTTGAGACCAGAATCTTCAAGAACTGAACATCTACAGCTAGACTGTAAGGAGTGAAAACGAAAACTGTCCTATTTTTCCGAGGCATAGTCGAATTTCAGAGACTGGATCTTCCCTTCAGTTCCTACAATTTCCTTCGTAGTGGCCGATATTATATCCTGCCTATTATAAAAATATTAAAATCTGGAAAAATTCTAAATTCGAAAGTATTGAAACTATAATATGTTACATTACAAGTGACCGTTATGGAAATAACAGGTTTGTCAAAAGCTTTCAAACTTTATTTGTGATAATCTCAAATAATATTCCTGGCTTTATCATGCTTATCCTACGTTTGGTTACAGTAGCAGTACGTCAAGTGCCATTTCAGTTATGTGCAGATTCACTTTGAATGTCACAAATTTTGTATCGTCATTCTTAACGCTACTTCAACAACTACGTGATTTGAACTTCTGTCTTCCGTTTGTAAAAAACTGACTGGTAGATTACAGCCAATTCGCCCATTTCATTAAAATGGCTTCTGCCCACATTCTGCTATAACAGATTCCGAAGCAACTTCAGTCAAGTTCAATTTACTTCTCTGAAGTTCATTCGAATGGAAATTCTGAAAGTATTGAAGTTTCAATTGAATGTACATTCCGCTTATTTAAGTTTTCAGTTAAATTGCCGTCGAATGCAAATTAAGCGAACAACAGCGCACGAACGCTTGTTAATCTGTATTTACACCGCATTGTTGTACAGAATTTTACGATTTTCAGGCTGTATTATGTATACGGCGAACCAATAGTGGGTACCATAAGCGGCTATTTCTATTGAAAAATTACCATGCTTTGATGGAGACTTATTGACGGTTGGAAGTGGAATACATTCAGTTGGATATTGTGAACGATGTGTGAACATTTTGAATTTTCGTAGGATTGAAAATCGCTTAGAGAGGATTTGTCAATATGTAGTTTGAAACAAAATATTCAGGTTCAGATATTTGACTATTATTCACCAAGGGATACAATTTGCCAGTGTCATATCATGCAACGCGTTAATAGTTATTTCTCTAACAAGTTCGGAAAGTCATACTTTCCCGCACGCGACTGCCTATGACCCAAAAGACGCGAAGCGGAGTTTGGGCATGCAGTCAAGGGCGGGAAAGACACTTTACGAATTAATTAGGAACATTATTTTTTTACGATCGCATAGAGAATCAAAAAGCACTTTGAAAATATATCTTTTATTGCAACATACAAAACTTTCAATGAAAATCCACCAATTATTATTGATGTTAGTTAATGTTCAAAACACAATTCCTTGCATTCTGCAAATGAGTCGATCCAAAGAAGTTTGTTGGTGGTACTCGGAGAATTCAAAGTGCATGAAGATGACGGAGATGGCATCGGTTGCAAGTTACATAAAAGAAATTTATTCGAGATGGTTTTCTTCTGTTCTACAGACTCCTCCAAATAACCTTCAGCAACAGCAGGTGAATTCCAGCCTCCAAGACGTTTCATGTCTCGTGTAACGTTCTGGATTAGGTAGGCCTGATTAGGTAGCGATCTCTGCCGGCATTTTCCCAAATTGAGTTTCAAAAATAATCCATTATGGATGCCCCCAGATGAAACAAGGATCTTGAAGTATGATTTTTCTAATCGAAATTTTCACAATAGTTAGGTTTCCTTCATCTTGAATATCGTCAAGCATGTTCATCATAAGCTCCGCTCTGCAAATATCACCGGCTAGAGCAAAAATTGTACCAACATTAGTCATAAGAAAATTTCTGAAGTACGAATGAGTTGGCGGAGAGGAAAGGGGTGTGTTTGAGAAAAATTGAAGACAAGCTCACCACACATCGAATCAAGGCGTACTGTCCTCCATCAAATAGCACTACTTCCATAGGATACGAATACTGATGACTGCAAAGAAGTCACTAGTGAGGCGGGAAAAACAGAAAGTTCCACGATGAACCTTCTCGCCTATTTCAAGAGCATCCACGTGTTGTATAGATAAATCGCCAGCGCCGATCCGAAGTGTCCTCAATACCTAGACTCCTACCCTAGTGTAGTTGTGTAGTTTGAAACCTTCGGCAGAAGGCTTCGTCATCCTGAGCTCAATGAACTTTGCAATCCGATAACTCTGGAAGGAGTTCGACATGCCCTCAATGGCTCGAAAAACTTTGCTGCGCCAGGTCCTGATGGGATTAATAATTATTTGTGGAAAAAATCAATTATTTGTGGAAAAACTATATGCCTCGGAATGAAAGGGTCTACATCAGTCCTTGAGGGTAGTGAAAGAGTACACGCATGCTATCGGAATGGAGTTTGGGATCGAAAATGTACCAAGGTTCATCTCAAAAGGAGACGAATCGAGGAATATGGGAAGTTCAGCTTGTAGAGGAAAGCATCCTACATTATCTTGATGTAAGAAAGACGTATATTTGAACACTCTTTCCGTGGCAAGTATCGACATAAACTCCGACAGATCTGGTCATCAGAACTGTTGGGGAAAAAGATAGTTGCTGCAACTAGTATGTTTGTCGTTTCGATTCTATTCCTTCCACTTAGAGGAGGAGGAATGGACTCAAATTGAGCTGCGATAAATCGACGTAGACTCACAAAATGAAGAATTTTAATCCTGAATGGTCTGTTCCACGGTTGTACTCCCCCAGACAATTGGGATCTAGTGGACTTCTGAGTTTTGTGTATCTATATAACAGAATTGTATTGGATCGAGTCTTTGGAGTCATTAGGAGTTCAGATCCTCTTCTCTGCTAAGTCTGTGATCAAGAAATTTTTTTGAGGCAGCAGCCCTTGCAGTCAATGAGCTGTCTCTGTCAACGAGTTGTAACAAGAGAAGGGTCGAATCTATGGGAAACTACTTATACCGGCTTCCTGTGCAGGAATCTTAGCCGGAAGATTCTTGGTATACTCTAGCTATAGCAAAACGGAATATTTTTCATTGTGTCAAGAAGTTTTTTTAAATAAGGTTCTTCGAATTGAATGAAATCCTCTGAATGACGTACTTTCTTATTGTCATAATGTCTTGATAATCTGTTTTCGCGTTGCTTGCAAACTCTCTCTCTCTCTCTTTCTCTCTCTTCGACTCTATATAATAATAATAATAATACTCCCTCATAAACACTCGTAGAGTGTACCCAAAGGCATATGTGCGGGTAGAGGACGGCTATTATTATTATTTGCCGTGGATGATATGGTTTATTATAACCAGGGATACACTTCAAGTACGAATTACTTTGTTGTGAGTTTCTTGTTTGCAACACTTTCATATATTGGGATATTCTTCACGGTCGGATTGGGAACATTTTTGGATTCCGTTCTAAATTCATTCTTCGTGCCATTAAAACTTCGACATGACACGAACATTTATTATCAATAATGCCAGTTTAACCACCTCCAACAGTTGCGGTGAGACTATTTCAAGCATTTTATAGACGTATAAAACAATGTCTGAGTTGCAACATTGACCACCTTGCTATAGGATACACATAACATAAAGACCAGCCATGAAATGCACAATTCAGAGGATACGCCGTGATATAGTTTGCTTTATAGAGAACGTAAAAAATGACAGTAAACTTTGGATATTTTCACCCCGAAGAAGCACTTTGAGCTGGCGTTATATTAGTCTCGATGTCTTTTGAGGGGAAGTCTTGTAATTTCGGAGCCGTAAATGGATTAAAAAGTGAAAGTGTATCTCGGGGGCTTTTTACACTGATTGGCTTGTGAATATATTTTGATCGGTTTTTTTAGGTGGATCTTTCACCCTCGATGACGTCAAGATTGCCGAGGAAATGGTGAAGGAAGTGGAATGAATAATTGAGTGTTTGTTAAAGTCGAAGTCGTTTGATAAACTTTGCCACCAATAGTAAGACACTTTCTCTTTTTAGAAGTCAGTTACATGATTGACTTCAACTCCTTTAATAAATGAAGAGGCCTTTTGAGATTATTAATTGAATGGTGGAAATAAAAAGTTCATTGATACATTTTTCTGTTGTGTCAAATTTCATTTATTCTCAGCGTTTTCGAATCTAACTTTGAAAACTGTTCATTTAACATTCTCAGAACTCAATGAGGTTGAACTTCCGTTAATGACAGTCTCAATAAAGCTCCAAACATTTTTTTCATCGGCAATGCCTTCTTCAATGTTACCAGTGGCTACTACTTTCCATAATCGTAGCAAATGTACGTCGAGAAGCATGTCCCAATGTATTTCCAAGGATCATTCAATTTGAGTTAACGTGCAATCTGCAACCACTTGATTGGTACATTTCTCCTTATTATACTGTACGAAAACTTGCTCTGTACTCACATTCTGGGGGCGCAATGATAAACACTGTTATACTAAACTAACATAACTGATTGTTTTACTGTCGTTTACAGTAAAACGTCGAGCCTTTACTGTTTCAGACGGTCGGATGGTATTAACGAAAACCCTTACTTCTCCTTCAATATCATGCAAGCGAATCATTGAAATCTTCTACAAGATCCAAGAATACCGCAAATGCCTACCGCCCTCAAAAATGAATTCGTAATTTCTGGTGCATCTATGATCTTATATCTTAATCTTACTTGAATATACATTCCTTTTTGGCTACGACAGCAAAGACATGTGCAAACTGAACTAGACGGGTCAGTTTCGATAGGAAGAGCATCGTCCAAAAAAATAACCATAAAACGAAGACAGCTCCAAGCGAAACTATACCGAGGAGAGAAATCGCTCATTTTTCTTCAGAATGTGTTTTAGTTTGTGCTCAGAGGCTACTACAATTCATGTAAGGAAAAAATATTACTGAATACCAAAATGAAATTTGAATATAAAAATATCCAGACTTTCGCATATTTTCCTGTACTAGAGGATTGTCGGCAAATGTCGAACAGAAATTATTCAAAGTTGTGTTATAGTTCGATGGCTGTAGGTAATCTCAGGCGTGTGACTGTTAATTAAAACGATATTCTGTGCAGCACATATTGTGATTGTGATTTCCCTCCATAATTTTTTCTACTTCTATTCATCACATTTTTTACGTTGTATTCCTTTTAAATGCCAAACCTTTTATCTGAGCCAAATATATGATATATTTTCCGAATCTGCAAGAAATTTTGCATATATATTAGGGATTGCAGAATTACTCTATCTTCAACCGTTCCTGAGTTGAAAAGTTCTTCTGGAGCGGACATAAGTAATTTTCCTCCATAGTTTTCCAGTCCTACTTGTGACATTTTTGACGCTGTATTTCTTTTATATGCAAAACCTTGAATCTGAGCATGAGCATCTGTTTTTGGAATCTGCAACAAATTTTGCGTTTATAGTAAGTGAATCTACCGACTTTGTATTTTACATGATTTTTAGGGGTCTACCCCTTTGGAATTTTTTCGATTTTTCGAATTTTGTATTATTTCTATTGACTCGAAATACATAGATTATACTAATTCGATTATTCTGAATCGATTAGAGTTCGCAGAATTGCTCTATCTTTAACCGTTCTCGAGTTGAAGAATTCATCTGGAGTGAGCAGTCATTTCCCTCCACTTACCCACCCTGCATTTTTAACCCTGCGTGAAAAACACAAGGTGAGCAGGCACGGAATTAGAAATTGTTCTATTTTAAATAAAAGAAGATACAGTGGAAAATACGTCGGAATTATTTAAAAAAACTCAAATGGCAATACTCCAGTATTGACAAAATTATTACAGAACCAGTTTTTCAGCTTCGGAGAGAAAAACTATGAAAATTGAAATGAAAATTAGACTTTCGTAGCGAAAACTGTAACCATCAAAATGTTATAAAACTAGTAAAATGGAATCGTCCCCTTTCAAAATTATTGACAACAAAATTATAAATTAAATTGGTGGTCAAACTGAAGACCTCCTGCGTGTCTGGAACACATCGGTGAACAAGAAACTCTGATAAATGAATAGGATTTCATGTTTTCAGCTAGAAAAAGCAATCAAATATAAATTTGAAGCAGATCCTGGTAGTCGAGAGAAATGCTGACGACAGAATTCAAATCCGAAAGTGTTGTGGAAACAGTGGAATTATTTTATCACCACAACCTATCTTGAATAATTTTCAGCTTCTCCAACATATTTCAAGGGTTACTGATAACATCTACACCAAATCATAAGGACGGAATTCTTCCAAAAGGGAACGCTAACCTGCTCTAACCCACTCTGATACGGATCCAGCGGCAGCTGAAAAGCCATGCGGCGGAGACATTTTACGCGATAACACACATGATGAATGATGATTATAATTGGCCGTACAGACCTTTCTCTCTACCTAACCTTACAACAAATTTTTATAATCAATTCTCAACTCGTTGCGTGATGATTAATGTTTTTCTATTCATATATCTATTTCGAGTTGCCAATTTTATTAGATTATAACACGCCTTTTGATGGATCAGTTTAATTAATGCGCTGATGACGATATGATGTACACGAAGCGTTTTCCTGTTTTTTAGTTCATGTCAGAACATCATATATCGCATTTAAATCAGCTAATTTATCACTACCTAGTTTCTATAGCAGTGTTTTATGGTTTTAGAATGGATGGTTGTTCAACGCACATGTATCATGTTTCAGTGTTGAGTTATAGGCTGCTCGTTTCAGAAAATACTACACCTATACAGGGTGTTTTCCTACTACGGTTCCTAACTACAGGGGATGATTCGTCGGGTCATTGCAGGAAGTGAAGTTTCTATGAATATATGTCCAGAGTTGCTTCGTTTCTGAGATAGAGGGCGATGAAATTAAAAATGAAAACGGTAATTATAAAATAGAATGAATATCCTAAAACCGATTTGCATACGATATTGAATAATGGCCATCATCTATCATTCAGTCTTACTATTCACTAAGCAGCTCGAGTTCTACAGTTCTACGCTACAGTCCTACACTTAAGTTCTACGATTCAGCTGTACGCTTCAGTTCTTCGTTTCAACATTATATTGAGCAGTAAAATTCAGAGTTGTTGTCAATTAGCAGCGTATCATGAATAATTGGTGACAACGCCTAGAAGAAGCTATACTAGATGTGATAGAAGAAAATCCTACAAATGGTACCAGGAGGATCGCACTGCAGCTTCAAGTCAAAATAACCATTTTTGGACGGGAAAAATCAAAACGCTTTTAGAGAAAAACACCTAATTGGCCCAATTTTTTAACAAAAAGATCAAAAGGTGAATCCTACACAATCATTTTGCTAGGAGAAGTGCCCATACATGTGGTTTATGCACGGCGGGGCTCCAGCTCACCTACTCTTATCGCTGGATTGGACGTGCAAAACCTCAGCATTGGCCAGCTCGCAGTCCTGATATGGATCCTCTAGATTTATATTTATGGGGTCATCTGAAGGCTCTTGTTTATAAAACTCCTTTGACTGTAGTTTAAGGGTGAATTTTGAATAGGTTGAAACTGCCCGGTGTTGGGATATGAGAAAACGTGACTGTGGCTTCCTTACCTTGAATCCAATCTTAGCAATGTTGTCCACAGGTCACAGGTCATCGGAGTTTTCCTCAATATACACGAGAGAGTTTATTTGGGTTCTTGCCGCACACTTTTCATCGGAAAAAACTGGAGGTTTAGCGGTTTTTTGAGAGTAGGGTAGGTTATGTTTTTTGTTTTGTCTCGAAAACAAAGCTATATATGGAAAGAATACGGGAAACAAAAATAATGTATTTTCAGCTGCACAATATAAGTCTACGAAAAAGAGTCAGTGGCGAACTTTTTTTTACACCGCAGACGCAATAAAGAGGTAATTAGTGACTTATCTTTTCCATTGGAAAAGAGTTCGAAGTAATTATAAAAATAGAATAGTGAGAGAAGAAAAATTACAATGGAAAGTGATGGAGAAACACATCAGTAGAAATATATATAGTATATAGGTTGGACACTACAGATTGATATGAGTGGAGGGCTGAATGAAAATGGGTGAGGGTAGTGAATGAACAGAAAGAAATATTTGACAAGGAATGTTATATAGGATGAAATAATGAAAAAATTATTAAAAAAAAATAATCAAAAAGAGGAGAGAGGAGAGAGGAGAGAGGAGAGAGGAGAGAGGAGAGAGGAGAGAGGAGAGAGGAGAGAGGAGAGAGGAGAGAGGAGAGAGGAGAGAGGAGAGAGGAGAGAGGAGAGAGGAGAGAGGAGAGAGGAGAGAGGAGAGAGGAGAGAGGAGAGAGGAGAGAGGAGAGAGGAGAGAGGAGAGAGGAGAGAGGAGAGAGGAGAGAGGAGAGAGGAGAGAGGAGAGAGGAGAGAGGAGAGAGGAGAGAGGAGAGAGGAGAGAGGAGAGAGGAGAGGGACTAGAGAGAAAAGAAGGGTGTGATGCGTGGAAAGTAAAAAACAAACTTTATAATGAAGAAATTAGAAGGAAGAAGTGTGACAATTAGTTCAAATATGGAAATCATTCGAGGTGTGTATTTTAATATTTTTTTCATCGAATTCATCCTGCGGTTGTGTGAACAGGAGATTATCTCGATGATTGTTGAATAAATAATCCAGTTTAAAATGAATGTTGAACTAGGTATGAAACACGATGTTGGCAAATATTGATTTACGTGGAGATTTCATTTTAAATTGCTCGTTTGCGTTTGTTCTGGGTACATAATCACTATGAACATCAAATAACAGTTCAATGCCGAAGTCACGCAGGGTTTGTGTAATGGAAATTAATTCGCTGAATGTTTTCTCTGATACAAGATTGATACCGGAAACATTCGTTCGGAATCCAATACAATGTAATTTTGGTCATCTTCCGAGGCTAGGAAGATAAACAGTTCATCAGCGCACTGAAAC
The DNA here is from genome assembly GCA_958502065.1 of Chrysolina americana. Taxonomy (NCBI): domain Eukaryota; kingdom Metazoa; phylum Arthropoda; class Insecta; order Coleoptera; family Chrysomelidae; genus Chrysolina; species Chrysolina americana. Next base: position 9,605,758 of record OY293410.1, read on the forward strand.
TATGTTTTCTACCTGGCAAACTATGGACAATAGAAGGAGTCAATCTCAATATCTTTGAGATACATTCCGAAGAAGATTTATATCAATGAAATTGATTCTGTTGTGAACAGTGAACTATTCTGAACTTCCTACACTTACGAAGCATTCACCACCCTCTATAAAAACAAATCATCCTTCAAGCACCGATCCCTTAGAGTGTAATTCGGGCTGTCTATCACCATCAAAGTCAGCAGAGCATCAGCATTCTGATCCGTAGTTGGCCGAGATCGAACTTCTAATGAAAATAGCGGAACTTAGATGGTAAAACTTGCTGGGGATTTACGGCTTCATTGTTGTACTCATTGATCACCGCATTTATCCTTGTCACAACAATTTGCTTCTCTGAATGGTTGACTCCCTATAAAATGTTTTCGAAGCGATTCATTACAATAGTTCGATAGTTTCGAGAGGGGAAGGGAGGTTTATTGAGCGTGATAATGGAGATATTCGGAATGCCAGGGGTTGAGGGTGGTGCGCTGTGGATATTGAACTCGCAAGATATTTCTAGTTCAGAAAATTAATATAATTCAATTTATATAATTTAATGCATATATTCAGTAAAAGTGACCCAATGAAACTTGATGGAACATGACAAAAGTAAAATAAAGTAGTTACCAAATATCTGATGAAAAAACAATGAATAATGCATTTTGAAATTCAGACAGATACACATTCAGCCCTGTGCTGTATCACTTCCGTTAAAAATAACGTCACCGTTATTCGCCATTTCCGTTATTTTGCTATTACTAAGCAATATATCATAGTCATCACTAAATACCTTTGTTTGCGCAATAAATCAATATATACCAATATCACACCTAGTAATCAAATATCACAAGATACAAAATATATCAAGCAAAACGTGTACTAACAGTACATATTTCACTACATTATACAGGTAACATGTGATAAAATCAGGCAAATAAATCAATGAAATATTCATCAGACATACAAGACATAAACAAAACGGGTAATTAGTTCAACCAGTAGTAAATACAAATCAAGCAAAATATACAAAACACTATTACATAAGAATACACCTAAATCCGAAGTAACAGTAATTAGTTTCACTGTACTAGAAGACATAAACCTTTAGTACAATATAAACCATAGCTGTACCCATTCATGGTTAAAGGTATACACATTGTCCTAAATAAAGGACAGCTCTTACAACCAAACATATTATCCACTCGACAGGTGAAAATAATATAATAATTTCACTTTCAGTAACCAGTATATGAGTCATAGCTTTTGAATCAGGGTTAAACTATAAGGTTCCGTTCCGTATATGCTCCTGAATTAAACAGGGTTGCAGATATCTTTTAAGACGGCTTATTTCCACGAGAAGGCATACATAATTTTCCGCACTCATTATATCTGTTCAGGTATTATATTCATGATCGTTTCTGGATATCATTTAATAGTACGATAGTTTCCTTTTACGTGTTTTTTGCTGACGAACTCCCTTGACTAAACTCCGAAGCACTCCGGTATTCGCGATAGACTAGACTACATACTGCACGAGTACATGAAGACGAACTGGTTACGCACTTGTATAACTTATACTTAGAAGATATTCGTGGCACTGGCCAAAACCGAACTGAATTGATCTGATAAATTCTCGGTATTTATTCTAATACTTGTTTGGACACGTGCAATAAATACGACATTTGCATAATTAATCATGATTTAATAGCGTCCAGTTGACACTTTTATTGTTATTTATAGCACATGGTGAGACGAATTTACGACCATAATTTATTGATATTATCTTATGCAAAACCTGCGCTATAGAGCGAGTAGGTTGGGACATTTCGAGATCTTCTTTATATTGAAATTCGTCAGTTATGATGGTGGCGGGGGAAGGATAGCGGTGAACTCGATATTCGCGCAGTTCGCTCTCAAACAGAAGAGAGATTCATTTAACATTTTTTATTATTCTGATATCTTTGACCGATATTCGAGAATAATGAATTGCATGCCGTCGTTTGATGACGGATCATTTCTAATAATCAGTATGGGACAGGGTGGATCATGACAATTGACATGAAAAATTTCATAGATCTTGAACCGAATACGAAAATCGAGAGGCCATAATAACTTTGTATCAAAATGAAGCTAGTGAATTCAAAAATATTCGTGTAAAATCTGTCAAGCTGATAGAGCAAAAAGAACTGTCGAGTTGATGGAATATTCCAAAACACCATAAGAATACCACAAAGGAATCAGAGGGAGCAAAGGAACCCAGCAGAGACTCTTAATAAACACGAAAGGCCACACAAATAGCAACAGTTGAGCTACTGCTTGATACACATATTCGAGAATCTGACTCTGACAGATGGGTTATTTCATGTTCTTTCGCAACAGAAAACTGAAGATCCAGCAAAAACCAAGCAAAATCCAGAGACTTGCCTGTGTAACACGAGAGCTATAAATAGCATCCAACTGCTGCTATGGAAAGTATTATCAACAATAGCAGATAAGCTGTTCTGAGAGCTTCTGCAAAGTATTGAAAGATTCTAGAAAACCCGGAACCCAAGTGCGATTCAAGAACGTACTTGAATGACATTGAAGTGAAATTCTGTTTATATAACAAATAACAGTTTAGAATAATCTCAAAGTAAATGTGAAGCGTTGGAATTCGAAAGAATGTATCGTATTGATGAAACTATCATCAAATTAGTACCAGTCCGTTCTGTCTTTTGCCAAGGTATAATAGTGGTCAGAATCAGCTCCAGAACCGCAGTGAACGATGACCGCATAAAGCTCATAATGGCATTGGTATGTTCTTCTAGCTTGATACGTTGATTCAACTGTATTCGTTATGTTATAGTCTAGTCAACAAGTGCCATTTAGACCAACTTTTTTCAGCAGTCTCCGAAAATTATGATTGAGGTGTCATTCGATTCGGAATGACATCCAGATGATTCTTGAAAAAAAATGAAGTTCCGCATGAAAAAATTGTAAAAGTTATTAACAATTAACTAAAAAAAAAGATGGCTTTAGTATTTTGTAAATATCTCAAAAACTAATTAAAATTTTTTAAATCTAAATAAAGATTCAAAAAGAGGAGGAAATTTCCTAAAAAAAAGCTCAATTCCCGGAATTGTAGCATCAATATTTATAATTTTCCCAGAGGGATGAAAATACGGCCGAAAACGGGTACTCTGGCTCGGGCAAGCCACACCCACTTTGGACACTTTAACAATAAAAATTATTTTAAAATACTAAATATGAAAATAAAAAATTGGAAAAATTCAGGCACTAACTGAATAGATTAATGAACAATAATCCGCTCGAAAAAAATTTTTATCACAATTTTTCAATTAGTTAATCAATAGTTAATTAATAATTTTTTTCTGCTTGAACATGAACATTGCAAGTGTGATAATTGTTAAACTATAAATTTAAGATTTTTTTCCTCTTTTGGAGCAATTCTTGAAAGGCTTCAGAATAGAACCCCGTTGGAAAAATTAAAAAGTTTTTATTTTTCAGTTTTTTATTAACAATTTTCGTTGTTGCAAAATTAAATACTTAAATTAATCATTGAAAAAAAATTTTTTTTTTAAATATTATCAATAATCCGTTTTTATGTTATCAGGAACTACATAGAAATAATTTTTTTAAATTTTTATCTCTAATTGTTTAAAAAATTGTTATAAACAAATGCGTTGTTTATAAGATAATTGAAATTTTTTTTTATGGAATTTCAATCTTTGAAACAAATAATGATTTTTAAAAGAAAAATTGTTCCTTAAAAAAATTTTTTTATTGCTTGAAAACGCATTTGTTAATTAACAATTATTTTCTCCCGCTTCTAATTAATATTAAGGAACCATTTTTTTTTTAAATCATTATTTGTCTTTCTTTCTGATATAAAAAAAAATTCCATTTTATTTAATTTTTCATTGTTTATGCAATAAACAATTTGTTATAAACAAATAAATTTTTACCTTATATTTTTTTTCTATTCTAATTTCTGTCACAAAAACAGACATGATTTTTTTTCTTTTTTAAAATTTTTTTTATTATTTTTTATTTAATTTTTAAATATAAGTTCTCTCTAACTTCGTCATTCTTACCTGGTCTTCATCCTTAAAATTATTATAATTTACAAACTAATGGAGATACGATGAAAATACTTAAGACTTATTTATTCTCCATTACATAAAAAACAAATTTAGCAGAAAAGTTTAGTTGTTACTTATTTATTTATTGAATTTATAGCAATTGTTGTTGAAAAATACTTAGGGAAAAAATTTTTTTTTGTTTTAATGCTTAAAAATCTCATCAACTATTAAAAATATGACTACTTCATTCAAGTATCTTATCAATTATTGTTCATTACTCAACATTTTTACAACAATTGCTATAAATTCAATAAATAAATAAGTAACAACTAAACTTTTCTGCTAAATTTGTTTTTTATGTAATGGAGAATAAATAAGTCTTAAGTATTTTCATCGTATCTCCATTAGTTTGTAAATTATAATAATTTTAAGGATGAAGACCAGGTAAGAATGACGAAGTTAGAGAGAACTTATATTTAAAAATTAGATAAAAAATAATAAAAAAAATTTTAAAAAAGAAAAAAAATCATGTCTGTTTTTGTGACAGAAATTAGAATAGAAAAAAAAATATAAGGTAAAAATTTATTTGTTTATAACAAATTGTTTATTGCATAAACAATGAAAAATTAAATAAAATGGAATTTTTTTTTTTATATCAGAAAGAAAGACAAATAATGATTTTAAAAAAAAAATGGTTCCTTAATATTAATTAGAAGCGGGAGAAAATAATTGTTAATTAACAAATGCGTTTTCAAGCAATAAAAAAATTTTTTTAAGGAACAATTTTTCTTTTAAAAATCATTATTTGTATCAAAGATTGAAATTCCATAAAAAAAAATTCAATTATCTTATAAACAACGCATTTGTTTATAACAATTTTTTAAACAATTAGAGATAAAAATTTAAAAAAATTATTTCTATGTAGTTCCTGATAACATAAAAACGGATTATTGATAATATTTAAAAAAAAATTTTTTTTCAATGATTAATTTAAGTATTTAATTTTGCAACAACGAAAATTGTTAATAAAAAACTGAAAAATAAAAACTTTTTAATTTTTCCAACGGGGTTCTATTCTGAAGCCTTTCAAGAATTGCTCCAAAAGAGGAAAAAAATCTTAAATTTATAGTTTAACAATTATCACACTTGCAATGTTCATGTTCAAGCAGAAAAAAATTATTAATTAACTATTGATTAACTAATTGAAAAATTGTGATAAAAATTTTTTTCAAGCGGATTATTGTTCATTAATCTATTCAGTTAGTGCCTGAATTTTTCCAATTTTTTATTTTCATATTTAGTATTTTAAAATAATTTTTATTGTTAAAGTGTCCAAAGTGGGTGTGGCTTGCCCGAGCCAGAGTACCCGTTTTCGGCCGTATTTTCATCCCTCTGGGAAAATTATAAATATTGATGCTACAATTCCGGGAATTGAGCTTTTTTTAGGAAATTTCCTCCTCTTTTTGAATCTTTTTTTAGATTTAAAAAATTTTAATTAGTTTTTGAGATATTTACAAAATACTAAAGCCATCTTTTTTTGTTTAGTTAATTGTTAATAACTTTTACAATTTTTTCATGCGGAACTTCATTTTTTTCAAAAATCATCTGGATGTCATTCCGAATCGAATGACACCTCAATCATAATTTTCGGAGACTGCTGAAAAAAGTTGGTCTAAATGGCACTTGTTGACTAGACTATTATAGCTGTCGGTTATTTTGGTACTTATTCGGCAATATACTTGACTACCGGTTAGGTGTTCGGTTCTCAGGTGATGAATGAGTAGGTTCTGCATGGACTGGATTTCCTAAAGGTTCTTTCGTTGATATTTCTTTAGTTCAGCACATTTTGTTTAGGTGCAGTTTGATTATTAGGAAGATTTAAAAAAATTCGGGATTGGACTTGCCCTGCTATTTCATTTATTCCAACTACTGCTAATCATCAAAGGACCTATCAGATTTTCCAAGTTACATTACGATCTCATTAATTTTATATTTTGTACACCGTTTTTTCGACGAAATTATAACAGTTTCTTCTGGAGCATTTGAATATTCTCGTAACATCCCCAGTATTTGTTGTTTTCTACAATTGAACGAAATATGTATAAAAAAAATGGGTAAGTAGTTATTATATTTCAATAAGTGAAAAGTTCTGAACATAATTTCTTAAAATAATTTTTCTTCGAAAATATGAAACAGCACAAAGACCTACGTATAGTGAAGAAATAAATGTATAACGGAATGTTACATCATCCAGAGAAAAGCATTTGCTGGGGATTCGTGTTTATATTCTTCGCGTGGCTGAGGGCATTTTGTTTTGCCGCTGTCTCCCTCGTAGATTCTGAATAAAGTTGAACGTATTGCGGGCTTTCATTCCGAATGGAAAACGTAAACGATAGCATGAATGTTGTGATAGGATAATGCTTTATTGTGGTACGAGAGAATTTGTACTTTTCATTGAAATAGAACGCAAAGGGAGCGAGTTGTTTTTGTTCAGAGCGATTGGGATTGTTGAAGGAAAGTGATTGAGATTAAAATGAAGTCCTCTTTTTTCAAATTACCTAAATTAACAAAGAACGAAAAAGATTAAATATGGCCTAGAAATAATTTCTGTTGCTTTTACTTAAATATATAAATTCCATCAAAATCTAATTATTTTGGTGAAAGATGACAAAAATAAAAAGTTTTCGGCGTTTCTAATTTTTGAGGTTATGTGGAGATACCTATAGTTCGTTTATTTGTAAATCTCTCAATTATCTTCAACTCCATTTCTTGAATTTTCAAGAGGTCTCGTCTTGCCATGAATTGTGAAAAAACACGTCCCAAAATTTTTGTCTGTCGATATTCTCATTTCAAACTTACTGATTACACTTATTATATCATTCTGAATCGACTAGCTCCAGCAGAATTGCTCTAAGTAAAACATTTTATCTTAAATTTCGATTTCAACATTTTGTTATCAAATTAATTTTCGTAAAATTTGATTTTTTTCGAAAATACCTATCACAACTGAAGTCGTATATCGAGGATTTCAAGGGCTTTTAACGGAGCCTCTGCAGTTTCGAGTTAAAAACTTTTATTATTTCGTTATTCCTCAATAAGTTCATTTTTGTGGTATGTTTCGAAATCAGCTCGTCAATATACATGCGTATATGATTTTGCATTTTAAATGATTTTTATGGGTTTTTAGGGGTCAACTTGAAATTCACATAGTATACTGATTACATCATTCCAAATCGACTGGCATTCGCAGAAGTGCTTCATCTCAATTCGTTCTTCAGTTGAATAATTCATCTGGAGTTGAGAAAATTGGGTTTTCAAATTTTTTTAATTAATTTTCATATAATTAAACATTTTCGATTACAAGCAAAATGGAGATTTCATAAGGTTTTTACGGAGCCTCTGCAATTTCAAATTGAAAATTTTTATTATTTCGTTATTTTGTAACAAAAATTTATTTTTGTTGTATTTCGAAATGAACTGGTCAAGATTTCTACATAAGAGGAGTGTTTGCGAGTCTTGAAAAATGAAAATGAAATATTTGTGAAAATTTGGGAATTTGCTCATTCTGATTTTTTTTCTGTTGATATTATCATTTAAAATCCAATGTCATTATTCTGAATCGATTTTTCTCAGCAAAATTGCTTCATCTCAAACCGTTCTTGGGTTGAAAAGTTGATCTGGAGTTAAGAGGAATCATTTTCCTTAAAAATTTCGATTTCAACATTTTTCTTATAATTTTTGTAAAATTCAATCTCCTTTGAGAATGTACATCGAATAGGAAGTCGATTCCAAGTAAAATAAATATTTCATGGGCTTTTTACGGAGCCTCTGCAATTTCAAGTTGAACAATTTTATTATTCCGTTTTGAAATTTTTGAAAAATGAAAGACAATAATAATCGAAAATTTTGGAATTTTTTCATTCTAAAATTCTTGTCTGTTGATGTTGTTATGTCAAATTCACAGAGTATACTGATTTTATCATTTCGAAAAGATAAACGTACGCAGAATGGGTCTATCTGAAATCGTTCTTGAGTTGAAAAGTTGATCCGGATAGGAGAGGGGTCCTTTTCCTCAAAAATTTTGTTCTCTACATTTTTTATTCATAATAAATATTTTTGTAGCTACATATTTCCCTCCAATCAACAATTTTTTATTCCTAATTGTAGAATTCTGCTCGTCAATATGTATGAGAGGAATGCTTGGTATTTTTGAACAATAAAAAATTAAAAGTTTCATGATATTTAGGTGTTTTACCCTTCAGACTTTTTTCGACTAATTATTTTAATCCTTCAATCAATTTAAAATCCACAGAGTTTCTCAATCTCGCTAATAGATTTCTATTGATTTTCGTAAAACTCAACGTTTTTTGAATATGACATCGATTCTGAGGGAATTGAAAAATCAGTTTCGGTACCCAATCAACACGAATTCTGTAGTAATGAAATTTTGGTTCCCAAGAATTCGAAATGGTGTTCCTGCCTCAAACGGGACAAATCGTTCCACGCTCAAATACTCATTATCATTCTGCGGACAACGAAGACTAAATTGATGCCACCCAACATCATGAATATAGTATTTTAGTTAAGTTCTTCAAATAGCAGAGTAAGCGAAAGGAGCACAGCTATGAATCCCTAGAACTTTTATTGATGATCAACAAATTCCGATCATAAAATTCAGAAGACACCGTTAAAGAGTACCCGAGAGTGATGAAATGATCCCAGTTTACAACGTTTTCTATGGGTTTATCAACATTCGAATATCTAAACCTGAACGGACAGTGTCTTGAATCTATGAAATTCAAATTAGATCGTTTGTTAGTTAGTCCATTTGGGGAATTATTCAATCCTATTTAATGATGAAGTGGAGTCCTCGAGGATTGTATATGCAAATGATTCGTGATTATTTTGCTTGTGCAATTTTATTTATCATTGTGGAAAGGTAAACTAGAACGTGATCAATGTTACATTATGGTTGTGAATCTTTGATCACGTATTGATTCTTTTTTTTTAAATGTCGAAAATACATGCCTGTTCTGGATTGAAAATCGACTTTTCGTTTTTAGTTTTAGTGTTGACTGTGGCACTTTTTCAATCAAAAGTAGTTTCATATAAATTATGGTATTTTTTTAGTATATTTTCCTTTTGAGCAAGAACGAAATTTCTCTGCTATTGCCTTTTCGACTGGTTTCTAATGAATGTTCTTTATGTTATTGTTAAAGCAAGACTCTTCAAATTCAAGATGAAGTATTTTGCATGAATTTTAGATATTTTTAGGAATAAAGAAACAAAATTCAATCTACTTCCATGAAATAATATCATAATATTATATACAGTGTGACCCACTTGAAATCGGGACACCTCCCTAAAATTTGCAGCTTTTCTCCGATTTCGAAAAACTTTTTTTTGGATTATAGAGCTCAAAAAACTGTACTTTCGGATGATAAGGACAGAATATCATTTTCTTTCTACAAAAACCAAGACTTGCTGCGTACATTTTTAGAGGTTAGATTCGAAAAATCGTATTGTCGATTTTTTTAGAAAAAAATTTAAATAACCATTGATAAGATACCAAATTTCATACAGAAAAATTCAATATTAATGATTCTGTGGTCGATTCAAAGAAGTTTTTATTGTAAATTATTTCAAATATCTGATGGACTGGAAAGTAAAATAAATATTGAGTATTCGTTGATAACTATGTTGCAAATAAAATAAATGAATGAACATATTCTTCCTGATCAATTAAACATGGGACAAACTAAACAATTGAAAAAAAAAAACAACAAATTATTATAGACAGAAACAAGAATGTTTTAACCAATCCGCCATCCATTACACAGCACTTGTCATACCTTCTTCTGATATTCAATATAACTGTTGTAATTTCTGCACAAGCTGCAAATATTCTGTTGCGTAGTTCTGTTACTGACTGCGGTCTGGACTTGTGAATTTTTGCTCCACAATAACTAAAAAAAAAATCTAGCGGTGTCAGGTCCGGTGATTTTGGCGGTCACTCAATGTAAGGATTATTTCGACCTATCCATCGATTTCCATAATTATTATTAAGTCATTCTCTTACAATAACTGCATTATGTACAGAAGATCCATCTAATTGAAACTTCAATTATGTATTGCGTCCAAAAACGTATTTCCCAATAAGTCCAGAAACATATTTCCATTCAGGTTGCCTACTTTCAAAGAAGAACGGACCGATAAACTTATCCACAACAAAAATTTATTTTATGGGAATATTGCCTTTCTGCATTCATAACCCAGTTGAGATTATTTATAGACCAGTAACTTGAATTTTCTAGAGAACGTAGCTTCATCACTGAACAAAATTTTTTTGAAGAAGTTTATATCCATCAAATATTCTCCTTGAGCTCACAAACAGAATTCCAACCTTCTTTCTTCATCTCCCGGTTCCAGAGTGTATAAGATTTTAGGTTTGAATGGTTCAATTTTTTTTATCAAGGCACCTCCTGATATTTTCCCTAGGGATATTTAAGTTTTATTTAGCCGTTCGCAAGCTTGAATGAAGATTATTACGAAAATATTGCGATATTTGCATACCATTTCTATAATCATGATATGGATTGTTTTTGATTTCGAGCATATGCCTCTATACAAAACTCGTTTCGTTAAAAACAGAATTTATACTGTTAACCGTATTGCTTCTCACTGCAAGTTTATTAGGATGTCTGTTATGAAATTCTCTGGTAGCTTCTGTTGCCGAAAGAGCATTATCTTCGACAAGGTGCACAAGTTTGATTTTATCTTGCACACTTAGTCCTTCCATGATAAATCACTAATATCTACCGTTTTACAAATTTCTCACTAATCAGGCATAATCTGACGTTACTGTTTCAATATAGTTTTTGACAGCAGCGATAACAATCAAAAATCGTCTTTTGTTTCCAGTGCCAAATGAAAAGAGCACGATTTCGCATATCCCCACGGTGTTTCACGGCCAACTCACTAAAATTCAAAAACCATTTGAGGGGTGTGCAGTTAAGATTCTATCATAATACGATGTGAATGTTGATGCGGCCACATAATTATCAACATTGAATATTTTTTAGTGAACATTGGTATATCACCATTTGAGAGGGTGCCCAATCCACTGGTGATTTGCAGTTTTTCCTTAAAAGTAGCTGATTCCTTGAATTTCAACCTCTGAAAATATACGCAGCAGGCCTCGATTTTTGTAGAAAGATATTGATATTCTATCCTGAAGTGTAGTGTCTTGAACTCTAAAATTCAAAATGAAGTTCTTCGAAATCGGAGAAGAAATACATATGTTAGGGAGGCTTTTAAGTGGGTCACACAGTATAAATTCATCAACTCGTTATCAAATGGATACAAAAGTCAGAATAACCGTCAAAATGTTTGATGTTGATTATACGAAACTATGGAATGAACGTCTTGAAACAACGAGATTAACTGGGATTCAATTTCAATATATTTCATTTTCAATCTGAGGGCATTCAAAATTTATTGAAAAATGTAAGATCGCGCAACATATCTGAAACATTATATTCTTTGTTATTGATTGGCGGTTTTGTGTTGGAAAAAAATGATTGTCCTACACTTGAGCAAAGTGTTTCTCCTCGCATGCAGAAGGAAAAGTGACATTTTCCTTCCTAGTTGAACGAACAGCTGATAATCAAATCCACATTCCTGCAATTGGAGCTATTCTGCTTTTATCATATGACCCTACACACTAAGGAATTTGGCTGAGATCTATTGAAAACACAGAAAAAACTCCAAATAGGATCAAGACCGCATCTGAAGCCAAATATTCTTATCATATTCGCTGATAACTGGCATTGTCTAGCACACATTCCTACTACACAAAATACTCACTCAAAATTCTTCCTTCTTTAGGTTAGTACAATGTACAGAATCTAATTCACCAGTTGTAGACTGTTTTCTTTATCAAAAACGGTCTTGTTGATCAAAAAATTCAACATTCTTTTAAGTACATCAGGGTTCAGTGAATTTTTTTATGACCGGTTGGTAACGTTGATCTTTGCATATTTGCACAGCCAACTTTTCAAGCCATTTAACTTCAACATGAATAGCAAATTATTCATTCACGTTTTTCCTAGTTACCAAATTTACATGATAAAATTCACTAACCATTTTGCCTAGCTTTTATTATATATGTGGTAATAAAAGAAGGTTAGGTATTTTCATGAAAAGTGCAGTTTTCAATAAAGAAAAAGTGTGAAACAGTTCCATTAGAGTGAATATTGAATATTTCCAACCGATCAAAGACGTGTATCTTAGCATGAGCGGAATGATCAATAAAATGCATAAAAAAATATACTGCTGAGTATAACATCAATATTCATCACATTCTTTCTACACAATGTTAGCGTTACCAGAACAAGTGAAAATGTGGTCCCGAATTGAACCCAATCGACACAATAATGAATGCAATTAAAAAGAGAAAAAGTCAACGAACGCAAACAACGATTAATTCATATTCCAGCAGTGCATCATGCTATTGAATTTCGCCAATGAATTCGTGATACATCGCTGCAATTATATTTTGATGATAAATTTTCGGTCGTATCTAGCGTGCTTTCGTGTTTTGTCGTGTACAAAGTGATATCGGTAGTAACACGGAATAACTGAATATTATTTATTACTGTGATCTGATACCAAACGTTTCCTCAGGATACGCCAGGGAGTTTTTGTGGATATTCAATAAATATCACTTGGTTTATTCATCAGTTTTCCCTACATTCAACTTGAAACGGTTCATATCCTGATGAGTGCCATTTAGGCTCAAGGTTGAAATTGGTTTTATCTGATATCGTCCTCGCTGTCTCCTTGCCGCAGATCCACCCACTGAATCTACCGTCTCAGAGGATGGAGTCCGAGAAAAGAATGATGGGTAGAATGCTTTCATCACCCAGATTTTTGTTATTAGTGTTGCTATAACCAAGCTGAAAGAATGAGTCTAGTAAGGGGATATCAGCAATATGTTTGATGAAGGTTTACTGGCTCATTATAGTCTTGAAGTAATATTGATTTCGATTGATGTGGTTCGGTCTTGATGTAATGTCGATTTAAACACAACTCTATAGAAAGTGTGCAAATTTATTGCCTGTCGTCTTTTTAACAATTACATTTAGTGCTGATAACCAACATAAAACGTCTTGGAGGCTGCAAGTCAACTGCTGTTTCTGAAGAATATTTGAAGGACTCCGTAAAACAGCAGAAAACCATCTCGAATTAAATTATTTCATGTACTCACTGACAACTTGCAACCGATGCCGTCTGCGTCATCTTCATGCACTTTACAATTTACGAGTGTTACTATTACTACTTATTAACAGCCAGTTACCACTAACTAACTACTTTGGACCGACTATTCCGACTCATTGGCTAAATGCAACAAATTGTGTTTTTAACATTAACATTAGTAGAAATTAGTAGATTTTCATTGAAATAAAATATACAGGGTGTCAATTCGAAAACTTCCCATCTTTGATATCCGTAAACAATATGAGGAATCTAAAAATAAAGTCAATTATTCCAATGGTACCCTGACTAATTATTTTTTAATAAGCATTTCCCGAAAAATGGCGATCTAAACGAACAGAAGTAATTATTAGAATTTGCCTGTACTGAGATGAATAGTTAGATTAGGAAGTACCGTTCCAACCCTTTATTAGGGATTTATTAGGATCATTAGCCATTAGCTCCAAAAATGTATATCAAAAAGTAGTCTAATTTGTAAAACGTAGTGAAGTTGTGTTTATTAAATGCTGAATTTTTAATTCTAATTGCAGAAATGTCACAAGTATCCTTCCTTTTTTGCTACTTCTGCTGTAAAAAGTTTCTATTTTGAGGCAAAAAATTGTTAAGCAAATTCGAACGATATGGTAGTACAGTTTCACCTGTTTGGCTGTTTGTTGGTTACTTTAATAAGTGTAAAAAAGTGTAAAAATGGTTCACATTCTTCAAGAAAGAATTGAAATGATTGTAATTTATGGAAAAGTTGGAAAGTGCGCACAAAGGCGGTATATCTTTTCAACGAAAGGCATCCAAATTGTAATGTAAGTCACCGGTATGTGCTTGATTTGAAAAGAAATAACCCCAGAGTACTGAAAGGAGACGCTCAAATTGAAGTTTTTGGAACATTTGCTGCAGAACAGATGGGAATGTCACGTGGGACTGTAAGAAAAGCATTGAAAGAGCATAAATATCATCCATTTAAAATGCAGATTTTCCAAGAGCTCCACGAGGATGAATATGATAGAAGAATAGAGTTTTGTAAAACCATGTCTCATCGAGTCAATACCATCCCTGATCTTCTGTTCAACATCTATTTCATAGATAAGTGTTCATTTTTTCTGAATGGCAATGTCAATAGACAAAACTGTTGCAAGTGGATTGATGAAAACCCACATAATTTTCGGGAAGCTGGTATTCGTAGTGCCATTATTGGTCCATTATTTCTGGAAGGAAACTTGACTGGTAATCTGTACCTTGAAATGCTTGAAGAGACTATCAATCCTCTTATAACTCACGAGCTAGAAACTCAAATTGATACAGAAGGTAATGAACTCATGCAGGTGGATCTGTTTCATTTTCCGCAGGACGGTGCTCCACCTCATTATTTTCTTTCCGTCGGACACTGGTTGAACGAGAGATTTCTGCATAGGTGGATTGGTAGTTGAATGGTCTCCGAGATCACCAGATTTAACGCCCTTAGATTTCTTCCTTTGAGTGCATCTCGAATCCGTTGTTTATAGAACACAATCTTCTGGTATTGAAGAACTTAAAAGACGAATTACAGCAGCATGCCAGTCAATTCTTAGTGAAGTTTTCCGAAATTCAAGAGGGGAGTTCAAAAACAGACTTTATTACCGTTTAGGGCAAAATGAATGACAGTTCAAACGGTTTATAAGATAAGCGTAAGTATATTTTATGTTTGCAATGTCTTTTTCGCAAATTAAATTGTATTTTGTAAAAGAAAAACAATCATCGAATGAAACATCCCACGCGTAATGAATTTATTTCTGTCATTTTAGGGTTGGAAGAGTGCCATCTATTTTTTTTAACAATTTTTATTGAAGGGACTCTATACAATGATGCATCTCAGGCAAATTCTAATTACATGCGTTAGTTTAGAACGCCATTTTTTTTGGAAACTGCTGAAAAAATAAAAATCAGGGTATCATTGGAAAAAGAATTGAACGCCAATCAAAATTATGTGCCACTTGACCCCCCTTCCCGTTAAAGATTATAAGGGTAACATCTACTTCTCCTAGGGGGTTGAACCGCGAGGGCTACAAATATTTCTTGACAGTGTCCCACTTGAAAATAAAATGGACCTGTTTTTTCGACTCCCCATATTATTTACTGGAGGGAAGATATCTATTGTGGGTAGTTTTCAAATTGATACCATGTATATTTCCAATGTGCTTTTTAAATCTTTATGCTTAACTGCTGCCCGAACTCCGCTTTGCGTTGTTCGGGTCAAAGGCAGGCACGTGAGGAAAAGTATCACTTTTTGCACTTGTTAGGCAAATAACTATTTCACACGGCGGTATACAAGCTGAGATCAATATTTTGTGAATATAAAAATGCCATATTCAAATGTGTGTCAAACATATATTGTATCATAATAAAGCATTATATCAATTCCCCGCGCATGCCATGATTCATCAAATAATAATCAAGCAAATCTAATCGTGCACAATCGTTCGTTTTCCAATTAGGTTAAAGACTAGATATAAGATGTCTGCGGCACGATATTCGTCTATAATCACGTAAACAGTATGGAAGGTCTAGACCGAAGGAATTCAGTCGCCGGCGATGATTATTGGACACGCTAGGATAAACCCTGGATGTATTCCACACGAACATGTCCTAATTACATAAAATGGCGGCTGTTCCAATGTTAACTTCGATGCATACACTACATGTACGAGTGCGATTTGCGGAAATACGTCGTATAATTTGTGCGCCATGATATATAGTTGCTTGTGGAATTACGGAACTGGGTTATTTGCAATTTGACACATTCAATGTTTTACATGTATTTCGCGTGCCTTTGAGTATTCCGATCGAAAATTACTGTACCCTCCAAATTCAATTTCGGTTCGAAATGAACAATCTCTTGATAAACATTATTAGAGGAAAGGGAAATTCTGTTCAGTTTGTTTTCCGCGGTCAGATTTATGAACGTGGCAGTCAAGGGTCGTCCATGGCTTCCACCATTTGCTCTAAAAATTGCTATACTGATAAAACTAGTTAATTCCTCAACAAAACGGGATGAGATGTTTCCGGGAAATTCGATTGGGAGAAGAGGTCCTGTAGAACAAACAACTAGATCTCCTGATCTAACCCCACTCGATTTTTATCTATGGGGTCCCTTGAAAAACAAAATCTATTTAATAGAATCGGCATTCCTACTCTTCATATAGCTCACTTCACATTTGACCTTACAGATTTTAGTCGCACCAATTTTCTCCCGCACATTCTCCTGCCAAGGTCAAGGGCTTCGCTGCTTACCTGGATTATTTTCTGAAAGTATTGATTCCATGTCAACTTGTGGTCAAAGATGATTCCTGAGTATTTTGCCTTTGTGCAAATTGAATTCTTTCTTATTGGTGAAAACTACAGTTATTTTCTCTTCTTGGCACCACTTGATTGTATTATATTTATGTATATTCTTGCGAATTCACCCTTTTCAATGATCATTAAATCATCAGTATACTCTGAATAAAGCATACCTTTAGATATTGGCTTCTTCAATGATTCTTCTACAACAATAGCACACAGGAGATTGCGGACAGCCTCTACTAGCTCTATTTATAGTTTCGCCAGATGATATGATCACCCTTGTCTCTACCGAGACAGAAGGGGTGGAACCCTTCTCTATCTGGAGCTTTGGTAATTGATGTTGTGGATGCATGTTGAAAGCACCCCCAATGTCTACAAAGGTGGCAAATGTCTTTGTCCTCCAGGGATTCTGTTAGTATCCTGTGGAGTGTCAAGTCTGTAGACCTGCCTGGATGATACACGGATTGACGCTCTTTGAGAGGGGTTTGTTAATAAAAACGAATCTCTAATGCATCTGTTAGTTTTTTCAGATTTCTAAGCAGGAATAACACTGGACTGATTCGACGGTATGACTTGGGCGTCATGTCATTAGTCTATGGCTATGTATCGTATGGCTACATAAGCCCTGAATATTCATCATTGATAAAAAGTCAATATTTACTTTTTTACTTTTGGAGTAATGGAATATATTCTCCTCTAGATTTGTATGGTTGAAATTTCCCTATAGTCCACCTTAGTCTATTTGGCCTTGTTACCTGTGGCAAAAGCAGTTAAAAATGAAAAAACTCAAAAATATCTATAGAACAACATTTTCTTGAGACTTGGGCAATCTCCCAACTGAATTCACTGAAATGAAGTCAGGTTGCCGAGTGGTTGGAATCCATGCTTTTAAATAATTCAGTCTGCCGGTCGTGGCTTCAAAGCCAGTCAGTTTATTCTGATGATTGCCTGAGAAGGTGCTAGGAACGCCAACTGGTTAACAAAAAAAAACAATTTGAATTTTTTCCTAAACACCTTTCATAATCCAGCCATATTTTGATTACTCAGCTCTCATCTTAATAATGATGGATTTCAATATGAAAAATCTGCTACAAACATTTCAAATTGTGGTACCTATGCAAATTGGATTTCATTTTTCAATTTTTACCCAAAACATCTCACAAATCAATATATCTATCCAATATTAATTAATACATCATGAATACGAAGTAGCAGTTCATGGCTTGCAGTATGGAAGTATGCATAATGTATTACAGAATTTTTTTGCACATCAAAACATTCCATAATATATAAAACGAAAAATATTTATTCGAATACACACTGAATATTATGAAACATTCAGAGAATTTGAATAATCCTATAAAAGAAGTATTGATGGATATTTGGCTGTGATTTCTCTTGTGATAATTTTATATACCTTTAACTTTCTATTATGTATTGGAAAATGATGAAAATTTCTATCCTCACAGGCTATCAATTTGAGTACATACATTTTTGAGGAAGTATTATAATTTTTTTTTCCGCAGGAATATCCTAGTCAGGGCCTGATTCCGGAGTCCCGATACATCCAGAGATATACCCCAATAGTCACTCCTCACGTCCGTGGGGTGAATGATTACTGGATCCTAGGATTATGTGCTCTAAGTGGACAATGTGAACTAAAAATAACGGCCTTCTGCATTCTTCCGGCTAAGGATTTCTGCTGCATCACGGCAAGCCGGTATAATTGTGATATCAGAACCGCCATTTTGAAAAAAAGGTTTGGATGAATCTTGCGGAGTTCAAAGAGGAAATGTCCATATTCAATCCATTTTGGACGATGTTCCTTTCGACAGGAGCTTAAAACTCTTTAACGACGGGGTGCACAGCTCATTGTGCTCAGGCTGACGAAAATTTCGAACTGTGCTAGGGCTGGAGTATCTCCGTTGAATGGTTGCAAAAATTTATGAATGGTTTTCACCCGATCAGCCGCCAGCGTGTTATCCACAATATGTGGAGACCCTTGGAATAAACCAGAAGGTATATTGCGGAACTTTATGTTTCCGTGATGCCTCTCGCCCGTCCCATTACTGACTTTGTGTAGTCACTAGCATCTGTATCAACACTGTGCTGATGTTTAACCGCTTGACTTCACTCGTGTGGTTAGGTTAGGTTTGAACGTGAGTGGACCCATATCAGGCCTTCCACTGCGGCCAATGGCCTAATATGGCTCACCCTATGGTTATATTTCTCCCAGTATATCCAATCTCTTAACGAAATTGAGGAGTACGTTGGGAGAACAATTTACCAGGTTCTCTGGCCTTACTGTTGTATTGCCAAATGTTGAAAATCTGGTTCTGGCCGCTGAGGGGCATGTACATAAAATGTGCTTAGCCGTTTCATCCTCCTCCATGCATAGGCGGCACTCTGCATCTTGTGCAAGTCCGATTTTATGCATGTGGTGTTTGAGTTTGCAGTGGCCAGTGAGCAAACCTACTATAACTCTGAGATGTGCTCTACTGAGTTCTAGCAGCTTGTCAGAGTCCTGTTTTTTCCTTGTGCAAGCAATAAATGCTTTGGAGCTCGTCTTATTTTCTGGCAATTTGCCGCAATGCGGCATGAGTGAAGGCAATATTGGCCTTCACGTGTTCATCTAAAACTGAATCCACACCATACACATGCCTACAAATCAGAGGGGTGGCAGCCCTTTTCTCCGCTTGGTACAGAGTCTCAACGGTGTCGTACACGACATGGTTGATTTGTCAGATCTGAGGGGACATCGTGAATCTCCGCATCTACCGGTGCCAGATGTTGAGGCTTCAGGAACTTATTGTCAGTCATCGTCCTGCCTTCTGTCGGCAGTATAATGCGAGCTTCCTCTATAGCCAGATCGATTGATACTTGGCATATGACTTTTGTCACTTTTTTTTGTGGATTTGGAATTTTCTTGCATGAGGAAACGTTTGAAAAATTATGAATTTTCCGTCCCTTCTTCCTCGTGATGAGTATCTCATATTCCAGTTTCAGGAATTCCCTTTGTTTGACCAATCAGCATTCGCTCTTCAGCTATTTCAGAAAACACCGCTACCGTCTTTCTCCATCTTCATAGCGACAAACTCCTGACTGCGACCCTGTCTCAACATCGCAGTTTGTGATGATTTGAATATGTCGTTTATCCTGCTGACATGGCGTACGGTTGTGAGTTGGACCTTAGGGATTTCTTCTCGAGGATATTGCAGATTTAACTGGATTTTGTTTACGGATACAGCATTTTGATATGAGTGGGGATATTGTTGACATGGAGTTTTGCTCGGAGACTTTTCATTACATAAGTACTCTAAGTTTAACTGAAGTAATGAATTGGGTTCGTCAAATAGTCAGTCGTTTGGACAGGAAAAAGGGATACATGGCGATGGAAGAACTAAAAGTTTGGATGATGGAAAATGGATCAATGTGTGTTGGTTTTCTACATACCATATGTCCCAGAAAAGCTTCTTTTTGAGGAATGAAAACAGCTAAGGAAGCTAGTTAATTCTTTAGCCATATCAATGGAATACATCCGACTATTCAATTCACCATGGAAATTGAAAATGAGACGAATCTGGCTCTGACAGTGATTAAGATTATTCAAAACTTCAAAAATGACTCAGCCCTTTGTCATATTATACACTGATGTGATATCGACTAGAATTGTTCAACTTCCTGCCGCCATTTCAGTTACTCAACTGCTCAATTGAAAATCGACAATGAACGTACACTCACTAGGTACATCGATTCAATCTGATGTCAGGTCAAACGCAAAATTTGCATAGTCGAGAAATCTGCCGACCACCAGAGTGCCAAAGGCCGTTTCAGACTTCTTGCGGACGACCAACAAATTACGTTTAACACCGTTAGCTGCACGAATGCATCCCGAGTTGAGTTTTCGAAATAGGGCACATTTCATTGAACGAGGAGTTTTCCTTCAGTTATGTAGCACATAATTGGTAGAATTATTTTGAATATTTTTGTCTCAGTTTTGGTGATCACACTCTAACAGCTATATAAAATGAAGAATACCTCAGCTCTTCATGAAATGGTGCCTCAAATGAACGAATCAGGCTTATATTTGCCACGGCAAATAATAATAATAGCCGTCCTCTACCCGCACAGGCTATGCCTTTAGGTACACTCAACGAGTGTTTATGAGGGAGTATTATTATTATTATTATTATTTGTATGGTAACAAGAAAATTATTCACGAGTTAATGTAGCATACTTCTTTATTGAAGTAACTATCCAAAATGACATCCTCCAACTTGAAGACACAGTCGAAAACGTCTGAGCTGAGTCGAAACAATTGTAAGCGTTACTTTATAAATATATATTTTTTGTGTAAATAGCTTTTATTTCCTCTATATTTATCAGTCATGATGAATTTACACGTATTAGAACATAGAATTGAATAGAATACATTTATTGCTTCAAAAAACATACATTATTATAGCAAGAGGTTCCAAGGGTGTTAACATAAATCAGATATAAGTATACCTAAAAAAAATCAGAAAAATAAACGATATAATAGCTAAGATATTTGCAAATCAAACTAAACTTACTCATTTATCACACAAGATCGGAGTCTCAAGATATTCCAGATATGGTTGGATATGTCCTTTGTAGTTTTTGGAGTAATATTATCGAGAGAGAGTAGATTGTGCTAGGAATCGCACGTTAAAAGGTAAGACCTCGTTAATCCTTAGCTTGCACATGTTTCGACTTCTGAGGGCTGTCCTTTGTAGCGGGATGACAGCTGGTTAACGGAAAAAACAATTTTTTTTTAAGACTAGATAAGGAATCGGAGTTTGGAGGTTTCATTGTACTGTAAATAGGAGACTCGAATAAAATGTGTGTGATAGTTTCCAGTTCATTCATGTTACATATCGTACACATTTCCCTTGGATTGATTCTATAAGTGGAACCATTCAAAGTGAATTTAATTAAGTATCTATTACAAAGTCGGAGTGGGTATATTCAGGTTGAAAAAATTCTGGTTTGACTGTGGAGAGTGAAAAAACAATGAAAAGACAGAAATGTAGCACGGCATGAAAGTGGAAACGTTTTTCACAGAATTTTACAATTATGATTTTTTTGACTAGTGATAGATCCACGTTCAATTTGAGACAAAATTTCAGATAGGTTAAGAGAGGTAATGAGTTTTTTCACCTGTAGTGTCTTGTTGAACTTTTCAGCACAGTTCTTGAGTGTGAGCTGTCGTCTGAGACATATCTCAGGTAATCGGGTGTCATCCATGTTCAGTATTTTGATTATTCAATTGAGACAGAGTTTGGAAACATTATAAATTAATTTGACTCCGGTTTCAAGTCTCACTATATAGTCAGGTGACGTGATAGGTAGAAGTAGGATTCTTTCAAGGAATCCCACCTGTACACGCTCTAACATTTCATCATATCTGAGTCCCCAGGCAGCAACACAATTGAACATATCACTTACTACGAGGCTGTCAAAAAGGGTCAATTTGCATTTCCAAGAATCTGTTTTGCTTCTAGCAATAATAGAAAGAATTGCTCCTATTGCCTGTTTTCCTTTTATAACCGAGTTGATTGTCATTTCTTTGAAGAGAGTAGAGGATACAAATGATACCCCAAGGTAGGAATACGTGGAAGTAATTTCAACTTTTTTGTTAGAACATATTCACACTACATGCGACACTGTTCATTCAATCAACGGAATCAATGTAATTGTTCTAGGTTGTTTCTTGTTTTTGAAACTGCCTTCGAATCGTTTTCAAACTGAATCTGAGAGTCATGGTTTGGGAGACGTATGCATTATAATAATTTTCAGATTCTCATATTTCTCCAACACATTTTAAAATTCGATTTCAAAACCATGTTTCTTTACTATTTTGAACATTAAAGAATGATTTGATCTTTGATATTCCAGTCAGTGTTTTCTCATTTTTATGCATTCTACTGGTAAACTCCACGTCTATGTTATTCGGGAAGACAAAACCACATCCCTTCGGCCAAAGGTCAGATTAAATTACAGGTCTAACTTGTAACGCCAAAGTGTACTGAAGTTGCATATGCTCTAATCGGTTTTATCGGAAGACAAAAAAAAATATGATTTACGTTATGGTATGCAAATTGCGGTTGAGTTTTTCTTTAAAACTGAATTCATGATTGGTGTTTTCGAATTGAATTCTCTTGTAGCATTTTCGATTGAAAAAAATGCTTTCGTCGACGTAAATCAATTCATTAGGCTGTTTATTATGTCTTTGGGCATCCGTATTATGTATATTTTATATCTAACTATGCTTGTATCGAAATGTAAAACCAACATTACATCATTCTTCCAAAAGGATTAATTCTAGAAGGAAATAATGTCGGTATCAAAAGAGAACTTCGTGGAACTCCACTGCGGCAGACATAAATTGAGATGTAGAGCTCTTGACTTTGATAGCACGAACTCCTGGTGACACCACATTACTAGGAATAATCGAATTTATGGCGAATTCCCTTATTTCGTTGATATCAAACTTCTGCAAGTTTGACATCAATAAAATAATGGGGTAGTAAAGTGAATTACGATCGTAATATATGATTTGAACTAATTCCTTGGAATTTCAACTTGATGTAAGTATGCGTGTTGCATCTATACCGTACGAGTTTCGTAGATGGTACTGCAACAAATATACACCAACCCCTGCTTATCTGATTCACTTCTACAACTATCATTTCACTAATTCATATCAGTAACTACTGTTACAACGGACGTCGTTAACTCTGGAGTTCCTACTCTGCCGACAGCTGTTCATGCTTCCTCGTATATTTCTGCAGATCACAAGTCACACTAGTCTAGAGGCTTCGATATTCTTTCAGTTGCGTCGAGATTCTTCGCATCTCTAAGCAATTGGAAAACCATGGTTCTGCTGACTTAATCTTAGCTGCGATCCTGTATATGCGTCGCTCCTGCCTCCCAAGCATAGGGGTGGTTTTCCACCTTTCAAATTCGGAATGAGTTGCGCCATACATAGCAGAGGTGATCTGCCAGATTTATAGGCCGTGGTGGTCGTGATGATAGAGATTATAAGTCAAACATCTTCAAGGATGACATTGAGGAGGAAACGCTCTCTTTGATACGTAACATACAAAGAGCAAGGCAGAGGAAAACTGTAATACCGAATGTGAATATAGGTAGCCAAATATTAGAAAACAGGGATACAGCAAAATTTTTGGGAATTTACTTGGACACAAATCTGAAATTTGAAGAGCAAAGAAGAAACTTAAATAAAAAATTGTCATCTGGTTGTTATGTTTTGAGGGTGGTGTCTAATGAAATGGGATTTGCTGCTGCAAAATCAGTTTATTACGCACTTGTGGAGTCCCATTTGCGTTATGGTATATCTTTTTGGGGAGTCTGTAACAACCAATTGTTTCAGTCAGTGTTTATACTACAGAAGCGAGCAATTAGATACCTTTGTAAATTAAAATTTAGGGACTCCTGTAAACCTATGTTTATTGAACATGGGTTCCTGATCCTAGTTTCAATTTTTATATTAGAAACAGTTTCATTAATCCACAAAAATAGATTAGATTATGGAGTAAATGATGTCACCTATTATACTCGTCAAAACGAAAATAGTTTAAAGATCCCCATTCCCGTAACAAATCTAATAAAAGATTCTCTGATCTATAATGGGGTGAAAATGTATAATAAATTACCTTGGGAAATTAAGGAAAAAAGGTACAATATTTTTAGAAATATGACAAAAAAACTTCTTAGTGATAAGGCATATTATAATTTATCGGAGTTTTATGACGATACATTTTAATGTTTACATTTATAATTGTGAAACAATGAACTTTATATTTGACATATTTCATGCTTGCTATTATTTTGCTATGTTTTAAATTTTAAATTGTAAGAGTTTGTATATACATGTTTTTTTTTATATTTTTACCTGTGTTTGTCGACAAGAATTTATTCTTATGTACAATAAACATATATTCATCATCATCATCATCTCGGATGAACTTACAGTAGAGTCCAGCCCTGTTAAATACCTGAAAGTACAACTGGAAAGGCGTCCAAAAATGAACGCACATATAAATCTGGCAATCCAGAGTGTTACTGCAGCAGTAAAACACAGTAACCCTTTGGTTTCTAGAACGTCACATCTGCAGATGATTCTTTACAGAACTCAATTTCAGAGACTTGACAGTATGCATAACAAGGTATTTCTTATCATCACCAAGTGTGATAGATACATTCGTTTGGATGCGTTGCGAGAGCTTACTGGTGTCGACTCCATCCCGACTTGCGTAAAACAGTTGACGTACAAGTTCAACAAATACTTTCTCCTCAGAAGCCCCCTATCCAGAGACCCCACACGGCCTAGGGTAAATAATATTGAACCCCGCAAACACATACCAATCGCTGGATCTCTTCCAGGAAAGAAGGGCGGAATAGGAGCCATAAGGAATCTAGTTTACAATCTATAACTCCCAGTACCTGAACTCGGTTTTTTGCTTAGTGCCTTTTCCGGAAAAACCGCACAATAACGTGCCGCACGAACTTCGAACATCCGTTTGTCTACATAGAATGTGATAAATATCCCACGCATAAGTCTTTTCCAGTTACCTCCATTATTTTTTGATAATGATCGACCTTCACCGCTATCATCTGCGGAGGTAGTCACCAGTACCCCCTTGCCAGAGTCTTGATCCAGTCATGGCCCTATGCTCGTCGGCCGGGCTGTCAAAGGCTAGATTGATGTGCTGTCCAGCCGTCTTCCTTTCCCGACTCCTCCCATCCCCCGTTGGGAGCAGCTTTGTCCTGAGACGGAATTTTGATTTTGACAGGAATAATGTACTTGAACTGTTTTATAAAGACTTTTTGCTTTGCTCGCCTTACAATCATTAGGTCATGGGTTCAAAGCCCAGTACGGCCACCGGCCCCGGATATTTTTCTTTGCTCGCACAAGCTCCAAAGAGTGGTTTCTCTCCCTGAAAACCTGGAAGATTCGTAACCCAAAATGAAGGTTTTTTTGAAAGAATATCCTGAATCTCCGCATCCACCTGGGCCTGGGGGTTTTGATGTCCATCAGTATTACGATATAGCTTCCTTAAAATTCAGACTGATTAGATTGAATTAGATTAGATTGGATTAGTCTGGCATCTACACCGCGACCTTTGCAGATCTATTGTGTGTGCCCTCGAAATCGTTTAGAGTTCTTTGTCTAGCCCTGTCTTCATCACGAGACTCCATAGGCTAGTTTTTAGAACTTCCATATATAAGATCCATAATCCACATGGTTTTGGGCAGGAAAGACGGCATGCTCTGCCTCTCTCTCAAACAATAAAGCATGTAGTCTTGAGCAGTCTTTCCGCTCTCGTAGCAATGCAGAAAATCGTTCCCCAATTCATGTGTCCACTCAAAGCTTCCATTGTTATCGTGTTCTTCTCCATTGTTTTGGGCAACAGCACTCTGCCTTTGACCCCTAATTAAAGGGATTCGGTTGTGGGGGATGTAATGTATTTATCTACGAACCAGGTTACTGGGGGTTACTTCAGTGAACCCACGGCCGACAGTCGAGAGAAAATGCATTTTCTCTCCCAGATGCGCATAAGCTTTGTAACGTAACCGGGGTTACTTTGATTGCCTGACTGCTCAGCAGAGAACGGCATATGTTCTTTGGACTATATTGCCAGTTGCGGATTTTTATGTGGCAGGCAAGTGTTTTAAATTTTGAACTTCATGAATTTGATTGGCTTGGACGACAGCAATTTTTAATTCAACAGGAATAAAAAGTACAAAATACCTAATGATAAATAATTGAAATAAGATAAATTGACTTCCTTCTGTAACTAGATCAAGAAAAAAACAATATTTCAAAACAAATATATATTAATAAATTTAACAAAATGTAGTGTCAAAGTAACACGTTGATATTCAAACAATATTATTACTGAATTTGCTTCAGCGACACAGGTTACCTTAGTTAATTCATACAGTGTTGAGATTCTGACAGGAACGTCTTGGTTATTGTTCTGCTAACCTGAGCATGAACAAGATGACACCTCACGTAACAGGTTCAGGGAATCGTCTGGTATGAACTATGCCTCCAGGTTCTACTAGTTCCTTGTGTTCCCTCGTAGATAGGGGTCGAATTCATGAAAAGGTTTGATAGATGTTAGTTTATCACAAATTTGAAACTCAACAGTATACGATACCCTCCTCACTGAATATGTGACATAATATTACACGTTAATGAAACGATGTACTCCTCAACACAGGAGTTGAGATGTATGAGTACTTAGATCTAGGATAATCCTAACAGCAGAATATTAATGGTGCACCATGGAAAACTTTACTTGAAATCATTACTGAAAATGTGATATATATGTGAATACAAATAGAAAAAAGATATAGAAATAAAGATTAATAAATGTCAATATTCAAAATCCACAAGATTTGAGGTTAGTTGTCCCGAAAATCAAAATTGACGTTTTGAGGTTAGCACTCTGATATGTATGTCAAACTTGAAAATGTTTAACTTGAAACTTGACGGTAAACGAAAAGATAGGGTTGTCAGCTTGACAAAATGGTGTCGCTTTCCGGTATGCAACATGCATCGACAAATAATTATTTTATTTGACACTTACAGATTTCTTAGTAATTATTTTCCACGTGATCACACCTCAGGATTTGCCCTAGGTGATTAATAACTGCTTATCATCGCAACACTGCATCCAACTAGAAGGCCATCATCGATGGTTGATCAACAGGTTATTAGATCATGAATTCCGTTGCAATTGGCACTTTCTTCTGGATTGGAGTTGATCGACAATCTAATACTCAGCATTACTCACTTGAGGTTCATTCAAAAATACTTATGATCGCATCAATTCATATTAATTTAAATTTAATACCATCACCTGAATGAATCACATCTTCAAGCGACCTCCTCACACTTCGACCGCCAAACTACTAAGAGAGCGATCCTTCCTCTCCCATTCTCAAATTAAATTACTGACATCAGCTCAGTGACATCTATAGAAACCCAACGCATCAACCAATATGGCTTCAGAAAGGCCTGTTTACGCTTTTAGTTAGTAGGTGTCGCTCCTAGTATGATTTTGGAATTAAGATGTAACCATATTTTTGTTACAGCTTTCGATCCGATTTTGCATCCTTTGCTCGGATAGATGGAGTCGCTACTCACGAGGGACTCGGGTGATGGTTGGCTTTCCTACCTACGTTTCGAAATGGCTCCATTTTCATCAGCATTATGAAGTGGGGCAAGTGTCTAGCTAATTATCTTTCTACACACATCGAAATAACTGACAACTGTTGATGTCATATCATTATCAGTTGGTGTTTTGAATTCGATGGAAATTATTCTATTGGCCAACCCTTGTATACACTCTTGCCGTCTTCATTCATCGCGTCATTGACTCAAGAGGACAAATTATTCGAGTAATCAGATGGAGATGGAGTTTATGTCAGTAATAACCCAGAAGATAATACAATATTTCTTGCATTATGGAGCCACTAGTAAGTATAACGACATCGAGAAGGAGGCATTTCATAGTTGGAGTTGAGATTTATGAGGATATTCGCCCTATTGAGGAAAATTCTAAGGAAGTGGAGAATGCGGAGAAGATGAGTTTATTGTATCGTTAAAGGGTTAGGAATGCATTTGATTAATTTTTCCAGTATTCTGGGGAGTTATTAATTAAAAGAGGTTCGGAAGGGGGAGCTCCGAGATCTTTCCATGTGTACAAAAATGTGAAGGTGGTGAGTAAATTATAAATAGAAATTCACACCTTATTTTTTTTAGCTAATCAGAAGTTTGTTTATAGTGTCGTTAATATGGCAATACAAAAAAATTGCAGGATTGCTCTATCTTCAACCGTTATCGAGTTAAAGAGTTTATTTTGAGTTGAAGTGAGTCATTTCCCGTCGAAATTTTGTTTTCATAATTTTTCTATTCATTAACATAAAATTCAACCTTTTTTGGATATGCATATCGGAGTCGAAATTGATTCCGAGTCAACTAAAGATGTCATAGGCTTCTCAAGAAACCTCTGCAATGAAAATTTTCGAAAAAAGGGTGTTTGTTGATATTTTCATTTTTAAAATTCACAGAGTATACGAATTCCATCATTCTGATTCGATTGGCGTTAGCAAAATTGCTTTATGTCTAAAGTTTATATGGAGCTGAAATGAATTTTCATGAATTTCGATGTTTTTTTAAGTATGCATACCCAATATTGAGACGATTCCGAATGATTTGAAGATTTCATAGGCTTTACCGGATCCTTTGCATTTTTTAGTTGAGCATTTTCGAATATCACCAAAGCGTTAATTCAAAACATTGCGTCGGTTTATATTTTGATTTCAAATCCATAGGGTATACTAATTTCATCATTTTGATTCGATCGGCGTTTGCAGAATTGCTCTATCTTCAACCATTTTCAAGTTGGAATATTCATATTGAGTTGGAAGGTTCTATTCCCCTCCATAATTTTGTTTACATCATTTGTATATTTATTTTCGTAAATTTCTACATATTTTTGGTTCGCACAATGAACTTGAAGACAATTCCGACTAAACTAAAGATTTCATGAGCTTTTTCCTGAACCTCTCCAATTTAGAGTTGAATATTTCGAAAATTTGCTTTGGCGTTTATTCAAAAATTTGTATCCGTTGATATTTGTATTTCAAATTTTCACAGTATAATAATTTCATTATTAAAAATCGATTTGCTAGTCAAAAAGTTCATCTGGAGTTCGAATTAGTAATTTTCCTCCATATTTTTTTCTGTTCTTATTCGTGGAATTTTTGACATTTCACCCTTTTGTATTTTAACTCATATAAAATATTCGGAATAAGCATGACATTTTGCGTTTTTTATAGTGAGAAGTGGATTTCATTTTGTATTTTTATGATTTTTAGGGGTATACCCCATTAACTGTATTTGAGTAATGCTTGTTCAGCTCCCAGAGCATACCAATTTTATCATTCTTATTCTTATTGGATTGGCGTTCGCGGAATTGCTCTCTTTCAACTGTTCTCTAGTTGTAAAGTTCATATGGAGTTTAAAAGGTCATTCTCCTTCAACATTGTTTTTATCATGTCTTTATTGCGAGTCATTCAAAGATTTCATAGGCTTTTTTCGAAACCTGTGCAATTTCGAAATGAAAATTTTGGAAAATTAGCTCAAGCATCGATTCAGAAATTTGAATTCTGAATCGATTAGCGTTCGCAGATTTGAACTATCTTCAGCCGTTCTCGAGTATAGGATACATTCAATTCTCCAGAGTTAAACAACTTTCCACGTTTTTTTCTGTCTATATTGGCGTTTGTTAGTCGCTGACTAAAATGACATCTTTTTGCAACCTCTGTGAATCTTCTGCAAGTTATTCTGTAACTGTTACATTTTCCATAAAGTATTCTCACATAAACTGAAGACCTCTGATATTTTCAAAGATATTTTAATTTCTTTATATTCACAACACTTTCCATATTCGGTTCGCCACACCTTCCATTATCGGTTCGCCACACTTTCCATTTCCGGTTCGCGACACTTTCCGTTAAGTTCATACACGATTTCCGATATTCAGCTTATATGTACGTCAGACTATCGAATATAATAATCATGTCCAGATTAAACTCATCACAAACTCTATTATCGGTGCGTAGTTATGAGATACATAAGTTTAGTAAATCTCCCACTCACAGTATATACCATGGAGCAACATAACATGCTATCCGAATGCCCCTTTAGTACCGAATATTTCATGTTCGTTCTCAGCGTAGTAGTGCGAGTGTTTGATGTGTCTAGAGGAGTTTGTAAACACGTTACATACCAAACTTTTTCTACGAAGTCATATTCAAACAATGAAATTATATTTTTTACTTGATTGATGGTTATTTCGAAAAACATGACAAATCTTTTTTGAAAGAAGATACGCAAGCTTCTGATAATCTCTTAGAAAGCTGTACAGAGTTGAAATGAGACTATAATAATAAATATGAATTTTTTCTCCATTTAGGGACTGCCCTCGTATCCCAGACAACCTAATAATAACGTTATGCTCACTGTTATTCCAGAAATACCGTGGTTGCACACTAGAAAATGAACACACAAGTGAATTATTCAAACATGTGGGTAAATAAACCCTGTGATTACCTTTATGAATGTTACGTTTCGGGAATGCTGTGTTTGTGTCTAGAGAGCCACTTGCCCTACTATTATATATTTCATTATGCATTCGAAATGCCATGGAAAATGTTTGTCAAGACTAAATGTGAGTTGAGGTGGAGCCCGAAGCTTCATTTCATCGCCTCGTGATGTATTATTCAAGGAACTTACGTTCTATACAATACTTGCATTAGCTCACTGTAGAGTATTAGACTATTTGATAACGGAATATTTTGTATTCAAAGCTGGGATGAAGAAGGGTGATCCAAGTATCAAATGACAAGTCCTCAGGTATGTGAAAAAATTTAAACAGAATTTAGGAACACATCTGAGTTTTTAAAATGTTGTAGCAATGATAATGTCTATCTTGGATGTCATTGTAGTAACAAGATTTGAATTAGAGTATCAGAACTATAAATATGGCCGGAGACAGGAATTATGTCAGATATTAGTAGCTACAATAAAAATAAATTGGAACTGTCAATCTGATGTTTCCTTAGAAAAGAACACATATATTCTTGCTGACAGCACTCAAGGCACTCAACTCCGCCCCGATATAGTCTGAACTAGCCCGGGAATGCTGAAAGCGCGAAAGACGACAAGATAATAATTTATTCTGCATGTCTGCATTACTTTCCCCATGACTATAACTCAAATTCATCCAAGAACAGATGAGCGTGCAAATACAGGAGAAATAAATATTCTTCTTGATCTCTCAGAGACTAATGCGGATATCACGTTCGATAGTCACTCAAGGAAAAATATAAGAATATAAGTGAGTGAATTTATGAATATACACAAAGTTTCGTTCAAAAAAAATTTGAGAAAACTTGGCGATATACTTCACTGTTTCTTTTAAGAAACTGCTGGCATCAAGATTAATTTGTTCACTCAATCTCGATATTTTCAACGATTCCAATTTGAGTTTTGAACTGGTTTCATGAGGGATATTTTTCAATTATTGATCATATTCCAATCTAGAATAGGACTCCTGATCACTAGAAGTGACTTCAACCTGAAAATCACAAATGGAATACTCCTTTTTTGTTTTATTCAATCGAATTGGTTACTTCATTCCAAATCCAGCCATATGCTCCAAGATGTAATTGATTATAAGCAAAAAAAAATTGTGTTTCGAAATTGGTCAAGAAGGAGCTGTTCCTGTTTGAATAAATTATCAAAAGAGAGTTCGTCGGTCACTATGGAAAGAAATCATGGTACTTACCATTCAGACGAATAATTATGTACCAACGTATCAACTACCAAGTTGCTCCAATTTTATTAACTATCTATTACTATTGGTAGTTAACTATCCATTCAACTCAATTTCCACTTCAATATGCAGCCATTTGAGAAGTTCTACTCAGTAAGATTGATATATGGACGATTATGAAAAAATACCTTATATGAAAGATATCAAGCTCAAATATCTACTTTGTGACGTAACAATTCCGATTGCTCACGGGTAATAAGCTTTCCTTTTTATAATCACTATCAGCAATATCCATGCTCATTGTCAATATTTTTTTGTTTACTCTGTGAGCATCGTTGAAACAGTAAGTGCAAAAATACTCACGTTCTTTGTTTTGAATTATTGTTTCAGCATCAGTTATCACTCACCTGTAACAAAGAAAAAGTATGTTAAAACAGAATCAATAAAACATATTCATTTAAAGGAAAAATATTAAATATTGGAAATGTATTACAAACCTAAATGCGAATAAATTTCAGCTACTTATTACAGTTCATCGCCAAAAATACCTAATCACAGAATCCTCAACTTCTGAACAATTTGATGGAAAAGTTGAATTCCAATGTAGTATTGTGAAATATTGGTGATTTATATCAACATTATCAACAAGAAAATATTCTTAAGATATCTGAAGCAATATTGGTTGAAAACAAAATTGATGATCAAGTAAATGAATATTTCGAATATTTGGTGTGAATATAATTCAAGAAAAAAACTACATAAATACCTTTAAACGTGCATGTATAGGTGGTAATTCTCAACCAAACGAATAATGATATTCATTATTTCATCACAATCAGCACATTCATTAGTATCTTCCTTGAGTAACATTTTCTGTAATATTATTATAATTGAATTAGCAGAAATTGGTGTAAACGGTAATGCTTGGGTAGATAGCTTTCTATGTTAGCAATGAATCTCAAACAGTTTCTTGGGTGGAAATCATCTCCATCTTACGTAACATCGTTCCTCAAGGGCCCCATTTAGAGCCATTGTTATTTTCAGTTCACATCAATGATACAAATTCCTGTTTCAGTCACAGTGAACTGTAATCAATTGATCCTATAGAATATCTGAGTATAAGTTTTGAATTCACAATGTCTTCAAATTCACACACACTGGAAAAAGTTTCAAGACTTCAGTTCTATTTCTTCTCAATACAACTCCGACACACTATTATCTTCTTTATTGTTGGACAAATTCTGGGTCAGTTATTTGGTCGCCACAATTTTGTTATGCAACAACACTTGTAAGAAAACAAAAAAAAATTATTTCGTACCTAAGTTCAAGGTAACAAGAAACTATCTGGCTTTTGACACATGACCTGAATATATGATGAATAATGTGCTGATTACCAAAATTATAAGGGAGCATTACTATTTCTATATTTTCATTTTTTCTTGCTTTCCTTTTAATGTTTAATGAGTCCCAGATGTTCACCTCTTATGTGGGTTTTCCCCCATTTGGGTCCTGTGGTGGATTTCCGAATACCGTATAATTCTACTTGTCAAAGATTAAGTGAGATGACATTATGCTTGAATTCATGGAAAAACAGAGACATAATGTCGACAATTGAATTATACGGTACACGGAATCCCACTCCTGGCTCTGTCCTGGTTTCTATGATTTGGAATGCACATATTTTCTCGAAAGCCAGTATTCCTTAGCAAAATTCTTCTGACAAACCCCTCAGTTTGTATATTTCAACATGATTTATTGCCTTTGTGAAAGTCCAACATCGATTGATCATACTTGTATTTACTCTGACGTAAATATTGTTAGATATAGAATAAAATTTCAGTTCTTTGATATAAAAGTACAACATAAAAGAGAACTGACTGTCGAAGTAAATAGATATATTATAATGTGTGGGTTGATGATTGTTGGAACTTGCTTTTATTACTAAATGGTCAAAAAACAGTATCTTTGCTGTGCTATGCAAAACATATAAAATATGTACATTTTAATACTTCATCTATGAGTAGCTGAAACAGATACAGACATTTAGGAGCTAAGAAGTCATGAATAGCCTCATGATCTCAACATTTGAGTGATGTGCTGAAACCATGAATTTTGATGAAGAATGACGAATGAATTTGACCGCTAGGTTGGCATAACATATTGATGTATGAATTCGAAAACACTATTTCACACAGTCGAGAATTTGAGGCAAAATCGAATCTCTACGTGTCCTCCTTTCCTTTCAATGCACAGGATGATTCGACCATACATTTCCCTTGAAACATTCCTCAACATAAGAGGCGGAATTTGGGCAGCACATTCTCCTATCGTATTTCTGAGGTGTTCTTGGTCTGTGCATGATATGTTAATATCAACCTCAGAGTTTAAATATACCTATAGAAAACATCACATGGGGTTAGATCGGGGAATCTAGGAGGACACTAATTCACTGAATATGGTCCGATCCATCCACGAGGAAACAGATGATCAAGAAAATCAACTGTAGAGTGCAGTAGAGCACCGTCTTCCTTGCATTTTACTGGGCATGTTTAAAGGCTTATTGTCGATTAAATCAAAAAATTGCTTTGAATTAATAGAAGGTATCTCTCAGAACTTAGTTTTTTTCTAAAAAATACTGGACCTAGGATTTGGGTGTTGAATATACCACACCTAACAATAATTTTGGATCATGTGCTTCTATAGTGAAATGGGGATTCTATTCCACCCACCATTGGCAATTCTGAGAACTCACAATGCCAGTTTATGCAATCGGTGAAAAGCACATACAGATGAATGATCTTCTATCTTCTTCTATTCGCTCCTGTACCGGTTTGGAAGCCTGAAGCTTATTTATTTGCAAAATTTCTATAGACGATGATGGAGATATCATGATCTGTTGGCCACTTTCTTGAAGATAAGTTCTTACATTCTCCATAACAGTTTGCATTACTTGTAGTTGACGCTCGTCATCATATCAAGAATTATGATGTTCTTCGAACTTACTTTCTTCACTGCCTGTACTTCTGAATCTTTTCAAAATTCTGCTCTTAGTGGAATAGTTGACATGACATTTTGGATGCCGTTCGTTAAAAACACTTTCTGCTTATTAATTTTTGCGGGTAAGTTTCAGTTATAAAAAATGCTATAAGAAAAAGAAATCATTTATTGAAAAATCCGTTAACGATTGCCAAACTTGCAAATAAATACGCACAGCATCGGATTCTTAGCAAGGGAAATTCAAGAATGATGCCTTCCTATTGGGCTTCAACTTCCAATAACTTTCTGTTGTAGAGCTACAGAATGACGGAAAATTCCCCAAGACAAAGCGTCCTTAATTTCTGTCCCATTTAATGTAGAAGACGATTATTATTATTATTATTTACTGTAGGTGATCAGCGAATATGCGTGTAGATAATTGGCCCTATTTTTCAAATAGCTTATTTTTAACTTTTTCCTTTTTTCCTCTTTTCCTCAGTTCACTGTTGGAAAAATGGATTCTTGTGCAGCATAACTAAAATCATATTTTTTCTTCTATATTGTTATGTAATGAAAAACGGACAAAATTTAACAAAATAATTTGTTCATTTCACATGTTTTATTGAAATCTGTAACATACATGCATTAGTGAAACACAAAATGAAAATATTATGTTGATTGATTTGGAGGAAAGAAACAGTCATTTCCCTCCATGTATTTTCTACTTCTATTCGTCACATTTTTGACACTGTATTCTTTTTATATGCCAAACCTTGAAACTGAGCATCAACAAATCATATATTTTCAGAATTTGTATTAAATTTTGCGTATAAAGTGCGGATGTTAGTGAATCTACGGATTTGGTATTTATCATGATTTTTAGGGGTCTACCCCTTTGGACTTTTGTCGATTTTTTGGATAATTTTGTTTTATATCGATTGACTCGTATTTCACAGTATGAACTAATTTGATCATTTTGAATCGATCGGCGTTCGCAGAATTGCTCTATCTGTAACCGTTCCCGAGTTGAAGAGTTCATCTGGGGTGGAAAAGAGTCAATTCCCTCCATATTTTTTTTTCCAGTCCTACTTGTGATATTTTTGACGTTGTACTCCTTTCATATGCCAAACAATGAATCCGAGTATGAAAAATTCATATATTTTCAGAATCTGCATGAAATTTAGCGTACATAGTGCGGATTGTAAGTGAATCTACGGATTAGGTATTTATCATGATTTTTAGGGGTCTACCCCTTTGGACTTTTGTCGATTTTTTGGATAATTTTGTTTTATATCGATTGACTCGTATTTCACAGTATGAACTAATTTGATCTTTTTGAATCGATCGGCGTTCGCAGAATTGCTCTATCTGTAACCGTTCCCGAGTTGAAGAGTTCATCTGGGGTGGAAAAGAGTCAATTCCCTCCATATTCCTTTTCCA
Organism: Chrysolina americana; assembly: GCA_958502065.1. NCBI lineage: Eukaryota > Metazoa > Arthropoda > Insecta > Coleoptera > Chrysomelidae > Chrysolina > Chrysolina americana. The sequence continues at coordinate 9,642,272 of OY293410.1, forward strand.
GTCCTACTCGTGACATTTTTGACGTTGTACTCCTATTATATGCCAAACAATGAATCCGAGTATGAAAAATTCATATATTTTCAGAATCTGCATGAAATTTAGCGTATATAGTGCGGATTGTAAGTGAATCTACGGATTAGGTATTTATCATGATTTTTAGGGGTCTACCCCTTTGGACTTTTGTCGATTTTTTGGATAATTTTGTTTTATATCGATTGACTCGTATTTCACAGTATGAACTAATTTGATCATTTTGAATCGATCGGCGTTCGCAGAATTGCTCTATCTGTAACCGTTCCCGAGTTGAAGAGTTCATCTGGGGTGGAAAAGAGTCAATTCCCTCCATATTTTTTTTTCCAGTCCTACTTGTGATATTTTTGACGTTGTACTCCTTTCATATGCCAAACAATGAATCCGAGTATGAAAAATTCATATATTTTCAGAATCTGCATGAAATTTAGCGTTTATAGTGCGGATTGTAAGTGAATCTACGGATTAGGTATTTATCATGATTTTTAGGGGTCTACCCCTTTGGACTTTTGTCGATTTTTTGGATAATTTTGTTTTATATCGATTGACTCGTATTTCACAGTATGAACTAATTTGATCATTTTGAATCGATCGGCGTTCGCAGAATTGCTCTATCTGTAACCGTTCCCGAGTTGAAGAGTTCATCTGGGGTGGAAAAGAGTCAATTCCCTCCATATTCCTTTTCCAGTCCTACTCGTGACATTTTTGACGTTGTACTCCTATTATATGCCAAACAATGAATCCGAGTATGAAAAATTCATATATTTTCAGAATCTGCATGAAATTTAGCGTATATAGTGCGGATTGTAAGTGAATCTACGGATTAGGTATTCATCATGATTTTTAGGGGTCTACCCCTTTGGACTTTTGTCGATTTTTTGGATAATTTTGTTTTATATCGATTGACTCGTATTTCACAGTATGAACTAATTTGATCATTTTGAATCGATCGGCGTTCGCAGAATTGCTCTATCTGTAACCGTTCCCGAGTTGAAGAGTTCATCTGGGGTGGAAAAGTGTCAATTCCCTCCGTATTTTTTTTTCCAGTCCTACTTGTGATATTTTTGACGTTGTACTCCTTTCATATGCCAAACAATGAATCCGAGTATGAAAAATTCATATATTTTCAGAATCTGCATGAAATTTAGCGTATATAGTGCGGATTGTAAGTGAATCTACGGATTAGGTATTTATCATGATTTTTAGGGGTCTACCCCTTTGGACTTTTGTCGATTTTTTGGATAATTTTGTTTTATATCGATTGACTCGTATTTCACAGTATGAACTAATTTGATCTTTTTGAATCGATCGGCGTTCGCAGAATTGCTCTATCTGTAACCGTTCCCGAGTTGAAGAGTTCATCTGGGGTGGAAAAGAGTCAATTCCCTCCATATTCCTTTTCCAGTCCTACTCGTGACATTTTTGACGTTGTACTCCTATTATATGCCAAACAATGAATCCGAGTATGAAAAATTCATATATTTTCAGAATCTGCATGAAATTTAGCGTATATAGTGCGGATTGTAAGTGAATCTACGGATTAGGTATTTATCATGATTTTTAGGGGTCTACCCCTTTGGACTTTTGTCGATTTTTTGGATAATTTTGTTTTATATCGATTGACTCGTATTTCACAGTATGAACTAATTTGATCATTTTGAATCGATCGGCGTTCGCAGAATTGCTCTATCTGTAACCGTTCCCGAGTTGAAGAGTTCATCTGGGGTGGAAAAGAGTCAATTCCCTCCATATTTTTTTTTCCAGTCCTACTTGTGATATTTTTGACGTTGTACTCCTTTCATATGCCAAACAATGAATCCGAGTATGAAAAATTCATATATTTTCAGAATCTGCATGAAATTTAGCGTTTATAGTGCGGATTGTAAGTGAATCTACGGATTAGGTATTTATCATGATTTTTAGGGGTCTACCCCTTTGGACTTTTGTCGATTTTTTGGATAATTTTGTTTTATATCGATTGACTCGTATTTCACAGTATGAACTAATTTGATCTTTTTGAATCGATCGGCGTTCGCAGAATTGCTCTATCTGTAACCGTTCCCGAGTTGAAGAGTTCATCTGGGGTGGAAAAGAGTCAATTCCCTCCATATTCCTTTTCCAGTCCTACTCGTGACATTTTTGACGTTGTACTCCTATTATATGCCAAACAATGAATCCGAGTATGAAAAATTCATATATTTTCAGAATCTGCATGAAATTTAGCGTATATAGTGCGGATTGTAAGTGAATCTACGGATTAGGTATTCATCATGATTTTTAGGGGTCTACCCCTTTGGACTTTTGTCGATTTTTTGGATAATTTTGTTTTATATCGATTGACTCGTATTTCACAGTATGAACTAATTTGATCATTTTGAATCGATCGGCGTTCGCAGAATTGCTCTATCTGTAACCGTTCCCGAGTTGAAGAGTTCATCTGGGGTGGAAAAGTGTCAATTCCCTCCGTATTTTTTTTTCCAGTCCTACTTGTGATATTTTTGACGTTGTACTCCTTTCATATGCCAAACAATGAATCCGAGTATGAAAAATTCATATATTTTCAGAATCTGCATGAAATTTAGCGTATATAGTGCGGATTGTAAGTGAATCTACGGATTAGGTATTTATCATGATTTTTAGGGGTCTACCCCTTTGGACTTTTGTCGATTTTTTGGATAATTTTGTTTTATATCGATTGACTCGTATTTCACAGTATGAACTAATTTGATCTTTTTGAATCGATCGGCGTTCGCAGAATTGCTCTATCTGTAACCGTTCCCGAGTTGAAGAGTTCATCTGGGGTGGAAAAGAGTCAATTCCCTCCATATTCCTTTTCCAGTCCTACTCGTGACATTTTTGACGTTGTACTCCTATTATATGCCAAACAATGAATCCGAGTATGAAAAATTCATATATTTTCAGAATCTGCATGAAATTTAGCGTATATAGTGCGGATTGTAAGTGAATCTACGGATTAGGTATTTATCATGATTTTTAGGGGTCTACCCCTTTGGACTTTTGTCGATTTTTTGGATAATTTTGTTTTATATCGATTGACTCGTATTTCACAGTATGAACTAATTTGATCATTTTGAATCGATCGGCGTTCGCAGAATTGCTCTATCTGTAACCGTTCCCGAGTTGAAGAGTTCATCTGGGGTGGAAAAGAGTCAATTCCCTCCATATTTTTTTTTCCAGTCCTACTTGTGATATTTTTGACGTTGTACTCCTTTCATATGCCAAACAATGAATCCGAGTATGAAAAATTCATATATTTTCAGAATCTGCATGAAATTTAGCGTATATAGTGCGGATTGTAAGTGAATCTACGGATTAGGTATTTATCATGATTTTTAGGGGTCTACCCCTTTGGACTTTTGTCGATTTTTTGGATAATTTTGTTTTATATCGATTGACTCGTATTTCACAGTATGAACTAATTTGATCATTTTGAATCGATCGGCGTTCGCAGAATTGCTCTATCTGTAACCGTTCCCGAGTTGAAGAGTTCATCTGGGGTGGAAAAGAGTCAATTCCCTCCATATTTTTTTTTCCAGTCCTACTTGTGATATTTTTGACGTTGTACTCCTTTCATATGCCAAACAATGAATCCGAGTATGAAAAATTCATATATTTTCAGAATCTGCATGAAATTTAGCGTTTATAGTGCGGATTGTAAGTGAATCTACGGATTAGGTATTTATCATGATTTTTAGGGGTCTACCCCTTTGGACTTTTGTCGATTTTTTGGATAATTTTGTTTTATATCGATTGACTCGTATTTCACAGTATGAACTAATTTGATCATTTTGAATCGATCGGCGTTCGCAGAATTGCTCTATCTGTAACCGTTCCCGAGTTGAAGAGTTCATCTGGGGTGGAAAAGAGTCAATTCCCTCCATATTTTTTTTCCCAGTCCTACTTGTGATATTTTTGACGTTGTACTCCTATTATATGCCAAACAATGAATCCGAGTATGAAAAATTCATATATTTTCAGAATCTGCATGAAATTTAGCGTATATAGTGCGGATTGTAAGTGAATCTACGGATTAGGTATTTATCATGATTTTTAGGGGTCTACCCCTTTGGACTTTTGTCGATTTCTTGGATAATTTTGTTTTATATCGATTGACTCGTATTTCACAGTATGAACTAATTTGATAATTTTGAATCGATCGGCGTTCGCAGAATTGCTCTATCTGTAACCGTTCCCGAGTTGAAGAGTTCATCTGGGGTGGAAAAGAGTCAATTCCCTCCATATTTTTTTTTCCAGCCCTACTTGTGATATTTTTGACGTTGTACTCCTTTCATATGCCAAACAATGAATCCGAGTATGAAAAAATCATATATTTTCAGAATCTGCATGAAATTTAGCGTATATAGTGCGGATTGTAAGTGAATCTACGGATTAGGTATTTATCATGATTTTTAGGGGTCTACCCCTTTGGACTTTTGTCGATTTTTTGGATAATTTTGTTTTATATCGATTGACTCGTATTTCACAGTATGAACTAATTTGATCATTTTGAATCGATCGGCGTTCGCAGAATTGCTCTATCTGTAACCGTTCCCGAGTTGAAGAGTTCATCTGGGGTGGAAAAGAGTCAATTCCCTCCATATTTTTTTTCCAGTCCTACTTGTGATATTTTTGACGTTGTACTCCTTTCATATGCCAAACAATGAATCCGAGTATGAAAAATTCATATATTTTCAGAATCTGCATGAAATTTAGCGTATATAGTGCGGATTGTAAGTAAATCTACGGATTAGGTATTTATCATGATTTTTAGGGGTCTACCCCTTTGGACTTTTGTCGATTTTTTGGATAATTTTGTTTTATATCGATTGACTCGTATTTCACAGTATGAACTAATTTGATCATTTTGAATCGATCGGCGTTCGCAGAATTGCTCTATCTGTAACCGTTCCCGAGTTGAAGAGTTCATCTGGGGTGGAAAAGAGTCAATTCCCTCCATATTTTTTTTTCCAGTCCTACTTGTGATATTTTTGACGTTGTACTCCTTTCATATGCCAAACAATGAATCCGAGTATGAAAAATTCATATATTTTCAGAATCTGCATGAAATTTAGCGTATATAGTGCGGATTGTAAGTGAATCTACGGATTAGGTATTTATCATGATTTTTAGGGGTCTACCCCTTTGGACTTTTGTCGATTTTTTGGATAATTTTGTTTTATATCGATTGACTCGTATTTCACAGTATGAACTAATTTGATCATTTTGAATCGATCGGCGTTCGCAGAATTGCTCTTTCTGTAACCGTTCCCGAGTTGAAGAGTTCATCTGGGGTGGAAAAGAGTCAATTCCCTCCATATTTTTTTTTCCAGTCCTACTTGTGATATTTTTGACGTTGTACTCCTTTCATATGCCAAACAATGAATCCGAGTATGAAAAATTCATATATTTTCAGAATCTGCATGAAATTTAGCGTATATAGTGCGGATTGTAAGTGAATCTACGGATTAGGTATTTATCATGATTTTTAGGGGTCTACTTTGGACTTTTGTCGATTTTTTGGATAATTTTGTTTTATATCGATTGACTCGTATTTCACAGTATGAACTAATTTGATCATTTTGAATCGATCGGCGTTCGCAGAATTGCTCTATCTGTAACCGTTCCCGAGTTGAAGAGTTCATCTGGGGTGGAAAAGAGTCAATTCCCTCCATATTCCTTTTCCAGTCCTACTCGTGACATTTTTGACGTTGTACTCCTATTATATGCCAAACAATGAATCTGAGTATGAAAAATTCATATATTTTCAGAATCTGCATGAAATTTAGCGTATATAGTGCGGATTGTAAGTGAATCTACGGATTAGGTATTTATCATGATTTTTAGGGGTCTACCCCTTTGGACTTTTGTCGATTTTTTGGATAATTTTGTTTTATATCGATTGACTCGTATTTCACAGTATGAACTAATTTGATCATTTTGAATCGATCGGCGTTCGCAGAATTGCTCTATCTGTAACCGTTCCCGAGTTGAAGAGTTCATCTGGGGTGGAAAAGAGTCAATTCCCTCCATATTTTTTTTTCCAGTCCTACTTGTGATATTTTTGACGTTGTACTCCTTTCATATGCCAAACAATGAATCCGAGTATGAAAAAATCATATATTTCCAGAATCTGCATGAAATTTAGCGTATATAGTGCGGATTGTAAGTGAATCTACGGATTAGGTATTTATCATGATTTTTAGGGGTCTACCCCTTTGGACTTTTGTCGATTTTTTGGATAATTTTGTTTTATATCGATTGACTCGTATTTCACAGTATGAACTAATTTGATCATTTTGAATCGATCGGCGTTCGCAGAATTGCTCTATCTGTAACCGTTCCCGAGTTGAAGAGTTCATCTGGGGTGGAAAAGAGTCAATTCCTTCCATATTTTTTTTTCCAGTCCTACTTGTGATATTTTTGACGTTGTACTCCTTTCATATGCCAAACAATGAATCCGAGTATGAAAAATTCATATATTTTCAGAATCTGCATGAAATTTAGCGTATATAGTGCGGATTGTAAGTGAATCTACGGATTAGGTATTTATCATGATTTTTAGGGGTCTACCCCTTTGGACATTTGTCGATTTTTTGGATAATTTTGTTTTATATCGATTGACTCGTATTTCACAGTATGAACTAATTTGATCATTTTGAATCGATCGGCGTTCCCAGAATTGCTCTATCTGTAACCGTTCCCGAGTTGAAGAGTTCATCTGGGGTGGAAAAGAGTCAATTGCCTCCATATTTTTTTTTCCAGTCCTACTTGTGATATTTTTGACGTTGTACTCCTTTCATATTCCAAACAATGAATCCGAGTATGAAAAATTCATATATTTTTAGAATCTGCATGAAATTTAGCGTATATAGTGCGGATTGTAAGTGAATCTACGGATTAGGTATTTATCATGATTTTTAGGGGTCTACCCCTTTGGACTTTTGTCGATTTTTTGGATAATTTTGTTTTATATCGATTGACTCGTATTTCACAGTATGAACTAATTTGATAATTTTGAATCGATCGGCGTTCGCAGAATTGCTCTATCTGTAACCGTTCCCGAGTTGAAGAGTTCATCTGGGGTGGAAAAGAGTCAATTCCCTCCATATTTTTTTTTCCAGTCCTACTTGTGATATTTTTGACGTTGTACTCCTTTCATATGCCAAACAATGAATCCGAGTATGAAAAAATCATATATTTTCAGAATCTGCATGAAATTTAGCGTATATAGTGCGGATTGTAAGTGAATCTACGGATTAGGTATTTATCATGATTTTTAGGGGTCTACCCCTTTGGACTTTTGTCGATTTTTTGGATAATTTTGTTTTATATCGATTGACTCGTATTTCACAGTATGAACTAATTTGATCATTTTGAATAGATTGGCGTTCGCAGAATTGCTCTATCTGTAACCGTTCCTGAGTTGAAGAGTACATCTGGGGTGGAAAGGAGTCATTTCCCTCCATATTCCTTTTCCAGTCCTACTCGTGACATTTTTGACGTTGTACTCCTTTTATATGCCAAACAATGAATCCGAATATGAAAAATTCATATATTTTCAGAATCTGCATGAAATTTAGCGTATATAGTGCGGATTGTAAGTGAATCTACGGATTAGGTATTTATCATGATTTTTAGGGGTCTACCCCTTTGGACTTTTGTCGAATTTTTGGATAATTTTGTTTTATATCGATTGACTCGTATTTCACAGTATGAACTAATTTGATCATTTTGAATCGATCGGCGTTCGCAGAATTGCTCTGTCTGTAACCGTTCCCGAGTTGAAGAGTTCATCTGGGGTGGAAAAGAGTCAATTCCCTCCATATTTTTTTTTCCAGTCCTACTTGTGATATTTTTGACGTTGTACTCCTTTCATATGCCAAACAATGAATCCGAGTATGAAAAAATCATATATTTTCAGAATCTGCATGAAATTTTGCGTATATAGTGCGGATTGTAAGTGAATCTACGGATTAGGTTTTTATCATGATTTTTAGGGGTCTTCCCCTTTGGACTTTTGTCGGTTTTTCGGATAATTTTGTTTTAAATCGATTGACACGTAATTCACAGTATGAACTAATTTGATCATTTTGAATCGATTGCCGTTCGCAGAATTGCTCTATCTGTAACCGTTCCTGAGTTGAAGAGTACATCTGGGGTGGAAAGGAGTCATTTCCCTCCATATTCCTTTTCCAGTCCTACTCGTGACATTTTTGACGTTGTACTCCTTTTATATGCCAAACAATGAATCCGAGTATGAAAAAATCATATATTTTCAGAATCTGCATGAAATTTTGCGTATATAGTGCGGATTGTAAGTGAATCTACGGATTAGGTATTTATCATGATTTTTAGGGGTCTACCCCTTTGGACTTTTGTCGGTTTTTCGGATAATTTTGTTTTAAATCGATTGACACGTAATTCACAGTATGAACTAATTTGATCATTTTGAATCGATTGCCGTTCGCAGAATTGCTCTATCTGTAACCGTTCCTGAGTTGAAGAGTACATCTGGGGTGGAAAGGAGTCATTTCCCTCCATATTCCTTTTCCAGTCCTACTCGTGACATTTTGGACGTTGTTCTCCTTTTATTGCCAAACAATGAATCCGAGTATGGAAAAATTATATATTTTCAGAATCTACATGAAATTTTGCGTATATAGTGCGAATTGTAAGTGAATCTACGGATTTGGTATTTATCATGATTTTCAGAATCTGTATGAAATTTTGCGTATATATTGCGGATTGTAAGTGAATCTATGGATTTGGTATTTATCTTTTGTCGGTTTTTCGGATAATTTTGTTATATATCGATTGACTAGACATTCACAGTCCTACTCGTGATATTTTTGACGTTGTATTCTTTTTATATGCCAAACCTTGAATCTGAGTATGAAAAAAATCATATATTTTCGGAATCTACGGATTTGGTATTTTTCATGATTTTTAGGGGGCCTTTTTTTCATATCTATTGAATAATTTTGTTTCACATCGAATTCACAGAGTGTTCTAATTTCATCAGTATGAATCAATTGACCTTCGCAGATTTGCTGCCGACCACAGAGGGAAAGTGCTTCGAGAAATCCTGAGCACTAAGCACTTTTATTTATAAAATGCTCGCGATTACTGAGTACATTCAAAAATTTATTCTAGTCAGGAAACAATAAAAACTAAGCACATCTAAACCTTTGGATACTTAAAGGCCGATTCAGATAGACGCGTGCTCACCCTGCATTTTTAACCCTATATGACGAATGCATGCTTGTCGACGTTCATACCTGCGCCTGTCGGATACAGTGGAAAATACGTCGGAATTATCTGAAAAACTCAAATCCCAATACTCCAGTATTGACAAAATTATTACAGAACCAGTCTTCTAGCTTTCAGTCTCCGAAACATATAACTTTCGAGATACCTATTGCTAATTTTGAAAAATAGGAAAATTACTCTGCATATCAGATAGGATGATAGGAGCTAAGAAGATTTCAAAACGAGCTTGAGTTGATTTCTTTTCCATTTGTTGCGTATTTATTCAATGTAACTGTTGAAATTGACAAAAAAATTCAAAGCAGTAATTTCTAGTATCGTCATCTAGAGCTCATTCAAAATACCTCCGTACAGGAAATGCTCTGAATAATTAATATCCATCGCAGAGAAGTCAAATCCGGATGAGGGTTTACCCGATCCACTCATCTGCCCTTTCTTATTCCGTCCACTCCGGAGTAATTTCACAGTCAAAAATTATCCGTTCAAGCGAATCATTCGACCCGAGCGGACTGTCTCCATTCACGGACGGTTCGCAACTTTCAAAAGCCGTTCTGTCGAAAGGTCTATTCAGACTGTGCAGTCATTCAAATTATAATTCAGACTCGGTTTGACTGCTGAAAATGTATATCTGCCTAGCGATGGAGATAAGGGTTGTTCCCAGGTGGAATACTTATAATGGACCGATGGAAAGATAAAAGACACCGAATTTCGTCAGATATTACGTGACTTTCATGAGTTGTGAACAAAAGCTTGATATTGAAGATTTGATACTTCGTATTGAATATCGATCACTCAGTGCCCAATATATTTTTGGAATAAAAAACACACTTATTGAAAAAAATTAAATAGAACCACTAAAACAAAAGTACTTATGTACAAGAATCCTTTTCCATAACTGATAAATGACTCAACTGAAAAGAACTCCTGGGCTTCACGTCAGTCAAGTATAGACATTGGTAAGTGAAGTGACTTAACTTATGTAGTTTTGTCTCCTAAAAACGAACCAAAAAAAATTTGGGCTGTACCAATTAATTTTTGAGTTATAGAATAGAATAGATTATTTCCAAAGACGAATTTTTCTATAAAAAGTCACACTAATTGCCTTTATCTTTCTGTCGACACTTTTTGCAGGCGCTATTTTACATAATTCTACAAATACTACTACCAAAAATATCGTTTTTTTCACAAAAGTTCGGCCTCTAAACCACAAAATAACCCTCAAGGTCAGTCCATATATCCAAGGATGGCACGTTTCCGACGAATCGTCTTTATCAGATCATGGGCACATAAGCTTCCGTATTGCCAGCAGCAGTGAAGGTCTAACCTTCTTCAGAAACAAAAGGAAAATTGACTGGGAGACGTTCAGAAGCTCCTCAATGGCTGAACTTGAAGCTTGTGAATTCCTCTAAAGGAAAGGCTGAGGGAACTGACGAGGTGATAATCTGTCTGCAGGATGCAATAGTCTCCTCATTCCAGAGGAGCTGCTCTCTTACCAAAAAGAGACAGAACAGCATGGTCCAATTCTGGACCGAAGAGCTGGAAACCTTGGAAAGAAGGACCTCTCTTCAATAAGGCTTACGGGACAAAGCAGTGGGGGGAATACAATAAAGCCCTCTCTCTGTATGAAAATTTCTGCGAAGAAATCGAGAGCACGGCTGAGTACTCACGTCTGAACAAAACCTTCTTGAAAGTTCTGGTGAACACAGTTGGGACACTAATGCGAGCCAACGGATCATTCACCAAATTAGGAAAAAATCTCTAGAGATAGTCCTTGAAGCAAACGACCCAGTCTTATCCCAGAGAGTACAAACAGTCTTGATGGTCGTGTGGTAGAGTGCTCGCCTTCTAAGCATAAGGTCGTGGGTTCAAAGCCCAGCACGGCCATCGGTCCCGGATCTCTTCCTTGCTCACACTAAACCTGGAAGATTCGTTACAAAAAAAAGTCCACGTCAGGCCCACAAGGTCATCACCTAATGGAAAGTAGAATTGAGCTATAGAAACCTTCAGTTCATCCAAGTCAGCAGGGATAAATGAAATCCAACCTGTACTAATACACCGAGGAGCAGACCTACTGATTCCATACCTAGTCAGGCTGTTTGGGGCGAGCCTGGCTCATCAAAACGTATCCAACACCTGGCAAAGGTCCAAGGTGACATTCAGACCAATTTGTCTCTTATCGTCCATTCTCTAAATGATGGAAAAACTAGTTGGTAGAAATATCCGAGATAATGATACAGATTATCCAGTCTTCTTGGAGTACCAGTAAGCCTATCAACCCGGAAAATCCTGTCAGACTGCACTCCAGAGTCTAGTCTGCGGGATTGGAAAATCACTCTCGAATTAAGAGATTGCACCCACAGCGTTTCTTGAATAGAAGGGGCGTCTGATAACACATCATATGCCTATATCACTATAGCAGTTAGGGAAAGAAAAGTTGCTTTGCTGAGCTGGAGGGTAATACAAGCCTCCCTATTCGGGGATACGATGGAGGTGAAAGCCACGAGAGGCTGTCCTCAGGGGGAAGTACTGTATCCATTTATAGACCTTAATCGTGAAGGAGTATATGCCCAGGGCTATGCTGACGATATCTTCAAAATAGTAGAGGAAAAGTATATGGAGGTTTGTGTGGCTCTGATGCAAACAGCACTTACAGACTTATAAACTTGCTGCATGAGGGAGAACCTCGAGGTCCCAAAAAACATGATTGCCCCTTTTACCAGAAAAAGAAACTTTGAGTCCAACAGAGCTTTTCGAATCTTTGGTGGAAGCTTACATATGACAGCAGAGTAGAAAAACTTGGGGCTAAACTCAGACTCGAAGCTCATCTGAAAAAAGTGCTGACACGGGCAAGTACATCATTAATGATTGCCATGCAAATCATGGGGACTACGACCCAAACAATCGTCTTGGCTTTACACAGCGAATAGGGCCCTGCTTTTGTGGCCAAATGCAGAAAAAGTTGTAACGACAGGAAAGTTTGATCTTTATTCAAGATTTTTCACTGATAATTCTAGAATAGACGGAGTTCATTTTCCGGATATTCATCACATAACTTGAGTTTACGATAAACAATATAGCATATATATAAATCATTTATCTCTTATGGCATTCACACCATCTATCCCCATAAGTTACAAAGTGATTTGAGACGTTATACAAAAAAAAACACATGATCATTATAACTTTCATTCATGGACATATTTCGATAATTTTCTGTTCTCTATAATGAAGTTTGATGGAGGGTGGAAGAGAATTGTGACGAAAATGCAAGCTAATCTTTTAATTTCAATACTCAATATTGAAGCAAATTTTCGAAAAAGTAACGTTTATTCCTCTCAACTCCAAATGAACTTTCCAGCCCGCGAACGGTTGAAGATATACAGCAAGTCTGCGAACGCAAACCGATTCAGAGTAATAAAATCAGTTATTCAGATAATACCACTATCAAGGAGAGTTTATTCAATTTATCCACGTTACTACAGCCATATATCAGTAATTCATCCTTCTATGTGAGAGATTCCACACATTTCATCAAAGAGATCAAAGAGTTTTGATGTAGTTTCCCTTTTCATAGAGGATCCGTTAGATGAAGCCATCAGGAAATTGAACAACTTTTCCCATATGTTGTATTCAATCTACTCAAAATTTCACTGACTTCATCTTACTCAATTTTCAACAACAGAATATACGAGCAATTAGATGGAGTTTCAATGGGAAGCGCACCGAGCTCAGTTATTGCTAATTTCTTCACGGAAAAACTGAAAAAAAGCAATTGAGACTGGGAATTTCATACCCAAGGTATGGTTGGGATATGTAGATGATACGTTCATTATTTAGGGTTATGGATCAGAAATACTCAATGAATATCTTGAGCACATCAATGACATACACTTTAATATTTAATCTACCATTGGAATTGAAAATGAGAAGAAACTGGCTGTCTTAGACATTCTCGTTTCTCCAAAAGGACGTGTGAGGAATACAGTATATTTATTATAGAAAACCAACACACACTGATCGATACCTCTCCAATACAAATTAGTAGATCGAGACAGAAAAACCTGTGAAATCGAACACCTGGAAGCAGTACTGAAAATCTCTTTACGTAGCAAGGGATACTGAGAGTTTTATGAAACACAGAAAAGATAATAAAGACGATAGTATCGATAGTAGACCGAACGACTGTCCAATAGTGAATCGAGTAGCAGTCATACAAACACACAGAATAGAAGAGTTTCTACCGTATGTTCCCAGTATTACAGATCGGATAGGCCGTATTTTACGAAAAGATGTGATCAAAACTCTTTATAAACTTCGGAAATATCTAAAAGACTCTCTGAGATCAGCGAAGGATAATCGAGACATGCTAGACTGTTCTGGGGTGTCGGTTAGGACAGACAGGTGAATCTGCTCTCAATATTCACAGAAACATAAAATTCACTATTGAATTAGAAAATTCAAACTCGATTAATTTCTTGGACTTGACAATAAGTATAATTAACAAAAAGCACGATTTTTCAATTTACCACAAACCTTCCCATATGGATATAACTATTCATTGTGATTCTACTCATCCTTTTCAACATAAAGTGGCAGAAGAAACTAAGGTATAATCACTAATAGATAACATGTTAATACAACGAATCACGATTATAAAGCATGCAAACTGCACAGATTTTAGACTTGTTTCTCGATTTAATCGAATACTCAACCAAACATCCGGTATGACAGATAAGGAATTCATCCTTACATCGTTTCTCTCATTCACACATTCCGGAGAAACACATTGGAGGAAAATACTGAATTGGTCACAAAGGACGGATCGAGAGCTTAATGGATTATGCAGGAATTTCCATAATAACCCTAATAGATCCGGATGACGACGGCTACTTCCGGTCATTCCTAGTACAATGCGGTTTACCTGAACCAGTCACTTCTGGTGCCGGATGGTGTTAATGAGGATTCCTTTATTTGCGATACGAGTTATGGCGAGGAAAGGATGATTTGATTCTATGTTCAGGTAGAATGGATGATTGGGTATGGGAAACTCCAGGTTAGCAGGTTCCAGCGAGAAGTTGATGGAATTGCTCAACAATGAAAGAGCAAAATCATAAATAGTTATGATGTTCTCGATTATAGCATATATTTCAGTGGATATACGTATGTCAACTTCAAAAGATGCCAGTGAGAATAATTCAATAGATAAACAAAATCAATAAATGCATTTACAAGAATACTCGTTATAGTTGAGCTTGGTGCAAAGAATGACTCTAAGGTACTTGACTGAGATTTTCTATTGCTGGAACCACTCAGTAAGTTAGAGATTTGGGAGCTCTGCCTTTTTAGGTTTCACACTCATCCACACTGAACGGCAACATACGTTTATAAAGAACGATGATAATTGATCATTCAGGAATTCACAACTGCAATGAATATTTTAATTTTGTTCAACTGTAATCGAAGGATACTGAACATTCCGTCGCACCTCAAAATTTTGCCCCCGTTGAATCTGAATAACTTTTTTCTTCTTCGAAAAATTCTGTTCAAACTGTTTGCTAGCCCAGCCCTTCACCTCTATTCTGGTATTTCTTCATCTGAAGTTTCAGTTTCAAAATGAGGCTGAGATTTCGAAAATCAATCAACGAGGGAAAAAGTTATAACTGCAAAACCAAAGAGTTAATTTTTAGAGATCACCCTGTAAATAAAAGATATGAGAAGGCAACTTGAAATATGTCTCAAGTTAATGAGATCATATAGCTGTTGGTTATTTTGGTACATATTCGGCAATAACCCTGACCATCACCTGTTAGGTGTTGGGTTCTTAAGTGATGAATGGGTATGTTCTGCACGGATTGGATTTCCGAAAGATTGGGAATCACGAGCTCTAATTAAAAAAATCACTGCATCTACTACAACATAAAACTGTAAGGGTTTTACTTCAAAAAAACTTCTGTACTGGAGAAGTGCTAGGCTCTTTGCCATTAGAGAGTCCAAGAACATCGAATGAATTATTATCCTGTCACGAAGTGTATTCAGCAGATATACCAAACATTCGGAGCTATCTCAAACTTATAAAAATATAAAATATCATGTACCTATATGAGTTTATCTAGTTGTTGAGATGTCTCTGTTTTTGGGCAACTTGAAATATCCATCAAATGAGTTTAAACAGTATTATTTTTTTGATTTTTTTTCGTGTCGTGTCTGTAATGATCTTATTGTGCTTGATAGTTGCTCATGTTTTGTTTCAAGTACATCAAGTTACGTTACAAAATTGTCGAAAATATGGTAATGCCTTCTAGTTCTTTAAATATGGATCTGCAGCTAACTGCCCAATGTACATTTTTATATTGCGTAAGGCACCTTTTTGAATGAATATTTTTTGGTCCTTCGAGCCGGATACTTAGTACCAGCCATATTTTTTAACAGTTAGTTTAATTTGAAATGTCAACACGATGCGTAGTAGACGAATGATGTTATTGTTCAAATGATTGGATGATACCGATTCTTTTCAACTTTAGGTTAGTTCCGCCATGCTAGAATCAGTAGAGCCACGTTTTCATAGATCGGATCTTGGTTTTCATTCTAATCAGATGTCCCTTTTATTTCACTAGGATAATAGGTTTTCGCCTGTTTCCTTCACTCTGAAATCTCGATAACGAAAAGAATCCACATTTGAAGTTTCGAATGCTTTTCATATAATACTTGCTGTTTCTTCGGGCGAAAGGCTTTGACGAGTTCAAAGAAAGAACTGTAATCGGATAGAATATTCTCCGAACTTCCATCTTCCTATAGTATCATTTAAGATGCTACAGAAATGTGAGGAAAATGATTCATACGAACAGAATGAACGTGAACTAGAAACCAGAACCATTGTTCACCTGAGGAAAGGTTGTTTTCATTCCCAACATGAATCTGAACAAAAATATCTCAATTTCAGAAGAACTGATGGATATTCAAAACATTCTCTAAGGAAGGATATTGTTTGAATCGGGCGTGCATAGATATATTTCATTCAACTAGCAACCCATGAGATTATATGTAACAGTCAATTTTCTTACTGATGTAGTAGACTAAAATTCCATCGATCACATATGATACGATTGTGGCATAACTGAAAAATCACCGATGCTAATACTCTTTCATGTATAATGTCCTATACCTACGCGAGTTCGAACGCTTTCTAAATATTTCAAATTTTGAGTTGAACATTTCACATGCGTAACATTATTTTTCTATACATGATAAATGTCCTTAGATTGTTCATGGCTATATTCGTGGAATAGGACATAATTCAGCAGAATACAGTTGTACTGAGCGTTCTCCAGATAATGATATAGATGCAATTGAAAAAACTGTTGAAAGTCCATTCTTCGAAAATGGAAACCCCTCAGTTTCAAATGAGACTAATTTTGAGTTGTTTTTGGAATATTGGCGGATTGACATCTCGCTCTTCTAGAAAATCATGTATTCTTAAGAATATTTATTCTTAGTTTGCCATAGTGCTCGAGGTTGCAATATAAACAATCAACTGCCAAGAAAATGTTATTGTAATCAATCAATTAATTTATGCAAATGGCGACACTACCTAAATCTTTTCATTATTTTAGGTGAATATTATAGAACTATCTCAAGAATATGTGATACATTTGCTATTCGGTACCCGTGGAAAAGAAACCGTTTCGAAATACTGTTGAAGATATCATTCTATATATTATAAGGGGCAATAAATTATAATGACACCGGATATATAGTCTTTCAAAGCCCTCTTGAAGTAATGTACGATTCTGAAGGCAGTTGACTGTCGTATATAGTTGACAATCGTCAGCAATCAATGAAATATTAGAGTGCAGAGTTAGGCAGACACCATTTATGAAATGTGTAAAGAAAAGAGGCCTCAGAATATATCCCTGTGGAACACCAAATGAAGTTGATATTTCAGTTGACTTGAATCCATGGTATTCAACATGCAGTTTTCTGTTTGTCAAATATGACCTGAAGATTTCGGTCAGTTTTGGAGTCAGTTCGAAGCAGGACAAAGCAGCATGAAAAACTTTAAGAATATTCGATCTGTTGATACAGAAATATAAATTGATGAATTCCAAAATGATTCGAAAGAAATTAAACGATCAACAAAATTAATTATATTTGAAGGAAACATTTGTGAGGATGTCATTTTCAGTTCATTTTTGAACAACATTATCGAATAACCCCAATAATAATTCTTAATATGTCGCTTCTCGTGATGGATCCGAACTGAGTTTTTTTAATGAAAAAATCAAGCAGTGATAAATCTGGTGAGAGGGGTGGCCAAAGATGTTGTTCGTTGTTGGCTATCTACTGGTCATGGAAAAATGTTATTCTTGTAAACTAGCATTGATTAAACGACAATTGTGCGGAGGTACCCTGTACAACTATACGTGTCACATTCTTGAGAATATTTCAGCCGGATAACTCCCTTCCACATTAGTTAACTACCAAACTTTCAAATTCGATCCATCTATTGTTTTCCACTTACTGATCGGTTCAGTTACTGAAGGCTCTGTATAGTATGTTCGGATGAATATATAAACTGCCATTCTAAAAATTCAAATCTGCCTAGAAAATCGCTGAGAAATATATAATACTACACTGAAGATTCAATCCTTCGGTGCTGAAAGTTCTTCCCGATGTCTCTAGCCACTCGATAGGAGAAATTCCCAAGTTTTCACTGTTTCTAGATTGCGGACATTACTGTAAAACGGTTTATCGTTCACTTGGAGTATTTTAGAAACACTTACGCCATTGTGTCTGCTTCGATATTGCATGAAATATTCATCCATACCCAAGACGTGCACTTTGAGGAAAATCCAGTCTGTTTCCCATCCATTGTATCGGAGCAGTTTTTTTATATTATCATGGAACTGAGTGTCTGAAATGGTAGGAAATGGAAAATTGAGTGGGTGAAGCGAGCATTATTTCCGGGACTCACTATTTTCTGAATGCATAAAACTGACGATATCATTGGAACAGATGACAAATAAGACTTTTTTAATGTAGTTATAGAACGTAGTAATGCCTGACAGTCGACTGTCATTCTGCCGTTGGGAAACATATGTGATTTGCCCATACTTTCAGTGTAAAAATGATATATTTTGAATAAATTATATTTTCAAATGCCTCATGTTTGCAAAATTTCAAATTGTACTAGTGGAAGCCGTGATAATGTAGCAACATTTTATTGATTCCCCTCATTTTTCAATAACAGGACTAATGAAATTCCTCCAGTTGCTTGTGGAATCAGGTAACTAGAAGGGTACATTTGACCACTGAGGTAATGAGCCAAATATGTTGGAAAAAAAATTGTAGGAGGTTTATGAAAAGAAAATAATCAAGATAGTTCAAAAATCCTCTGGGATTGTATGAATGGAATCAGTGAAAAATCGCAACATTAATCATGTATGAAAATTATTGTGAAAAGTGATGGAGATCATAGGTCAAAATTAAGGAGGAATTGAGCGATACAAAAGAAGTGACAGGTGGTGTACCTCAAGGAACGATGTTGGGTCCATTGCTCATGAACAACTCATTTTTATTGGTAAAATATGGTTTGGATGCTAGTTCGATTGATTCCAGATACAGATGCCAACTGCATCGTACTCAACGTAGGATCAAGATTAACATGTTCCAAAACTGCAACTTCACTAGCTGCACTAACTTCAGGCTTTTCTATTTCCCGTTTTTTATTAGCTACATTTACTGTTTCCTGAAATTTTATTGAATAAAATCTACTCTTTCCGCAATGGAATGAACCATAGTATTTATTCAATTCCCAAAACTATGTTGAATGAACTACCAACCAACTTCGAAATACGTTACAGACATCAATTTGACATCCACTAATTTGACGTGTACTGTATCCAGGCCCAGATCAGCAGTGTTTTCATAAAAGTGATAACAAATCGCCAGAAATCCATGAAAAGTAGAAAATAGGTACTAAATTGATACCATTGGCTTACTTAACTCGAATTAATGACATTTTTACCGTTAGTGATTGTTTGCAGATAAGTTTCAAATTCAAAATCTAATTTCTCATTAAGTGAAGACTATTGTATATATTATTTTTTGACAATTATTGCAACCAATCGAAACCATCAATTCAAAGCATTCATGTACGTTCAGGCCAATCACAGCATTATTATAGTGAGAATGATCAACCTTGAAAATTGCCGCGGGAATGATTTGTGGTATTTTGTTTTTATTATGTGACAACTGATACTTTTGATCTGACGTCTGTCATCAGTTTGCATGAAAAGTGAAAAATGATTTGAAAACAGTTTAGTACATCATTATTCAATGAAATTTTAAGAAAATCAACGGAAATGCATGTAAGAATACTATTTGGAGTAACATGTCAATTTGGAAACAGTTTCAATTAATAACCTAGGGACAGAGAGAAAGCAATAGCTTTCAATCCAACAGAACAAAATAATGTTACGGAATCCTCCAGCCAATGACAAAACTTCCACAATAATTGTATATTTCATTATGAGAACTTCAAATTCCAAACTTCATTCTGTTTATAGTGATTCAAGAAAATTGTTGGAATAAAAATGTTATATGTATAGAGATAGGTCTATGATTGGGCATCTAAAAATAATCCAACGAATACCACACGAGAGTTCGATGACGTAGAAAATAATTCTCCATATTTTTGCCAGTTGGCAATAGCCACTCGAGCCCTTCGGGCTCTCGTGTCTATTGCCTGGCACTTTATTTTCACTTCCTTGTGATATTACAACTGAGAATTGTTAGAGCATTTGAAAGAAATCCTACTCGACCCCATTTTAAAATTTTGAGTTGATTCGAACCCTCGCTTGGGGTTGACCCTGGCGGAGTCAAAAATACCTGAAAAGAGTTTTCCCTTTTAATCAAAAATCGTCGAGTCTGAGCGATTTTCTAAAATGTTGACGCAGTTCCTGAAAACTGCTGTTTCGTTTTCAGTTGGCCACCCTGCATAACTAACTCCATATATGATATATTGGGCTGAAACTCTGTATCTTGGTGTTCAAGACACGCCCATATCGAATAGGTTTTCCATTTCTTGAGAAAAAAATACCTAAATGTCCTTCTCGATATTTTTAACCATTTAACAGTGTTTTGATACTCCCATATCTGTATGTTGATGTATTACCCTGTAATATTTGCAGTTTTGAAGATATATGTCAAATAATTGTAACATGCTATTTTTCTGTAAAACATTTCCAACTGAACCTGGACTTGTTTCAACCTAACTGCCTATAATATTATCAAGCAGAGAACAGTTGGCCTTGAAAATAAGAATGCTTTATATCAGTCAACGTCTTCGAATAGAGCTCGTTGAGTACTATAACTTGGAATCCTCAGTTTTTGAAATCGGTCCATGGGTTTCAAAGTAATAGAGTGTTTTGATTCCAAATCGCACACACTATGTATTCTGAATTCACCCAACCAAATATTCAAATTGACAAATATTGAGTTTCTCCCCTTTTGTTCGAGCTGATTCGTGAAACGGTTTTCCATTCGCTTCCATTCATTCTGTCCGAAAAATCGATGTATATCCACTTCATCAATTGCTCCGGAACTGAAAAGTAGAGACACTGAAATAATCCCAGCGCCGATAAATCATTGTCACCAAAATAATTGAATTACCGCGTAGCCAGCGTGGAAATGCACGTATTTTTCGTCAATTTTGGGCATTAATTTCCATCGTCGGTTCGCATTATCTCGTTTTACACGATACGAACGACAATTTCGTATTCAACACGTGAACTTTCGTTACCAAATTTGTGTTCCAAATATAATTTTCCCCTGATATTATGTGGAGAGCAGTGGACCTTGACGATTCACATCGACTTTTACCGTTTTCTATGGCGTACGTTGCCCAGCCGAACGTTGAACCCCGGGAATTTACTCGGCTACCGTTGTTATAACTTCGGGACGGATACTGTGTTTAATTAAATCATTTGCATGGAATTGCCCATGGAATTTATTTGATTAAATACACGAAATCATTCTACTTTTGGAATATTTCGGTGTCTCATCAACACCGTTCAGATTCATGAGATACTGAAAATGCCGACTATACCTCTGCTGCTGATAGTGGATCTTTTTTATCCATTGCTGTATCTTCTTGGTGGGTTTGAAGACCGTTATTAGGTTGTGTAGTACCAACAGTTTTCTAATTCTGTCTGTGACCCTAGGGGTATGAGGTAGATACGCATATGATTATCTTAGAACTCCGCATACCTTTTGCGGTTGCTTTAGCATGAATATAGTTTCTTGCATTAAGTTTCAACAGACTACCATTACACCATTGGAAATTATTTTCCATACCCGGGTTGTGTGTATCTGTTCGGGATTGTATATTTTCAGAACAGAAATACAACAAAGTATCATCAGCAAATGAATAGATTCGACAGTTTCCAACCAAGAGAACAATATCCTATATACAGCCGAAATAGCAATGGTCCCAATATACTTCCTTGAGGTACCCCATTTTCATTTAGGACTTCATTTGATGTAGTGTAGCTAATTTTAGTTATCTCTTTCCCATACCATACTCTGGATTGATCATTAACTTGGCCCTGTTCATTGTTTCCAATGCGCGCTTGATGTTCAAGAATACAGCCCTAATCATAACATTGTTGTAGTTGTTTCTCTTCCAGTCATATTAAACACTTTGCACAGCTGTTTCACAGCTGTGGCCTTTTCTGATTCGAATATATAATGTTAATTTCTGTTATTTATGTATGTTTGTATTTTTTTGATTAATTTTTCTAGTTTTGTCAACTTATTATTTGGTCCCAAATCACTAGCTTCATTGGAGTTGGACATCTGTTGACAGTTTGAGGACCAATGAAAGCTTGCTCGTTGATAATGAGGTGTTAACTAGATTTTAAAGCGGTTTTTTCATACTATCATATATTTTTTCTTCACCGAAACTACCTTTACTTGGTAAGGAATGTACTACCTTTCTCAACTCGAATTTGTTCAGAAAAGTTCGTCAATGTTCTCAATTACAGGTTTCATCGGTACAGACATTACTTTTCATACCAAAGTAATTTGACTTTTTATAGGCTAGAGTATTTCACCATGAGACGTGATTTTATTGACGTTTACCTTGTGTTCAAAATTTTCAATGATATTATAGACTATCCACATTCAACTGATCGCTTCTATCTTAGATGTAACCCCTATAACACTCGTGTCAAACAAACCTTCCAAATTCCTCACTACACGAATAATTACTCAGGCAATGCACCCATCACACGTTGTATTTTAACATTTAATACCATGGTAAGCGACTCCTCTATTGATATATTTCGAGCATGAAAATCCACTAAAAAAAATTGAAGGAACTTCTCGTATCGATGTATGTTGCTCTCCCCTGATGAATATGATGAATTGATCAAGTTTACACACGTTCGTACGGTTTTCTTTTTTTCCTTCTTTCTCACCTATTGGATTATTTATTGTTTATATCATTGATAAATTACACGATGTTATACTTTGTTTGAATGTGTATTTTTACTATAATTTTTTCTCAATTAATTTCTCTTTCTTGCATAATTATTATAAATGTATACAGAACTTACAAAATGATAGTAATTTACCTTTTGTTTATTATTAGGGTTCTAGATTTAGGTACGCATATGTATTATTTTGTAATGTGGGCCTCCTTGTCATTGGGCTTGCGCCTGTTAGGAGGCCTGCACATAAATAAATGAATAAAATAAAGAAATTCTAGGAGCCTAATTATTTAATTTATTGTTTGGTATTTGTATTTTAGCTGTACAATCCCAAGAGAGGTATGTATTTCAGAAATGATCAGAACATAAAAGTCATTAGGGCCTGTAGAAATGTCTTCTGGTTCGTTGATTTCTATATCTTCGATTACAATTTTTTCCAATTTGTACATTTTCTCGTTGATATTATCGATTTCAACGTTTCTCACATTTTTTCAGAGTCATTTTCACAACCATCTATTTTATTTTCAAGGAATGCTTTCTTTTCTTCGCGTTCAATTTCAACTACTCTTTTCCGATGGTGTTTTCTCTTCAGGTGATTTATTTTCCTTGTATTTAAGAGGACATACCGTCGCTACGCTAAGAAAACGTTAGTAAAATTCCATCAAATATCGTTCAATAAAATATCAGTAGATGTCACACTCACGCTTTCAACTCCACCAGTTATTTATTCATGAGTATATCCTCAGACCAACCAAGAATCAGTTCTTGACCGATAACAGAAAGGGACAATCATCCGAAGAAAGTAGCTAATTGCGTGGAAGTGAGTCCAAAATATGACGACCTTGAAACACGGAAAAGAACGATAATGGTTTGAATTTTGGCAGCGAAATCACTGACCAATTTAGTGAATTGTCATAGCATTGAGACTCCCCGATAATAGTCGCCTCCGCCAAAACTTTGAGACTCCCCGATAATAGTCGCCTCCGCCAAAACTTTGAAATATACCTCCGCCAAAACTTCGAAATGTGCCTCCGCCATAATTTAGAAAACTTATTCCAAATATACAAAAAAAATCACCAATTTATTGGCAGCTAGGACCAGAGAGGGGGAGAGGTCTTTTTTGACGATCACTCTTTAAACTCACCCCTACATATTAAAGCGCAGAAGTTGATTGAACTGGTCACCGTAATGGCTAACTACTCAACTTATTGTAATTAATTCCCTCAATTTTTGTGAACATTTTTTTCCTTCAAAACAGATGATTCACCACATTTTAATATGAATACTAATGATTATGATTTTTTGATTGACTTGGCCGTTACATGATGAACATCTATATAAATAGAACAAATTACACGCAGAACGATTCGATCTTCACAAATTTCATTTCATTTAGGATGTTTATCAACTACTTATTTGAACCTCTAGAACTAATTTCATATGTTCTAAGTTCATATAAATATGTATCCGCAAGTGTTCTGTTTTGGAGATACAGAGTGTTGAAGTTGAAATTTTCATTTTCAATTATTTTGAATAACTTTTGCAAGAAATATTTTGATGCAGTGAACGTTTGTTTCTAATGTGGAAATCAAAATTTTATAATAACTGTTAGGTAGCACTCAGAGGGCACTACGAACACAATTTATTATTCATTTAAATTTGTAGTAACTTTTTTGGGATTCTTCATATTTAAATTCCAACTGTAGGAGTAACCATTTTTGCGAAATTTGAAACTTTCTGCATTGATGCAGGCTATGTCGCTGAAATAGATAACTTTTTTCCATCAAGATGCATCGAAAAATGATTCGTTCTCAAAATACAGGGTGTTAACTTATTAGATATTATCGGTCTTTCAACATCTCGTATCTTGAGAATTATTCATATCTCGATAACGCATCCACCATATGTCACGATCGGGGTGGAATACTACCACTTTTTGGTCCCGAACGGACTTGAGAACTAGCAGGCCCCCTAGTTGTATGGGGTACTCAATAGTTGTCTTTTTTGACTTGCGAGAGGTTCATATTGAATATTGTAGAACTTGATTGTAACCACCCTGAAGTAGTGAAGTAAAAGACTGAAGTAAAATTTTTTAGTTTAGTGAATATAGACAAAACACATGTGAGCAAATAAAACAAAGTGAAAACTAAATCAAAGTGAAGGAAACAAATGAGGAAACCGTGGAAAAACAATGAAGATGAGTACAAGAAAATAAAACTTACATCATAACCATCATGGATGGAATGTGTCAGGCTGCCCATGATTGAAACTGGAAAATGATTGTTTTTGTGTACCACCACCCAGCATTATCAAACGACTAAGGAAAAGTATTTTTTTCGCATATAATTTCAATGAATGACAAACTTTCCAATTCGCTTGAAAATGTCGCTGACTATTATCGCTTCATCAGCATCTTGGCCATTCAATATTGATGTACTGGAATGAAACCCGATACCTCTTCTGGTTGATGACGGGCGTTGAATTGAATTGCAAGAAATACTGTATTTCAATAAATATCATACTAGATGATGAGATTCTAATAAATGAATGAACTATAAGATTTTTTATCTAAAGAAGATACAAATGATATTTTTATTTTCAGGTTTGGTACATTAATTTAGAATTTAAAAAAATGTTTATACTGGGTGCTATTTCTTATACTTGACAATTCGTTCTTTGCTAAGAAAACGTCTAGGAATAAGAATCGAATATTGAAAATAAAAAATTATAATGTAAAAAAAGGTAGGGCAAATTAAAATAAATGATGATAGCGTACGCAGCGTTCTCTGAGTTTTACAAAAATATCAATACCAAAGAACCCCGCACAGACCTTATGGTAATCTGGAACTCTGTCGAATTGGCTGTTTGGGAAAATGAAGTTCTCGGCATCCTGAACAAAAGTCCCCACGGACACAAAAAGATCCTATGACTAGTTTCGGAGGTATGGGACCTACAAGTCCAAGACTTTAAATGATGTTGCGCCTGTAAGTAGACTTAGCTGGGAGTCATAATAAACCTGAACTTTAGCTAAGGCTGTTAAATAGTATTTTTGAATCCTACTGCATAAAAGTAAGTGATGGAAATGTTTAAAAATCCGGGAAAACCTGAGAAATCGTGGAAAACTCGCTTGAATCTACATTTTTCGCTGTCGAGAAGATATAAACAGCATAGATTTTTTCAAAAAAAGAATTATTTTTCAGAACTTAAAACCATTCGCTTAATAGTAATAGTACGGGAGAATCGAAAAATCTAAAAAAATCTAATTCTATCCTAGGTCATTATTGTTCTTGTAAAGTTGGAGCAAGAACCTTACGTACTTGACCTCATATTGCGTACTCTGGTATTTGGGATATGCCGTCATCAAGCACAAGTACAATATCCATCCACGTTACTGTTGCATAACATTTTAAACGATAGAAATGTTAATAATATTGAGTAATGCAACTTACAAGCTAGGTATAGAGATTTTTTTTTTAGTCGGTATTGGTACTGGTATTTCAATAGCCAAGGTCGCATCTTTTCAACTGACCAGATTTAGGAGGCGCAACACCGGGCAACCTGTACCTGAGTCCGGCACAACATGCCTGAAGGTATTTTTTCCTCTCGTGTGAAAAAAATTCAATTAGTTTTTTAAGATTTTCAGTATTTTCATTGATTTTCCGATCTTCCCCATACTTTGTTACTAAGCGAGAGCTTTTAAGTTCTGGAAAAGAATTATTTTTTCGAAATAATCTGGACTGTTTACATCTCGACAGCAAAAATGTGGATTTTAACCGGGTTTTCCACGATTTTTCAGGGTTTTCCGTATTTTCCGACATATCCATCACTTACTTTCAAACGGTAGAGTTCAAAAATACAAATTTTTCAACAGCCTTAGCTTAAGTTCACGTTACGTTTCACTCCCACCTTAGTCTACTTACAGGCGCCACATATTCAAAGTAGGTCCCATATATACGAAACTACTCTTCTTTTTGTGCCCGTGGTGACTTTTGTTAGTGATGCCGAGAACTTAATTTTCCCAGAATTACAGCTAATTCGACAGAGGGCCAGATTACTATAAGGTCTATGCGGGGTTCTTTTGATTTTCACCTCAAAATAATCCAGTTTCCAAATTTTTTTGAAAAATTAATTTTTTTGAAACGATATATATTGCGGACAAATGTTTAGATGCACTTTTCATAATGAAATTAGTGAAAAATGTATCCTTTGAAATTTGTACCAGTACTCAATGAACACCCTGTATAATCAAATCTTTCATATTTTTTTGAAGGACTGTGTGAGCAAAACAGGTAGTGATATTTGAATAATGTTTCTGAAGATCGAATAATTTTACGCATACTGAATATGAATTTGATTTTTGGGAGGTTTAACAATAGTTGTGTCGATGTTGAAAGAATACAGGGGTACCCTTCTCTCTAAGCGTTTCCACAAGGTGGAAAATAAAGGCAAACATCTGTCAGAAAACAACTACTTCCCTGGCTAATACCACGACGGACATTGAACTACAACTGACAGATATTTGTGCAACGTTCTTCAAAGAAGACCCAATTGCAAGTGCTTGCCTCGTAATTAAAGAGAAAATTATCCTTCATTTGGCTGGGAATGACCACCTGCAGACATGCATGTTTCGAGTTTATTGCCTCTCATCAGTGACAGGGTAGGTCAAACAACATTATAATTGTCCTGTCCCTGTTGATGTAGTTATTTTCTGACAGATGTTTGCCTTTATTTTCCACCTTGTGGAAACGCTTAGAGAGAAGGGTACCCCTGTATTCTTTCAACGTTGTTGATACCTCTCTGGCACAATATATTCGAACTAGTTCAAATGTTTACAATAGTTGTGTCGGTCTCAAATCGAGCACATGCTCTAGATTGAGAACGTGGACTGTTCCAGACACCGAAAAGCAAAGAGACGTTTTTCTATGCTACATTCCGGAATTTGTAAAGTCCTGAATTGTGAAAGGAAGCGAAGGCACAATTTTCCGATGTTTGAACTATGAAGTTTGAAACTTTGTTTCTGGAAACCAAAGTTTACTAACTCTTCCCTTATGTGTTACATATTTACCGAATGGGTGAGACAGCGATGCTCCTTCCAATATATGTGCTTGTTCTGCTGGTTTATGGTATTTCTTCTACTTTATTTTCGTAAAAGCGGATTAATCTGATAAAAGATTATTGGTTTACCGGAACTTCACGATAGAGCTTTAACTCCGACAATTCGGATTTTTATAGTTTTAGAGGTTTTATTAGTACTTTGAGAGTTTCGACTATGGACGTTCAGTCCTTCTTTCAGTCATTTCGTTCAGTTTTGATGCTCAATTCAAGCGATTTGAGATTAAATTATGGAATCAGTTACTTTAGGAAAAACTCGTGAATAGCTGAGAAGTGAATGCTTCTTCAACAATGAATTGTTCGATTCTCATATTCCACATAAAATTTGATGCGTTTATTTTTTCGCAGAGAATCAAAACATTCCGGAAATGGTAATGGAACATAATTCCTACTTCCACATGGGGTTTGTTTTAATGGCACTAGTACGGAACAACAATTTCAGCGTGCCGAAATTATTTTTCCGTACCAGTGCGGGAAAATCACTAGCGGGTGTATATTGAATGACGGCTTGTAGAAAAAATATATCGCAGAAAACAAATAGGTGAAAAGAACAGAAAGTTTACTCAGTACTGAAAAACCGGTATCAATTGGGATGCCTCAAGGGACTGTATTGGGGCCAATATTATTTAATCTGTATTTGTATGATATATTTTCGTACAAGTCTACAGGCAAACTACTTGGATTTGCAGTTGACACTGCTATTATATATAATGCTGAAACATAAAAAGATTTGAAAAATGAAATTGAAAATAATCTGGAGAATATACTCGAAATTTTTGATCGAAAGATTTCGACAGTTCATCATAAAAAAAACCACACAGGTCCTTTCACTAGTTATAAAAATAATTTACCTATTTAAAAGGAAGTTTCTATCAATAATATCGATATCTTTTTAAAAAACGGAATAAAATATCTTGGGATAAAACAAGATTCTTACCTGAGATGGGATTCTCACTTGTCAGATGTTGTTTAGACGTTGAGATTTTTATTATATAGATTTGAACAAGAGAAAACTCAGTCAACAAAATCTCAAAATAGTATACTATGCACTTGTTGAATCCTGTCTAAGATACGATATTACCTGCTGGGGAGGAACTGTGCCAAGTCAATTGGAACAGATCGAAAATCTCCAAATAGAAATCTCAAAAGGCAATCATTCCAAAAATTTGACATATAGCACAAAACTTTCGCTCAAGGAGGCTGATGTTATGTTTCTGAGAAAACTGTATTTCATTAGTTATGTGGTTAGGTTATTCACCTATTTCAAAACTTTTCTGACTTGCGAGAGCACGAGATCACCACTTTCAAACAAGGAATAGGTCTGAAGGCTTCATAAAAACATGGTAATTTGAATGTATAGCATTTATTCAACTCTCGTTCAGAAATGTATTAAACTTATATCAGATTATTTAACTCAATATCCCATTTGAAATGTTCATTAAAAAAATATATAAAAACTTCAGATGTCAGAAAAGAAAAATTGAATCATAAAAAATAAGAAAAATGAAGAGAGAGGACAAATTGATAAATATTTATATGTATGTATATTCAATGTTGAAGTACCTACCCTTCCTTTCCACACTTTCCACCAAGTGGAAAAATGAGTCAAATATCTGCCAGAAAACAGCTACCCTGGCAAATACCACGACTACATCTGATTCTCAATTGCAAGTGCTTATTCTGTGATTAAACAGTAGATTATCCTTTATTCTGCTGGGAATTATCTCATCAGTGCCAGGGTAGGTCGGACAACATTATAATTGTTCCTGTCCCTGCTCAATGAATTATAATGTCTGACTGATATTTCCCCACGAATGAAGCTGCAACCCGAATGGAAAATCCAGTTGAAAATGTGTGCCGGAGAGAATCACAAAAATAGAACGAATGAAACAAAACGTGTGGAAAAAAAGGGCACTTCGACTTTGTCGATTTTTTTCGTTTCATTTTCGTGATACTCCCCGGCACATATTTTCGAACTCCGTTCGAAATGATATGTATACTTGATAAAGAATAGATGTAGAGAAGAGGAAATAGAGAAGGAAGAGCTAACAGAGAAGACGGAAAAGGACGGAAAGAAAAGAGGAGGAAAAAATTGAGCAATCAAGAAATGGCTTTCCTTCTGGTGAGTGTGCCCCATGCTCAAACTCGACGGATTTAATAGGCTACACTGATGAAAGAAGGGAAGGTTATGGTACAAAAAGTTAATTGTTTTTTCTTTCTATTTTGTGTTGAACCATATTTCTTCATGAGTTTTATATATGTAATCAGTTATAATGGTTACACGTAATCCTACTTTTCCTGTTTCTTCAGTTGAGTTTACTTTTGTTTTTTATCTATACCGTTTTTTGTAACTATTGTATTGTTTGAACAAAATAAACATTATATCATTTTACTCTCGGTCTGTTACCAATATTTCACAACAGTTGCCACTATGTTTAGTACGAAACTTCTCTGAATTGCCACCCAACACCTAAATATTAGCTTGGAATTTAAAATGAATAGGAGTCGTGAATTTATTAGTGAAGTTGAAAAGGACAATAGCGAAGTACGCCCATTCGAGTTGGATGTGTGTACGTATTAGTGCTGCTAATGGCGTGGAACCTTGTTAACGTTGTACTGCGCTTCCCCGTTTCAGGGAAATAATGATATGAAACTTTTATGATGTTTAAATTGAATTTGGAAATATGTTTGCAGGAGTATGCAGAGCGTATGTTTATCCATTAGAGGAATGTTGTAGAATTTGTTGTGTTGAATTATTCAAATATTTCAGCGGGAGGTGATATTTTGCAGAGCACAAACGTCACTCCAGTTAATTTGACTCATTTTTCGTGTTGCATTTTCCAATTTGCATATATAATAAACGCATTATTTTATTGCTATTTCATATCATCATGAAATATGTTATCTTTTGGCCTATATTAAAAGTGAGGAATAAAAATTAATTCTAAAACTTCTGTTGAAACGATATTTTCATTACGAAATTGATAATCATTCATGCGAACTGGAACTGGCGATAGAAGTTGATGTTACGTATCAATATCCAGAAAAATCCAAAGTAGAGCTTTCAAGCAGATTCAACAAAGTGCGGTTTCGACAAATGTGTGAACTGTCAACGTAGAGATAAATATCAAAATTGTTGTTGGAATTTAGGATATTATTGGCAAATGAGCTTTTCGTGTTGTGAAACTCTCTAGCCTTTATCAATTCACCACCAATGTTTTCTGTGATGAAGAAAAATATATTTTTCTACAAACGTGCGCAAAGTAGTAGTTTTCTGCATACATTAGCGTGC
The DNA here is from genome assembly GCA_958502065.1 of Chrysolina americana. Lineage (NCBI taxonomy): Eukaryota > Metazoa > Arthropoda > Insecta > Coleoptera > Chrysomelidae > Chrysolina > Chrysolina americana. The sequence continues at coordinate 9,673,484 of OY293410.1, forward strand.
GCAAAGTTACACTTTTCCGCAAGCCGTGCGGATAAGATTTTTTTCCGCACGCTGTGCGGCAAAGTGAAACTTTCACTGGTATGGAAAATTTATATTTATTTCAGTTGATGTAGACTATTTTATGCAATATGAGAAACCGTTGTAAGTGTATTCCCATTTACCTTTCAATCGTATTTCCCGATATTTGTATTTCAGCTCAATACCAAAAATATATATTTTTTAAGTACCTTATATAATGATGAATGATTATAATATCGTCAAGCAACAATAAGTACACTTGTCAAGTTTGAAATATGATGTCAGATCTAATATGAAGCTCATAGGAAAAAATTTGTTCCTAACACGTGCGCAAAGTGGATTTTCCGCACGCAAAAATTCGCTTTCGTTCGCGTCGTTCGCCTAACTGTATTTGCGTGCGGAAAGTAACACTTTGCGCACTCGTTAGGAAAATAACTATATTGAAACGGCAAAATAGGTTCTTTATGTCGCTTAGAGTACCTTATCCACGCCACCGAAGATGGTAGTTGCAGTTGCAGTCGATAGTCTGGATATTTCAACTGAAAAGACGATTGTGGCAAATGCTACTGCACGAGTGATTCAATAACACATTTTTGCAGATGGTCTTGCAACAGCGCAATCTTAAAGATTGTATTCTGTATGTTATTATGAACGAATTCCCTGACTTTCGCAAAAGGATATTTCGCCTGTCGTTTAGAAACTATTATACGAAACTAATACTCATTTATAAGGACAGGAGGAGATGTAGACAAGTGAATTTGACTAATGATGGGAAGAGTTGTTCGGACGTCAGTTACTGCTACGCATCAGAGGCGAAGAGGTCGGTTTTTTAACAGAGTCAGTGCTGCGCATCGGAGACGAGAAGATTGGATTTTTAACGTTTTAGGCAACGTTTTATGTTTGGGTTCTTAACTCAGGCTCGTACAAGATTCATTGTATGGTGGTGAATGGAAAATAAAATGTGGATTTCAATATCAAGAATTAATGTTTCTCCAGACGGATCAATAGGACTAGCTATTGTTATTAATTCAAGGATGAGTAGGAACTATCTAAAAAATGTTATTACTAACCACTGATACTTTGGTTACAATACAATACAATAATAAGAATGAATGTAGGATAGAGGACTTACTAATAATGTTGTCTAACTTCCACAACGATTTTTCATTGTTACGTAATATTAAGAATAATAATAGGAAGTGTTGAAAAATCAGCATTTTCCCGAATACCGCTCGAGATCGTATAATAGTAGAATTGATTCCATTAGATATGTCAAGCTAGTTCATTCTCATCCTCATTGTTTGAAGTTATATTTTGTTTCGTTTTGCCTTCTTCAAAATTTATTTAAGCTATCTAATTAACTGTTATATTTTTTCCAACGTTGGAGTATCATTTCTTGGAAAACCTCAACAAATATTTGCACAAAAAGACTTATTTTTCGTGTAGGAAGCACGAACCTGAAGCCCGAATGGTCTAGAACAGACCAGGTGAAATAATCTTAAATTACTTTCCACCTGGTCTCGACTAGCCTGATGTTTTTTTCTTCAATCTAACGATAGGAGTGGTGACAAACTGTCTTCATGATTACCTCGAGTGTTAGTTCTGGGCATGAAAAGTCATTTCTGGACCTCTCATTTCGCCAGATAACTGTAGAGCTAGTGAATCGCCAAGATCATCTGAAGAGCAGAAAGATTTGGTACAGGTAGAACCATTTCGAATATCAATAGTCAACGACCCCCATCTTTGACTATTAGGTATAGTCAGGATCGATCTCAATCATCCCGATATACAGAGGTAACGTTATATTACATCATGGCAAACCTTGAAAGTTCCAGTTGGATCTTTCCGTTCCTTTTTATTAGTTCACTCATAATTTCCTTTCAAATTGGAAATGAACATAGCCAGTAAAAACAAATGGACAAGTTATTATACTAACTGCTTTTCAATGAAGCAAATTCAATTCAATCAAAATATGAAATTTTTTCGAGTAACCTATTATTATTATCAAAAATGCTTGGTGTTCGATTTGGAAACCCTTCGAGGCTGACATTATCGAGCCAAGACGTTCACCGGGGATTTCTTTTGGTCCTGTTTATCACTACGGACGACGGGAGCGTAACAATAAACCGGGAGATTTAGTAAATCATTGAAATGGCTCCAGTCTAACCGAAGCTTTGGTGGACGTTAGCTGGCCCGGTCCGACCTCTTCTGATGGAAGATCCTTGTTTCGACCCGAGTGACACCAAGATGAATGGCCCGGGTCTTGAGGTTATTATACTTTACTTATTCTGTCGAGGAGTGGACAGTATTTCGGGAACGATGTGGGTGTGGATTTATTACGAGGGTAGGAGTATAATGTCTTATGACATGACTTTAATATAATAATAGCTCACATTTTGATTTTTTTTTTCATATCAGTTCATACCGTATGATTTATTCATTGAACGAATGATAACAAGGAATAAATAAGGAGTCAAGTGAAACATTATTTCAAAGGACGTTCAATTCTCTATCTGATTGTTCACTGACTTTTATTTTTTGATATGATGGATTTGGCTTCAAATAGTTATTGTTATTGTTGTTTTTGTTATATCCGTCAACCGGTTGCACCCCTACGTGCAACCCTCAGAGAAGTCAGAGACTTATGCGAGCTAGGGGAAGACGTAGCCCTTACCTTTCAATACGTGTGATGCTATGCACGAGACCGGTGGCAATGCTGAGATTCGAACTCAAGCTCTTTGGCTTATGAGGCGAGAACTCAACCCGCACACCGCCGCGGCCCAGTTGATTTAAGAGATTATATACTCATCCTACTCATTGTGGTGATAGTATTCAGAGCTGTGCTTAGCACCGACACAAAGTGCTTCGAGCACCAAGCACTGAGCACTTTTATTTATAAAATACTTAAAATTTTCAAGGCTTGATAATCAACCCTAAACTATGAAAAATAGACGGGTTTCTGGCCGCCGCACGTGTGCACTTCATAAGGAAAAGCGCGTTTCTCTTTGTGGAGAATTTTTGTGTTCTTCCGCGATATTATACTGCCTGCCGTTGAAATATACGGAAGTTGAACAAATTGAAACGCTACTAATTGATGGCATGCAATTTGCAGCGGCCGAAAGGGCTCAAAGGGTTACGAAAAACTGAAAAAAATTAAACGGGACTTCCGTGTCTTCAAATTGCATGCCGATGTGAATAATTGACGTTTCAGTAACCACTAAACACTCTGGAAAAATTGGCATGAACCCCTCGTCTGACCAACGGTGAAAAATTGCGGGAAAACTCCGTAAAAATTTAATTCAGGATTTACGTGATTCCAAACTACATTCCATTAGAAAGATACGTCATTTGTATAATTAATTTATAGGAGGTAATTTGGCATGCACACCAGGAGGCATGCATGACGAAAGTTGCAAAAAACAATGTGAAAATGTATGTAACTCTTCAATTGACTAGGAATCAACTTCAAATTTGGAAGGCATATGCAAAAAGGATTGAGTTTTCAGAATATGAGTAGAACATTTTTTATCGAAGTTTTGGGGGTGAATGATCCATTTCAAGTCCAAATAAACTTTCCAACTCAGGAACGATTAGAGAAAGAGCAATTCTGTGAGCGCCAATCGATTCAGAATGACAAAATTAGTATAGTCAGTAGATTTGGAATGAAAGTATCACCGAACCAACATTTTTGAATGACCACATATGCGAGTGTTCGAAATTTTCAACTCGATCGTGTAGAGGTTCCGTAAAAAGCATACGAAATCTTCAGTTGACTCGAAATTGACTTCAAATTTGATGGTCACATGCAAAAATGATAGATCTTTCAGAATATGAGTTGAAAACTTTTTTTTTAGAATTATTGGATGTAAATGATCCCTTTCAAGTCCAGATAAACTTTTCAACTCGAGAAAAGTTAGAGATAGAGCAACTCTGCGAGCACCAATCGATTCAGAATGATGAAATTAGTATAGTCAGTCGATTTGTAATGGAAGTATCACCAAACCAATATTTTTGAATGCCCACATTAGCAAGTGTTCGAAATTTTCAACTCGATCGTGAAGAAGTTTCATAAAAAACATACGAAATCTTCAATTGACTCGAAATCGACTTCAAATTTGGAAGTCATATGCAGAAAAGATTGAATTTTCAGAATATGAGAGGAAAACAGTTTTTTTCGAAGTACTGGATGTGAATGATTTCTTTCAAGTCCAGATAAACTTTTCAACTCGACAACGGTTAGAGATAGAGCATCTCTGCGAGCACCAATCGATTCAGAATGATGAAATTAGTATATTCTGTGAACTTGGAATGAAAGTATCAACGGACAATTATTTTTTAATGGACACATTAGCGAGTGTTCGAAATTTTCAACTCAATCGTGTAGAGGTTCTATAAAAAGAATACGAACTTTTCAATTGACTTGGAATCGACTTCATATCTGAAGGGCATATGAAAAAAAAATTGAATTTTCAGAATATGAGTGATTTTTTTTTTTCGATAGTTTGGAGGTAAAAGATGTCTTTCAAGTCCAGATATACTTTTCAACTCGAGAATGGTTAGATATCGTGTAAAAGTTCCGTAAAAGCATACAAAATCTTGTATCGAATTTTCAGAATATGAGTGGAAAATATTTTTATAAGTATTGGGTGTAAATGATCCCTTTCAAGTCCAAATAAACTCTTCAACCCGAGAACGGTTAGAGAAAGAGCAATTCTGCGAGTGCCAATCGATTGAGAATGACGAAATTAGTATAGTCAGTGGATTTGGAATGAAAGTATCAACGGATCAATATTTTTTAAAGAACACATTAGCAAAATCATAGCATACGAAATCTTCAATTAACTCCGAATCGACTTCAAATTTGAAGGGCACATGCAAAAAAAATTAGTTAGTTAGGATTCTAGCCCTCAGCGGTATTATAGATAAATATTGTGTTCCTTTTCAATTTTGTTCTGGTTACTAAAATGAAAACATATTTGGAAAAAAAAACGTTTTTTAGTATTTTCCGCATGTTGCCCTCAAATTGAATTTTAAACAACTTTCTCAAAAACATTTTTTGCTATATTTACAAATAACCCCACTTCTGCCAATTCGTTATCAATTCAATCCAAATTGCCGCCGTACTGGTAGTCACGTGACATACGTCAAAATCGATTGTTAGGTTTTCCAAAATGCAGACACAGTCCTCTATAACGAACGTATTTTTTTGATAATGGCCTACACTGTATATAAATGAATTGCATTGTTATTCCTCAATGAATATTACAAAAAGTTTCGAATTGCCACTCATGCTTGGAAATCTACAACGGAAATTCAAAAACCTCTTGAAACTACGCTCCGAGATGCCTTCCACTCAAAATGAATTCCCTCATAAACAACGGCCAGCCAACTGTACAGTTTTTATCGTGATTGAAGAAAGAAAACGGTGGACAATATCTGACCAATGACCCTCGACGCCTCTCATAAGATTGTTATATTAAACCTGAACTCTCATAAATCTGAAGCTTCCCTGCAAAGTCCATTCGGAAAGCACGTTTTGTTTTTCAGTAACGATGCAACTTTTGCGAAACTTAAATAACGAAATTTCACCCCGTGGGATAATATATCCTCTCGTGTTGAGGAAATAAATCTCTGGTATGGGGTTTTTTCCGTTCGGCAGGAATAGATAGAGGGCGGAAACTGATTTAATATCATCGAGATGACAGTAGTAACCTCGGTGGATCTTTAAATCGTACCATTTGATTTGTTTCCTTCGCAATTTTGTCATAAACCGATAGTAGTTACTGAATAGACAGCGGACACGTGACGTCACACGCCAGCCTTCAAGCCACCTTCAGGAACACAAACAATGATTGCCCGAAGGACCGTGGGGATTATTAGATATTGATTGGGTTCTACTGGAATTATAGTTGAGCATTTCACGTTTTAAAAGAAGAATATAGTATTTAAAGATCTTGAGTTGACCTTAGAAGATGATTATTTGTGTTTACTGTTGTTCAAAGACCGATAAAACTTGTTTACGGTGTACCACAGGGAACCATATAAGGGCCTCTATTATATCCAATATATACATCCATTTTCAAGAAATGCTTGAGGAATTGCCAATCCCATTCCTATGCTGATGATTTGCAAATATATTATTCTTATCCTTGTTCAGAAATGGATAATAGTAACATTATTATTAACGAAGACCTTGTGCAACATTTCAGAACTGGCTAATAAATATTGTATACAAACCCTTCCAAATATCAGGTTATGTTGTTTGGCCGCAAGGTGTCTAGTGACAGATACGCTGCTTCTGTTGATATCAAAATAAATAATCAGGCACTTGTTCTGACCAATGTCACAAATAATTTAGAACTATATTTGGATTAAGATATCAACTTTCATCAGCATGTATGTCATATTATAAGAAAATGTATGACCAACATAAAATTAATTCATTGTAATAGAGGTATACTAGATACAAAGACCAAATCTATCTTGTGCGAATATCTTATTGTTATTGTTGTTAAAATTGTTATATCCGTCAACCGGTTGCACCCCTACGTGCAACCCTCAAAAGTCAGAGACTTGTGCGAGCTAGGGGAAGACGTAGCCATCACCTTTTAATACGTGTGATGCCATGCACGAGACCGGTGGCAATGCTGAGATTCGAACTCACGCTCTCTGGCTTATGAGTCGAGGACTCAATCCGCACACCACCGCGGCCCATGTGTTATTACATATCACCTATTGCGACATATATGGACCTTTTCTAACAGCATTTCACATTGCAAAAAATGTAAAATATGTGCGAGAGATTAATTGTATATCATCAGAAAATTTCAAAGGGGAGTTTCGAGCAAATTGAATGAACTTACAGAGCTCACAATAAAACATAGGCGTTCAGTTTTCAGTTGGCCATCCTTTATTATTTGTAAATGAGATTCAGCAAGATGTAAAACATAACATCGCTAAAAAAAAAATTAAAAATATGCACAGATCTTTTATCTGGACTCAAAAATCTATTTTAACAAATTTCAACAATTAGAAACTACCAAAGTCAACTGACGTCATTTGACATAAAAAAATGTCCAAGAGATTGGAAAATTCATATCAATATTCAATTATAACAAACATGAAAGAACTCAAAAATATCAATACTCATTATTATTTCAATGAAACTAAAGAATTCATCTATGCATTGCTAAATCTGTACGTAATTGTAAGACTGATAATGATATGAAGGACGACAGATCAAAATTGATAGAATTGAATGTGCATATAAAGTAGAAAAATAAGAGTGAAGTCAGTAATAAAATAACTGGAACGTTGCGCAATTATCTATTAAATATAATTCACTGTTCGTCATGGTAATAGCCAGGGCAGTGTTTGTTTTCTGTCACATGTTAACCTCATTTTTTCACTTTATGGAAACGTGTGGATACTTCGACGTTTTCGATTTAATTCGTTCATTACATATTTTGTAGCTGAAAATGAATGGGCTATTTATATTGTCAGCAGTATAGGAAATTTTTCATTTTCATATAATGAATGGATTTGACTAGTTGATTAACATGGATTTTGAATGACTGAATATTATTGGACAAAAACTCCAGATACAATGGGCATTTTACAGACTGTCTGTTAGGAGCGCACGTCAGCATGAAATTAATTGAATTGATTCAATTAATCCATCAATAGAGTTGATTGTTTTCAGCAGAATTCTGAATTCTGCCGGAATACATAATTATATGATGTTATTGTATTGAATGTTTGAATGATCCGAACATTTCTGGAAATGTAGTTTGTAGATTCACGCTTATGAAACCACTGTTTTCTAATTTTCTCGATTTCATTTATTGACAAAAATCTAATTTTGAAACAGCACACCACGAAAGTTAATTATTCATATACCGAAGAATCCAGGACACATTTGAACTTACACAAAAAAGCTATCTGGGACCAATTTTGTTCAACATTTTCATAAATGATGTCAGTATTCCACATCTACTATTTTCTCCTCAACAGCTTTTAGTCCGGTGGGAATGGTGGATTATCTCTCTGAGGATCCTTTTTTTGGTATTTTGAAATAAAACCTGTCGATATCTTATGTTATTCCACACTTGGAATGGGAATCTACGACATGTCAGCATCATAGTGACAAACGCTACATGGAAAAAAGAAAATAATTGTAAATTTGTTAACAATCAAAATGAAGGCGCTGACTTTCGGCGTGTTGAAAAAATAACTTTTCATTGAGAAATTCATTCTGAGCATAAAATAATGCTCAAATATTATTTAGAATTTTTGATGATCCGTTCCAAAGTTAGGAAATAGGACAATAATACTATGAGTTATAGAGTCTTCATTTTCATTTCATTATCACATTAATTTTATTTCTAAGAGAACTGTAAACGTCGATCAAAATCTTCTTCATTCAGTATGTGTGTTCACTAAATTTCGTGACTCACTAAATTTCGTGACTCACTAATTGCCTTGGCCAACACTTCAAAGAATTGTCTCCGCCAAAATTCTGAATCACCTCCGCCACATCTTTGAATATCACCTTCGCCAAAACTTCGAAAATTGCCTTCGTCAAAAAATCCAACATGCATGTTGGTATGATTATTATTTTATATCAGTTATATTATTATCATACATTATTTTCATCACATCATTTAGCGCGAAATATACAGTGAATATCGTTCGGTTCACTGGAGTGGAAAAATATACTGAATTAATTACGTTAAAGTTTATGCAGAGTAGGCTTTGGTTTCAATGTTTCATTGAAAAATTAGGTAAACTGATTCTTATCATAATTCAAAAAGACATTTCAGTTGAGTTCCTTAACTTTAAATTTCAATTCCCCATTGCTGATTAACTTCATCTTCATTCTGCTAACTGTTAAAGAAAATAGAATTTTTTTTTCTGTTAACCAGCTATTGCTCCCCTACTAACAACAGCCCTCAGAAGTCGAAACTTATGCGAGCCAAGGTTTAACGAGGTCCTACTTTTTAACGTGCGATTCCTAGCCCTTTCTCAGGCCATCAGAAGAATAACTGAAGTCGCTGGGTTTGGACCCACGCCGAAAGGCAGAATGATTAAAATGCATTGAGTCGGATACCTGACCTTCCAAATATCATCATTAGAATTGAACATGCACAAAACATCTATGCTTTAGGAACATAATTAATGAAAAATTAAATTATAAATGAAAATTGTGATGAACTCTTGACATTTGTTCTGAAATTATGAAAGAGTAATCGGCATCGCCATTTGACTCCTTTTAGCTAGAAAACTGAAGGCGAAAGTGATGAGTTTATATGACTATATGAATAATTTTAGTATTTAAATCATCATAGATGAGTATCATCGATATATTTTTGTTGTGTACCTTCAATAACGCCACTTGCTCTCATAATCCATGGAAGGCAATATCAATTTATCAATTTCATAAATATCATCATGGATACCAATTTCTAATTCTGAAATAATTTCATGTCGTGAATCAATTCAAGAATAATTATGGCGATTGAATGTATTATGTGAGAAAAAAGAATATTCATTTGCGACCTTACAAAATTGTGAATGTTGATAGATAAAAAATCATCAGCTGCATTCGATTCGTGTGTTCATGCTAAATTTTGTTACTAATTGCCTTCGCCAAAATTTCGAAAATTGCATCCGTTCAAATTACGAAAATGCTTGCATGCTTTTATTATTATTATTCATATAGTTAGGTCATTATCATGCTTCATTATCATTTGGTCATTCAGTACAGTATATATATATCCGAATAATGCATATCTCTTAGGATACTAGAGTTTCAATGTTGAAAAAACATTACCTCCACTGAATTTTAGCAGAATTTGAAATTGACATTCCAGTTGAGTGTCATAACTCTAAATTTCAATTCCCTTCGCCAATACCATCTCGATTCTGCGAATTGATAATGTTAATAAATCATTATTCAAGAAGTTAGTTAGTCAGTTAGTCTTTATTAATCCATAAAACAGTTATTTATGCAACAAGTACAAAAAGTAAGTGTTTATTGCACTCGACGTGAAATGGTCCGACGAGGCCGTTAGGACGAGTTGGACAACACGTCGAGTGCAATACACATTTTCATCAACAAAAAGCAAAAAATTATTACTATCGATTTCATCACCATCATCTACTTCTCCATTAATATTACTCATTTTAAACCTTTCAGTTCTGTACTTATTTTCAGAATTAAATTTTGACTGACGTTTATATAACCACAGTTGCATTATCAAAATAATAGTAGCCATGAGCGCGTATGTTATCACGTTGTGTGGTCATAGTACAGTTTGCTCTATGCAGGTAGACGGTTTAGAACATAGCGGATCGGTTTTGATCATGGAGTTATTCTCGGGAAGGCATTGTTTGTTCAACTCTGACTGCTAACATTAATACAAAATAATATAAAATATGTAGCTGTTTAAAACGTATAGCCAATCTTACAGAATATCTGCTAAATATGTAGTGGGTTTGAATGTTTATGTTTATCATGATAGCACGTTGAAGTAGAATGACAGATGAGTGCAATAAAAACTTTATTGCACTAGTGCAATAAAGGGCTTCTTTTTCCACTGAATATAGTTCAATAAAGTTTTGTTTTTCTCGTAGGCAATTCTTCTGACGTCAACAATTGTCAAAAGAAAAACTTTTTTTTGCATGGACTTAATATGAGTAGCCAGCCTTTTTTCATTTTCTCCCCCAAACATAGAGGATGGTCCCATAGGTCATTTTTTGTCGTTGTTTGCCTTAAATCGCGTATCTAAGGTTTTCCTTGGTATTTGAAGGGTTTTAGCAGCCGCATAAACCGATATAACGTCATGTTTTATAGCTCCAATAGCTGCTTTTAATGATTCATCAGTCCAGTTTCATCGAAAAGCAAATGCTTTTGTCTTTTACTTATTGGGCATCTAAAACAAAAACGCAGATGGAATAAATAATTTGAAAAAGTACATCACAGCTCAAGTAATACAAGCATGTTGGTGTATGATAGCCATACGGCCATCAGACTCTGACTATGTGTGGCCATCTCTCCAGATCTTCCGGGAGAGATGGCCACACCTAAAATGTTAACAAGCAAATGCAGTATGTGTGAAAGTTTTAATTCAGAACAAAGCCGGGTATGAAAACTGTTCCATAAACTCTGAAATACATATTGATTTCACAAAATGAAATCACCAGAGTGTTAAACATAAATCCTTCACCAAATTTTAGTGACACTAAAAATAATCAATTGGAATTGCACTTACATTTGAATGGTTTTTTGTCAGAAATTTGGACGTACACTTCCAAATACGCACAACGCAAAGCAAACTGAGCAAAAAATGGCACCGTCTACTACGTGTTCTATGACATATTTTGTGTGGCCATCTCTCCCGTGCGGCCAACTCCCCCGGAATTACCCTATAGGCAAAAAGAGAAACTCTAGATTATTTCCAAAAATAATGCACCTTTTCGTTGTGGCGCAGATTTGAGAATACCCTGTTAAATTTATAGTTTGCATATTTTACATACATATGACTTCCTGAAATTGTTCAATGTTAACGCTACTGTTATTTCAAAATATGTTCACAATCAGTAACACTCCTACCGTCTAGCGTACCTGCGTACGGCCCTGCCCTTTATATGTCATTATGTCATTATTGCATCTTTTTGATGAATTAACTCAGGCAATAGTGTTATCCTATCTTGCATTACTGACTTCTCAATGAGGATCCGACTATAGTTCGTACGATCATTGAATTTTGTTATTCACCAATTTCCTTCGCCAAAACTTCGAAAATAACACTAACACTTTGGATGTTACCTCCGCCAAAACTTCGAAAGACGCCTTCACCAAAAATCCACCATGCCTGTTTTTGTTCTTATTATTTAGTTTTATCATTAATATACATTGTTATCATTACATCATTCAGCGCGGTAAATATTCATATACTGAAAGTCTTTTAGGTCACTGGAGTAGAAAAATATACTGAAATAATTACGTTGAACTTCATGCAGAAAGTATGATTTTTTTATTTCAACGTACTGATATATTAGTAAAAGCAATACATTCCCGGACGACAATGTAAATTGTTGGCCGAGGCGATAAGCCGAGGCCAACAAGCATTGAAGTCTGGGAATGTGTTTTCAATACGAGGTACACATACTATTTTTTCTGAAATCGCAATCCGCATTATCATAAATTAAGGAATTATATTTATTGTTTGCGTGCATTCATTTACTGTCTAAAATGTATACAAGCCGACTAAAATTTTCCCGGATCGTTTACAACACGAGAAAGTATTTTTTCTGAAATCGTTCAAGAATGCCTACCTTCTCGGAGCAATTTCAGACTCCAAAATACGCTAATCTAGTATTTTAGGCCTGAAGTTGCTCCGAGAAAGTGGGCATTCTTGAACGATTTCAGAAAAGAAATACTTTTTCTACAACCACTTACCAAAGAAACCTTCAACTCTTTGAGATGTCATTACAAACTTGATGTTTCATGAGAAATGTCACTTTATAACAGATTTCTTGGCTAGAGCGGAAATATTGAGAAAATGCTCACTCTCCACTGCTTCTGCTGTACCTATGAAGTCACGGTGTTGTTTTGGCATGGGTTGAAACTTATCAATTATGTCACCTTTCAGAGACCATGCAATGCAACGCTCTTTCTGTAGCAGTGTATGCTCTAAATGCACAAATATCTATTATTTCCGTACCAGAAAATATCCAGACTTCTGTACAGGTAGTTTTCAGTTGAATTTCGACTAATACTGTGAATTCACCATCAAGATAAGATACTTCGTAACAACCCAACGTACCGCTTTAATCCTTGCAGACAACGCATACCTGAAGGGCGTATCCCAGAAATTAGTGCAGCTCGTATTAGCATCTACCTAGGACGTTGCTCACTACGGATTTGAGGTTATGTTATTCGAAGTATCCTATACCGAACAGAGTCGTAACAGGAGAACGTATTAAATAGGTGGGCAACCATGCTGAAACAAGTAATTACGAATTACAAGGGAGCATATTGTTCTTGGCAACTAGAGTAAGTCATGGTTACTAATGACATGATACGCGTGTGTAAGGATACGGAAATGTGATTGTTGTGGAGTATGACACAAAACCAACTCAAAGCTCAAATGAAGTTATCACTTGCAAACAGAGAACGATATTGGAGTTGGATTACAGGTCAGTTGGCACCAGGAACAGTGTCGAATGTGTGAAAGTTAGTGAATATACAAAGTGAATGAGAATTTGTAACTGGTATGGATATCATACACTATTCGTTAATGAGCAAACGACGCCCTGTAGTCGTGTAAGATTACTGATTGTATAATAAACAGAAAATACTTTCGTTTTAAAATATTTGTTGCTGTATCTTCACTTCAACTAACATCATTATTAAGTATTTGCACTACACTGTTTGGAACCTTTGGTGTAGTAATGAATATACTGGAGTTTTATCCCAACACCAAACCACTATTTTCAACACCTCGACACGTGTTTCGATCACCAAGTGTCCATCTTCAGGAAGAAGATTAAAACAAAAATGTAATCTTCCTGGGATAAAACTCCAGTATATTCATCATTATTAAGTACAAACTCACAATATATAATTGAAGAAGAATCAACTTCCTTATTATTCCTTTACAAAAAGGAGGCACTCTAGATGACCCAAAAAAAAACGATTTCGCGTTTTCCTTGTTTCACATCAGTATGGCTTTAAGAAACTTGAAAACAGTTATGATGCTGTAATTACATATATTTATCTCGTAATAGCTCGTCAATCCTTAGCTAGCACAAGTTTCGACTTCTGAGGGCTGTCGTTCGTAGGGGGATGACAGCTGGTTAATGGAAAAAACAATTTTTAACAAAACATTTTTTTATGAGGTCTACGCCAACATTAATCCTGAAGATGCTGCAGCAGCAGCGTTTTTGATGTAACGAAAGTCTTCGACTATGTAGATCACGGACTTTTATTCACTATGAATGTAAAAGAATGACTCTGAAACGGTTCGAATCATACCCCGTGGAGAGGCAGAAAACTGTTAGAATAAGTAAACACTCGAAGCAAATTTAGATTATTCCTGGAGTGCCTCAAGGATCTATGTAATGCCCTATAGTTTTTTTGATATAGGTAAATGATCTCACAAATGTTTTTTACCGGATCCTGGACTTTATATTATCATTATTATTATGCGGCGGGAAGGTTAAAATGCAGATGGATTTATGTAGAACTTTTCTGCTCCCCGGATCTTCTGATGAACTCCTGTAGATTTCTCAGGAGGTTTTCTTGGGATACTATGTGGGTTCATCGCTGCTTTCATCATTGAACATCTTCTCCTCTTTGAACACATATTCATTATTTTTATCTTTTGCAGAACATATCTGAATTTCTCAATGACTTGTTCAAACCCAGTTTGTTGGTATTCTTTCATCCATCTTCTCCAAAACTTCAGCATTCCTTTATCAGACCTTGAACTTCTCTAATCTCTTGCCACATAGCTACACTTAGAGTAGCGAGTACTTGAGCTTGGAAAACTTCACCTGTAGCCCATTCGTTAGTCAGACGAGAACAGTCCGTGTAACATATGCTTCCTGGACGAATCTCCACTGCATTTTCTTCCAACTGTTCTGTGCTCGGAATTGTAGGAGTGGACTCTTCGTTCAATCGCAGTCTGCCTCCTGCACTTTCCACTTCGAGAGCGAGCATTAGGATCTCCGATTTCAGCATGACCTATTTTCGCACCTTCGTTTTCTCAGACTCCCTAGTCCCGTATCCTCAAATATATTGCCACTGTCTCCTTGAATCGGACTAAAAGCGGCAGTAGCCTCAGCAGTTATTCTAAAACTACGGCTGGAGTTTTTATTATTGCGCCTGTTATTACCAAACATGCTAACTTTTGGTCTTACGATTGCGACTGCGTCCAACAATTTCTCTCAGTTTCCATAGGCTACCGACTTTTGGATAACAGTATCTAGATGTGATAGATATGGTGTCTATAAGAATTTGGAGTCCAAGACCACCTCCAGGTATTTGACCTGTTCGATCAACTTGGACGAACGTGGTGGGTGGCCTCAACCAATTTTTTTCCCTGCGTTTGGTGAACAGGATCATCTCTGTTCTTGTCGGATTTACTGAATGCCCTGCTCTATCCCACCATCGTTCGGTAAATGTGTTGGCGGCCTGCGTACGATCGCAGATGATTTTGATGCCAGCTATCGACCGCATATGCTTGCGCCTGGAAACCACTGAATTGTGATTTCTTCCCGGAGTTCGTCCATGATGAAGTATCATAGACGAAGAGAGAGGTAGCTTTCCTACCCCCCCTCTACCTTGGCCTTCAGTCTGAGGTCCCCCCGGGATACCTTGATTGTTCTTCTCGCTACTGACATTACAACCAAGCTTACCATCGAGTAATCTGGCCATTAGTGCAGCTGATAAAGTCGATGTCTTTGCCCTATCAACATCGAAAAAAAAAAAAAACACTAATCTTATCTCTTTGAACCTCAATGTCCTTCCAACCCTCGCCAATAGATAGATTTCTGTTGAGCCCCTTCAATGGATTCCTATTAAGCCCCTTCAACAGAAATCTATGCTTGCTGAGGGTTACAAGGGCACTGAGGTTCAAAGAGGTAAGATAAGTGTTGTTGGTAAGCTGGTTTGTATTGTCAGTAGTGGAACCTTCATCAAATTTATTAATGAAGGAGCCTTGGAGCACATTTGAAGTTATAGCAAAGAAGAGCTGGTTTCTAGAAAACAGGTCTGTGTATCAGGCCGAAAAAAATTGTCGCTGAAATTATAATTATTTTTAGGGTTTGAGTTCCCCATCAAACTCTATTACCTGCACCTGCCATATTGATACAAATGGGCTTTGACATTGATGTTTCATATTATATTCGAAACATTGTTATCCAACCACATGAAAAGAATTATTAACTTTATAGCCATTCATCGTAATTTTCACGAATATGCAAAATAAAAATTTTATTTTTCCTTCGTGATACTTTGAAAGGAATTCCTGAGCTGAAATTCGCGGTGTTTATTGTATCAACGGTTCTCAGTGATATTCCGTTAACGGAGTTATTTTGATGGAGAAATTAATAATGGAAAACAATTCGTAAAATATTGTTCATCTAATTGAAACATCCTCATCCACAAGAATATTTGGAGGAAAATTCTTCATTTTTGCCTTCGGCAAGATTATTTCTGCTCCTCATCTTGTTCAAATTAGACTGTACCGAACTGAAAACTGCCAATCTGTTGCATTTTGCACGTGTCCCCTAAATTGGCCATCAATTCTTGTTTCATTACAGGATAAAACAATATTCCAAAGTTTAAATTACGAGTTTATTCAAAGCACCCACTCATCGTGAACTAGTTCAATTATCCAATTACCTATCGAATTTCGAGTTTCAACGCGGAAACTTCAAGTGGTTTCATTATATATCTAGCCCGAGATGACCATGTGAAGTTACTAATTCAATTACTGCTTGGTGCGGTTTTGTCGCAAACTAACTTCGCACATTTTCTGCGTTAGACATTCTACGTTAACGATACCTATGACAGCAACTTGTTGCAAGAGTTAAAAACGCAGAGTGAGTAACCGAATTGTTAGGAAAAACTAGATGAATTCGCAAACTGTAAAATTTTATCAACTGCCAAATTTACTAAACTATAAATAATTATCCATATTTATTGAAAGTTTGATTTTGTGGAGTGAATTCAATCCTTGGCATGTTTTTTC